>SJYT01016795.1:0-48446 GCA_006410635.1 Cephalophus harveyi
TAGTGATGCTTCCTAAGGCCCACTTGACTTTACATTCCAGGATGTCTGGCTCTAGATGAGTGATCACACCATCGTGATTATCCGGGTAGTGATAGTGCCAATAAAATTAACAACTACAACAGAGTGGGGTGGGGGGGAAGCAAAAAAAAAAAAAATCCAAAAGAATCTACAGAACAAGTCAAAATATAAGAATAATAAATGTTTTTCTTGAGTCATTGCTGTCAGAGTCCTTTCCCTCCCTGGGATCACCACTCTAGGATGCCCTCCAACACTGTGCTGATCTCTGGACCTGCTTGTCAGCAAAGCTCAGGCTCTAATCTGGTCCTACTCCTGCATGTTCTTGCTTCCAATGTCCACAGCTATCAGAACTAGTGCGTTTTCTTTTGTGGGAGCTCTCAGTGACCTTTTATATATTCCATAGACAAAGAGTCTGCCTAGTTGATCCTGTGGATTTAATCTGCAGCTTGTACAGCTGGTGGGAAGGTTTTGGATCTTCTTCCTTAGCCACACTGCCCCTGGGTTTCACCGATGTCTTCGGGGACCTGTTCTCCCGCCCCGGCCGTGAGGAGTCTCTCCAGGAACCGGGCAAGGCGCTGCTCCCGGGGGCCACACGGTGGCGGCGTAGAGCAGAGCTCCGCGCCCCACCTGGGAAGCGCTGGCAGAGGCAGAGCCCCAAAGGGTGGCCTCCTGCTCCCCACCCTTTTACCAGGACAGGTCACGCCATCCAGGCCGAGAGAACCGCGGGCCTAACCTCACTTCATTACCTCCGAGTGGACCCTCGACTCCCGACCCTCGGCCGGGCACTCCCGGTTCGCTTGACTCGCCCTCCACGCCCGACAAACGCTGCCGGGGCTACCCCGCCGTGCCGCCAGTCCCGCGCAGCACACCTGGCGGGTACCGGGCCAGCTCGTGCGCAGAGTCAGGCTCCGAGCTCGCCGGACGCAGACCGAGCGTCCAGTCTCAACTCCCACAGTGCGCGGGCCGGAGGGATGGAGGTGGGCGTGGGCTCGGACTCAGGTCCTCACAGCCCGGCCCTGCGGCCCGCTCCATCCTCGGCTTCCGCTTCCGGGCCTGCATCGTCTCGGAGCTTCTCTGAATGCCGCGAATCCCCTTCCTAACCAACCGAACGCAAGTCTCAAGGACTGAAAGCATCCCCAGGGCTCTACCTGTAGCGGGGTCCCCTTAACGACGGGGAGAGGCAAACAGGGCAAGCGCGGGCACATGCCGGGGCGGGGCCTTGGGGGCGGGGCCTCGGGCGGCACTTTGGGGCGGGACCCTGGGGGCGGGGCCTCCGAGCTAGCGCTCCCGCGGGCCGGGAGGTACGCGAGGCGCGCGCAGGGTGCCGGGAGCGCGAACCACGCGGAAACGGGGTGGGGGCTCAGGGGGAGGGGAGAGCGCGGGACTGGGGGCTGGGCGGACGCCGGGGGTGGTTTGAGTGAGCGAGAGCAGGGCTGGCTAGACCTGGGAGGTGAATGGTCTGGCCCTGGGTTTGGGCCCGGATTTGGAGTCCCAAAGTGGGAAGGGCAAAGTGGGAAGGGCCTGGGGTTAGGGGGCGAGGGTAAGAAAGAAGCAGGAACCCCGCCCACTTTCCGACCTGGGTTTCTTGGAAAGAGCCAGGAAATCTTGGTTGGGGCTTGATCTATAGGCCATGGTGTTTATAGAGAGGGCTGATAGGGGGCCCCATATGGTTTTTATAGAGATGGCTGATAAAACACCCATTTCCCCCACATTCCAGGAAGTTCTCAGGCTTGTGCCCCAAGTGTTTGGGGGAGCTCAGCAGTCCCCCTCCCCCACACGCTGAAGGGTGAGCCCCACCCCGAGAACCCAGGAAGGCCCTGTGGTCCCTCCAGAGCCTGCCTTCATCTTCAGTTTTAACGAGATTTGGGGGGAGAGAGGAAGTGTTGGGGGCCACAGGCCACATACATCTAGAAAGATCCTCAGGCCCGAGGGCCTGCACTCTTCCCCCTACCCTCCTGGCTCCAACAAACCTTACCCTCCTTAGCAGAGGTATTAGAGGGGTCCCCATGGGGAGAAATGGAGCAATTTCAACTGGCTTTTTTCTGTTGCAGTCTGCAAAAAAGGACGTGGGGGGAGGACTGAAGATGAGGTGCCCTGTTAACTCTTCCTGCCCAGCCTAGTGGCTGGCAGGAGCTCAGCAATTGGGCTGAGGTGTGCAGAGTCCTTTTGTTTTCTGATGTTCGGGTCTGCTGTAGGCCTGGGAAACACAGCTAGAAACTATGCCTGTTTTTTAAGCCCCTTAAGTGTTTCTCTTTTGTGTAAAAATAATTCATGCATATTATATTTTTTAATTAAACTTTACAAAAATATGGATTTGAAAATTGAAAAACATCTTCACTGTAATTGCTTAACGTGTATAAAAACACAGACAAACATAAAGGGGTCAAACCACATATAGTTTTGCAACTTGCTGTATATTGTGGACATTTTTTGTGTGTGTCATTTATAGAAATACTTCATTTTTAAGGAGTTCATAATATTCCAGAATACAGGTACCCATAATTATTTTGATCTTCTACTGATAAACATTTAGTTTTATGCTTATGTTTATAATGATCTTCACGTTGTTTCATTTTAAATTACAAATATGTGCTTATTGGAAAAATGTAAATAAAATATTGATAAAGGCAAGAAATATGGATAAAGGCAGCACCATATTAGTACCAGCTAACTCCTTTATTTTGTAAGCTACATTTTATAGAACACTTACTGTATGCCAGATACCATGCTAAGTCATTCACGGAACAGCAATCTGAGGTTTGGAGAAATGTCTCCAGTGAGGCTTGCCCAAGGTCACACAGCTAGAAAGTGGCAGAGCCAGGACCTAACTTTATCTGATTCCAAAGCTTTCCTGGCATCTTCCTGTTAACATTCGGGTGTCTTTCCTTCCAACCTTTTTTTTTTTTAAACATGCAACAGGACAAAAATACTCACATGTAAATATGCACTGTTTTTCCTCCTCCCCAGGCTTAGTTCTAAGGAACCTTTGTAAGGAGGGCAGAGGGAGACGAATAGACCTAAGCAGAAGACTGGAGAGACCTGGAGGAATTTCCTTCCAGCCCCACTCAGGAAGAGCTGCTACTGAAAGAAGGGAGGGGAGTTGGCAGAGTTTGGGTGGTCAGGAATTTGGAAAAAAAGAGAAAAAAGGGAGAGCTTGGGGAGCTGTTGTAACAGTGTGGAACTCTGAGGAAGAGAGATTCGGGAGGATTCTGAAAAGAGGTCTTGCCATGCATTGTGCTGCGTAATCCCTTTGCAGTGTCCTCCAGAGAGCTTTGGTAGCAAAGCCTTTTGTTTCCTGTCAGTGCTTTTTGCAGTTGGATCGATTTCTTTTGGGTGAGAAGGGAGCAAAGAAAGACAGCTTTCTCCAGGTTCGCGTGCATTTTGTTTACTTTTTCTTTTATGAAAATGAGATAGCCTCTCTACCCTTGCTCACTCAGTACCCACCCCCTAGAGTGCCCTGTCTTTCCCGTATCCCTCTCCAACCCCTCATCCTTGAAGGCTCACCTCTCCACCTCTTTCCCTCCTGTTGGCCCTTGCTTTTTCCAAGTCCCTCATGATAGCCCACATCAGGACAGATGACTGGCCCGTTGCTGGTAGGCCATGTTGAGTAGGAATTTTGCCACCACCAGAATCTCTTTGGTTATAAAAAACTATGCTGGTTTGCTGGTTTTAGAAATCTCCTGGTGTCAAGCAGAGTACCCACATTATCATTACCAGGGGAAGACGCTATAAATGCGTCTACCCATTTCCTTTTGGCATCTGAGTAGTCGAGGAAGACCCAAAGCAGTCAAGCACCAGATAGAACAATGCTTTACTCAGGTGGAGAAAAGACAGAACAAGATCAACTTCAGGAGTGGGTGTTGGTCTCTCATTGCCTGGGGATCTCTCGCAGTGAACAGCACAGGGAATTCACTGTATTCAGAGGAGGAAGGAGCTTGTCCCCTCTAGGAGGAGGACAGATACAGCAATGGGGTTGGCTAGAGAACAAGATCAACTTCAGGAGTGGGTGTTGGTCTCTCATTGCCTGGGGATCTCTCGCAGTGAACAGCACAGGGAATTCACTGTATTCAGAGGAGGAAGGAGCTTGTCCCCTCTAGGAGGAGGACAGATACAGCAATGGGGTTGGCTAGATGCCAAATGACTGACATGCTTTAAGCAGAGATGAAAGAGTACTCATGACACCTGGAACAAGGAAGGAAACACACACACGAGTGATAAGTCCAGCACTGGTTGCATGGGCTCTATCTCCTGCTTAGGAAGAGTTCCAGGCCCAGGGCCCACTCTTACGTGATTGAATAAGGGTTAAAAAACTGCAGACAAGAGACTTTCTCAACATTTGGCCATTGTGACTCTTGTTTCCATCTTTGTTTTGACTGCTAAGAAACTCAGAACTTAAAAAAAAAAATCAACATTTTGTTTATTTAAGGTTTTTATTTTTGTCTGCGCTGGATCTTTGCTTCCTGTGGCCTTTCTCTAGTTGCGGTGAGTGGGGACTACTCTCTAGTTGCCGTGCACGGGCTTCTCATTGCGGTGGCTTCTCTTGTTGCAGAAGCGAGTGGGCACGATAGTTGCAGTACACGGGCTTAGTTGCTCCACTGCCTGTGGAATCTTCCTAGAGCAGGAATCGAACCTATGTCTCCTTTGTTGGCAGGAAGAGTCTTAATCACTAGACCATCAGGGAAGTCCCAGAACTTTTCTGCTGCTGGATCAGTATTTTCTCTTTGTCCCAATTTTCTTAATTACTTATTTTTAGGGCAATGGCAACCCACTCCAGTACTCTCGCCTGGAAAATCCCATGGACGGAGGAGCCTGGTGGGCTGCGGTCCATGGGGTCGCAAACAGTCGGACACGACCGAGCAACTTCACTTTCACTTTTCACTTTCATGCATTGGAGAAGGAAATGGCAATCCACTCCAGTGTTCTTGCCTGGAGAATCCCAGGGATGGGAGAGCCTGGCGGGCTGCCGTATATGGGGTCGCACAGAGTCGGACACGACTGAAGTGACTTAGCAGCAGCCTTTAAAAAATCGTTTTATTATGGAATATTTCAACATGTATTTATTTATTTTTGGCTGCATCAGGTCTTAGTTATGGTATTCCAGCTCCACTGTGGTTGTGGAATGCAGGCGTAGGTGCCCCAAGTCATGTGGGATCTTAGTGCCCCGACCAGGGATCAAACCAGCTGTATTAGAAGGCGGATTCTTAACCAGTGGACCACCAGAGAAGTCCCTTTATTATGGAAGATTTCAAACACATGAAAGTAGAGAGAAAGTAATAAATTTTCACATACCCATAACCCATCCTCAATAATTATCAACATTTTGCCAATCTTGTTTCATCTGCCTTCCCACTTTTCCTTCCCTCTGAAGTATTATAAAGCACACCCCAGACATCATATCACTTCACTGGAATTATTTCACCATATGTCTTTAAAAGACAGGGCTTTTTCAAACACAACAGCAATGCCACTATCATACCTAACAAAATTAATACAAATTCCTTAAAACCTTTTAATACCTAGTTCATGTTCAGATTTCTTTAATAGTTAGTTTGTTTCAATCAGGACTTAAAAAAATCAGGACTCCTTTGGTTGATGTATCTCATAAGTCACTTTTCATCTGTAACAGTTTTCGCTTTTCTTTCCTTTCATTTTTCATGCTATTTATTTATAAAGGAAACCAGAGCATTTGTTCTATAAAGCTTCCCACATCCCAGAAGATTTGGCTGATTGCTTCCTGATGGTGTAGTTTAACTTGTTCTTCTGTCTCTTGAATTTCCAGTAGACTGAACGTTGGATCTAGAGCTTGATCGTGTGTGTTAGTCGCTCAGTTGTGTCCGACTCTTTGCGACCCCATGGGCTGTAACCTGCCTGGCTCCTCTGTCCATGGGATTTTCCAGGCAAGGATACTGGAGTTGGTTGCCATTTCTTTCTCCAGGGGATCTTCCCGACCCAGGGATTGAACCTGGGTCTTCTGTATTGCAGGCAGATGCTTTACTGTTTGAGTTACTAGGGAAGCCCCAGAGCTTGATTAGGTTTAATGTCTTTGGCAAGGATACCTTATTGGCGATGGTGTGATCTACTTGTTATTTTGTCATTAATCAGTTCAGTTCAGCCACTCAGTTGTGTCTGACTCTTTGCGACCCCATGAACTGCAGCACGCCAGGCCTACCTGTCCATCACCAACTCCCAGAGTCGACCTAAACCCATGTCCATTGAATCGGTGATGCCACCCAACCATCTCATCCTCTGTTGTCCCCTTCTTCTCCTGCCTTCAATATTTCCCAGCATCAGGGTCTTTTCAAATGAGTCAGCTCTTTGCATCAGGTGGCCAAAGTATTGGAGTTTCAGCTTCGACATCAGTCCTTCCAATGAACACCCAGGACTCATCTCCTTTAGGATGGACTGGTTGGATCTCCTTGCAGTCCAAGGGACTTTCAAGAGTCTTCTGCAACACCACAGTTCAAAAGCATCAATTCTTCGGTGCTCAGCTTTCTTTATAGTCCAACTCTCACATGCATACAGGACTACTGGAAAAACCATAGCCTTGACTAGATTGACCTTTGTTGACAAAGTAATGTCTCTGCTTTTTAATATGCTGTAGGTTGGTCATAACTTTCCTTCCAAGAAGTAAGCGTCTTTTAATTTCATGGCTGCAGTCACCATCTACAGTGATTTTGGAGCCCCCCAAAATAAAGTCTGACACTGTTTCCACTGTTTCCCCATCTATTTGCCATGAAGTGATGGGACCAGATGCCATGATCTTCGTTTTCTGAATGTTGAGCTTTAAGCCAACTTTTTCACTCTCCTCTTTCACTTTCATCAGGAGGCTCTTTAGTTCCTCTTCACTTTCTGCCATAAGAGTGGTGTGATCTGCATATTTGAGGTTATTGATATTTCTCCCGGCAATCTTGATTCCAGCTTGTGCTTCTTCCAGCCCAGCATTTCTCATGACGTACTCTGCATATAAGTTAAATAAGCAGGGTGACAATATACAGCCTTGACGTACTTCTTTTCCTAGGTGTCATCTGCATATCTGAGGTTATTGATATTTCTCCCGGCAATCTTGATTCCAGCTTGTGCTTCTTCCAGCCCAGCATTTCTCATGAGGTACTCTGCATATAAGTTAAATAAGCAGGGTGACAATATACAGCCTTGACGTACTCCTTTTCCTATTTGGAACCAGTCTCAATCCATCTCTCTGCAGTCAACAGCAGCCCTCACCCTGGGATTGCTCCACAATCTCTGAACTCCAGCTCCCAGCTACTGCACCTTCCAGGGGACCAACTTTCCTGTCTGGGGTATGTATGGCTGCGGCAAGGACTGTCTGATTTTCATTCCATTTAGGAGGCCGCAGATCACCTGTTTCCCTCTCAGCCTTAAATGTTTCTTCTCTGACTCAGACAATTGCCCCAGCGTGGGGATCAGACCCCTGCTTCAGTTCCCCCACCTGCTGAGGGCAGTTTCTTTCTTACTAACACTCCTGTTTTGCCCCCTAGTTCCTTCATTCTGCCGAGTAGGGGTATGTATGGCTGCGGCAAGGACTGTCTGATTTTCATTCCATTTAGGAGGCCGCAGATCACCTGTTTCCCTCTCAGCCTTAAATGTTTCTTCTCTGACTCAGACAATTGCCCCAGCGTGGGGATCAGACCCCTGCTTCAGTTCCCCCACTTGCTGAGGGCAGTTTCTTTCTTACTAACACTCCTGTTTTGCCCCCTAGTTCCTTCATTCTGCCAAGTTTTGCGTGGTTCTATATATTCTTTTCCACTGGTCAGGTACTCCTGTCCGCTCTCAGCTGGTGTTCTGATGCACTTTTGTGTCTGAAGATGTATTCCAGATGTATCCATGAAGAGAGAGGTATTCCACGTCCACCTACTCCTCTGCCGTTTTGATCTGTGTCATTGTTCTTGCTCCTCATGGGCCTTTCTGCAGAGCCTAGACGTCCCGGCTGTGCTTGGGTGAAGGGACGTTGGAGGACGCGGTGCTGTTTGGCCCCAGTCTTGTGCTTGGCACCATGGACATAATGGACTGAGAAAGGACTTCTGGGGCCTCTGAGGAAGCCAAGGGGACAAGGAAGGACATTTCTAGAACAGGATATGGCTCTCTTCCCCTTCGCCCCAAGAGAGCTTCCTCCTGACAGGTGGTTGGCAGGCACTCACTTTGGGGGGGCACTCTGTTCTTGTCCTGTGGTCCTGGGCAGGGAGCATGACAATAGGGCTGCCCACCCACTGTATGCCAGGGCCTGGCCTGCCCTTGATGGTGCCTGGTGTTTGTGGCCTTGTGGAGCTGGGCATGAGGATGACTCTGTGGTGGAACATCAGGGAGGAGGCCAGGCTGAGGCAGGAGATCCTTCTTTCCCCCTATGCCACAGGGCAGTGCTGGGGTGAGGTTCCTTCAGCACGGCACACCCTCCTTCCTCCTGAGGAGACTCATGGGGCACCAGTGGCTTGATGAGAATGTGAGGAGCATGTCTCAGAAGTTGCCAGTCCTCACACAGTGGAACCACAGCCACATCCTATCCTGAATTCAGACCCTAACTGATCCCAACTGACCCTAACTCTGTCTTCAGACTTGTGCCGTGGCCAGGGACAGGGGCTAGCTTGGCATAACCAGTGCTCATATTACACATCCTTTCTTCCATGCTGGGCACTCAAAACAGGTTCTATGGATTAATCTATTTAAATCCACACAACCACTCATCAAGGCTAAGTTCCACTCTCTGGGAGGCACTGTCTCTTCCACAGTGAGCAGGCAGTGGGGTGGGTTTGAGCTCACATGGTCTGGCACCTGAGGCTGCTCCCCATCCACCGTGCTGAGGAGGAAGAGAAAGGCGGCACTTCTGCCGGCCTGGCAGGCGGTCAAGGGCCTCGTCTTCCTTGCTAGATGACAGCACGCTCATGCTCTTACCTCAGAGCTGACAGAAGAGGGGCAGAGCAAAGCTGGAAATGATCTGGCCCCCCATCCTGGTCTCTGGGCCTCATGCGACCTCCTGCCCTCCCTGGAAGCACTGGTGACAGCAGCAGCTGGCGATTCATTCTAGATCCATGGGTTTCTGTGCCAACTTCCTGCTCACCCACGCCTTGCCTTCAACATCCATCCATTCATTCATTAAGCATTACTGTGTGCTCAGCTCTGTGCTAGGAATGGGAGTGGCACAGATGGGTTCCATTTGTGCCATCACAGATGCCCCCCATTTGTGGTGGGGCAACATTTGAATCAATCTAGCTAGCTAGCTATCATCTACATCTTTATATATCTGTCATAGGTGCATCTATGTATGTGTGTATCTATCTATCTTCTAAGTATGACATATCATCTATGTAGCTATCTATATATCTATGTATGTAGCATCTATATGACTGAGTGAAGTCGCTCAGTCGTGTCCAACTCTTTGCGACCCCATGGACTGTAGCCTACCAGGCTCCTCTGTCCATGGGACTTTCCAGGCAATAGTAGTGGAGTGGATTGCCATTTCCTTCTATATATGTATCCATATATCTATGTATATAACATCTGTATATGTTTCTATCTATCAGACACAGTGAACACAGCAAAGCATCTGGGAAGGGAGAGCTGCCTGGGGAAAGTTTCCTGAGAGGAAGGGGTACCTTGGCTCAGTCTTGAAGGAAGTGACGGAGTTAGCCTGGTGCAGGCCTGGGGTCATGGGCCATCCCAGGGGGTGAGGGTTCCAGGGACAGAAACTTAGGGTCAGGCAGCAGGGCAGGGGCGACTTGAGAGTCACCATTTGGAGAGCAGGGTGTGAGGGAAGTGGATGGAGACATGCTGCGGAGCTAGGTGTGGCTCACCACTGGGAGGGCTCAGAGGACAACCTGGAACATACTGCCCCAGGCTGAGACTGCGCTCTCTCCAGGGTGGTTGGAGAATCTCCCAGACTCTGGCCAGGGCCTTCCTTAGCGGCCTGCCAGCTTCTGAGAATGGTTGTCCCAGCTGAGGAGCCTGTGGTTCCTCCTCTTCAGAAGTTCCTTGGGTGTTCTAAGTGGTTTTCCCAGGAAGGCTGCTCCGAGGGGGAGCTCTGAGGGTGCTGAGCATCTTGGTAAGAATGTGCTGGGCTGCTGGGTGACCTGCTTATCTGGCCGAAAAACCACCTTTCAGCTAAACCTCAGATTGCAGCCTGTTCACCGCTGGCTGAGACTTCAGACTCACAGTGGCCCGCCACTCAGCCTGCTAGAGTGAGGAGACTATCCATGTGTGGAGGAACCAGGAGCAGTATTTTGGGGCCATTTTCAGTTTTTCTGCTATAAGGAAGTGTCCGTTTCAGCAGAGCGTGTTGTCCTTAGGAACAGAGGGAGACAAAAGCAACCAGCCCTTTGTGCTGCATTCACCACCCTCAAAGAGGGGCGTCCAAATGTTTAGAATCAGTATCTTTATGAATGGATAAAGAAGATGTAGAAGTGAAGTGAAGTCGCTCAGTCATGTCCGACTTTTTGCAACCCCGTGGACTGTAGCCCACCAGGCTCCTCCGTCCATGGGATTCTCCAGGCAAGAATACTGGAAAGTGAAAGTGAAGTTGCTCCCCAGTCATGTCCGACTGTTAGCAACCCCTTGGACTGCAGCCTACCAGGCTCCTCCAGCCATGGGATTTTCCAGGCAAGAGTACTAGAGTGGGTTGCCATTGCCTTCTCCGAATCTCCTGAACTCCAGACAAGTGTTACCAACGATCTAATAAAAATGGATCCTTTAGTATCCCCCCAGACCCTTCAAACTAAGGCCGTTCACAGCAAAACTCTTATTTCCCTTCGCAAAGCTGAACCATCATCTCTCTGTGTCCTCCATTTTGGCTAAAGGTATTTACAATATCCCCTTTTCTACAATTTAAGGTACCTATTTGTGGAACCGCAGTACTGGCACTAACTTCCCTGAGCTTTTTGATAACAAGTTAAAAATGAACCACCAAAGAATACTGGAGTGGGTTGCCATTTCCTTCTCCAGGGATCTTCCTGACCCAGGGATTGGACTGAGGTCTCCTGGATTGCAGGTAGACGCTTTAACTTCTGAGCCACAAGGGAAGCCAAAGAAGATATGGGATGTGGGAATTCCCTGGCAGTCCACTGGTTCGGCTCTGTGCTGTCACTGCCAAGAGCCCAGGTCCAATCCCTGATCCAGGAGCTAAGATGCCTCAAGCCTCATTTATGACATGGTCATAAGAAAGAAAAAAAAAAGTGGAATACTACTTAGCCACAAAAAAGAATGAAATAATGCTGTTTGCAGCAGCATGGGTGAACACAGAGACTATCATACTAAGTGAAGTAAGTTAGAAAGAGGAAGACAATCTCAGTTCAGTCACTCAGTCGTGTCCGACTCTTTGTGACCCCATGGACTATAGGCTTCCCTGTCCATCACCAATTCCCAGAGTTTACTCAGACTCATGTCCTTTGAGTCAGTGATGCCATCCAACCATCTCGTCCTCTGTCATCCCCTTCTCCTCCCACGTTCGATCTTTCCCAGCATCAGGGTCTTTTCAAATGAGTCAGCTCTTCGCATCAGGTGGCCAAAGTATTGGAGTTTCAGCTTCAACATCAGTCCTTCCAATGAATATTCAGGACTGATTTCCTTTAGGATGGACTGGTTGGACCTCCTTGCAGTTCAAGGGACGCTCAAGGGTCTTCTCCAACACCACAGTTCAAAAGCATCAACTCTTCAGTGCTCAGCTTTCTTCACAGTCCAACTCTCACATCCATACATGACTACTGGAAAAACCATAGCCTTGACTAGACACACTTCATTGGCAAAGTAACGTCTCTTCTTTTTAATATGCTGTCTAGGTTGGTCATAACTTTCCTTCCAAGGAGTAAGTGTCTTTTAATTTCATGGCTGCAATCACCATCTGCAGTGATTTTGGAGCCCCAAAAAATAAAGTCTGACACTGTGTCCACTGTTTCCTCATGTATTTGCCATGAAGTGATGAGATCAGATGCTATGATTTTTGTTTTCTGAATGTTGAATTTTAAACCAACTTTTTCACTCTCCTCTTTCACTTTCATCAAGAGACTCTTTAGTTCTTCTTCACTTTCTGCCATAAGGGTGGTGTCATCTACATATCTGATGTTATTGATATTTCTCCTGGCAATCTCGATTCCAGCTTTTGCTTCACCCAGCCCAGTGTTTCTCACGATGGATTCTGCATATAAGTTAAATAAGCAGGGTGACAATATACAGCCTTGATGTACTCCTTTTCCTATTTGGAACCAATCTATTGTTCCATGTCCAGTTCCAACTGTTGCTTTCTGACCTGCATACAGATTTCTTAAGAGACAGGTCAGGTGGTCTGGTATTCCCATCTCTTGAAGAATTTTCAACAGTTTATTATGATCCACACAGTCAAAGGCTTTGGCATAGTCATTAAAGCAAAAATAGATGTTTTTCTGGAACTCTCTTGCTTTTTTGATGATCCAGTGGATGTTGGCAATTTGATCTTTAGTTCCTCTGCCTTTTCTATATCCAGCTTGAACATCTGGAAGTTCACGGTTCACGTATTGCTGAAGCCTGGCTTGGACAATTTTAAGCATTACTTTACTAGCTTGTGAGATGAGTGTAATTGCACGGTAGTTTGAGCATTCTTTGGCATTGCCTTTCTTAGGGATTGGAATGAAAACTCACCTTTTCCAATCTTGTGGCCACTGCTGAGTTTTCCCAGTTTGCTGGCATATTGAGTGAAACACTTTCACAGCATCATCTTTCAGGATTTGAAATAGCTCAACTGGAATTCCATCACCTCCACTGGCTTTGTTCGTAGTGACGCTTCCTAAGGCCCACTTGACTTCACATTGCAGGATGTCTGGCTCACGGTGGGTGATCAAACCATCGTGATTATCTGGGTCGTGAAGATCTTTTTTGTACAGTTCTTTTGTGTATTCTTGCCACCTCTTCTTAATATCTTCTGCTTCTGTTAGGTCCAAACCTAAAGAAGGATACCAATGAGCTTATTTACAAAACAAAAACAGACTCACAGACATAGAAAACAGACTTATGGTGACTGAAGGGGAAGGAGGATGGCTGATGGATAAATGGAGTTTAAGATTAGCAAATATACACTACTATGTATAAAATAGATAAACAGCAAGGTCCTACTGTACAGCACAGGGAACTATATTCAATATCCTGTAATAGACCATATTGGAAAAGAAAAAAAGTATCAGTATCTTCATAAAAATCAATATTTTTAGCAGGAGATTCTGTTGATATTTCCTTGAAGCTGCAGAGAAGAAGGCATCTGAGAAGAGGGATAAGGAGGAGAGAAGAGGAAGAGAAAGAAAGGAGAGGCAGGGCCTTCGTCGGTCCCAGACAGTCTTACTTTTGTAGGTCCCACCCCAGAGTGTATAAAAGAATTAAAATGCACCCGCATCCCACATTAAATAGAATTATTTTGCTATAAAATACTTGGAAAGAATTTTTATAATTTTGCTTTTGAAATTATTTGGCTGAAGTTTACTCATTTAGTTTACGATCTGCTCCGACTTCCCAGCCTTCCTCACGCATACTCAGGAATCTGTACAAGGCAAGGGAATCGAAGGTACAAATTGTTTTCAAATGGAGGGAGATTTTCATGATACCTAATTGGACAATTAATGATATTTGAATGTATTCATTAAAAATTTACTATTTCCAATTTTGCTCTTTTGTATTTTGGAGCAACTTCATTTTTCCCAGCTCACAACAGTTTGATGGGTAGAGTTTATGGGTCCCAAATACTTGACTTTGTAGGGTTTGCTTTGCCATGAAATGTTTACAGTAAAGCCATGCAAGACTTCCTAGAGGGAGGGGCTGGGGTAGGCTCTTCTGCCGTCCTTCCTCCAGCTGCCCTGCTGCTGGGCCAGAGCTTTGCCACTGCGCCAAGGGCTCGGGCTAGGGGAAAAGGCCCCAGTCTGGAGTCTGCGAGAGGTGCCTCGGGAAACCCTGGGTCAGCCTGGGTCAACCTGTCACACCCAATTCCAGACCTGGGGTTATGAGAACCTCATCCCAGGCAGGGGGAACTTCTGAGGTCCCCTGGGGCCGGACCGTGGGGCGCCTGTACTTTGTAACTTGGATTCCTGGTAACTAGCCCTGGGGGGACAGAGGAGGAGAACAGAAAGTCACTTGATGGCCTCCTGCTTTCAGTCAAGACAGAGGTTTTATGATCTGAGAGGTGAACTGGGGAGCAGGCACAGACGATTTAATCTTTATCCTAACATACTGAACGAAAACACAGACAAAAGGGTAAAAAAAAATCTTTTTGTAACAAAAAAAGAAATAAAACTCCCAGCTCACTTCAGGTAATGGTGCTGGAGTTTTGCAGCCTTCCAGGTGGACATAGGACTGTCCCTGGCCCCAGGCAGCTGCCTGGAGGAGACCTTGCTGTTCAGCTGTGGTGACCTGGCCGGAGACAGACACGCAGGGGGTCCTATCCCCAAGGCCTGGAACTCGGGCTCGAAGCCCTGGTGTGGGTCTGCGGGGTGCAGGCTGCTGTCCCCGACTTCCACTCACTGCAGGACAGCGTGTCTCCCTCCCTGGCGGAGTGCAACTGAGGGAAATCACATTAGCACATGAGGTGTTGTGATTGATGGGGTCTCTTCTGGACGTCAGGATGATGAATGGGCTGCAGGAGTGGGCCTGACCACAGGATGGGGGCCGTGTGGGGACCACACCCAGCAAGCCTGGCGCCCTGGGACTCTGTGCTAACACAGCGGAGGGACACAGGGCATGTTGAATGAATGGTCCATTGATGGAAACTTCGATACAGTCAGCACTGTGTGGGGGCAGCGAGTGGAGGGCTGGATGTTGTCAACTGTGTTCTGAGGCACAAGAATCCGATGGATGAGTGACTCCCTGATCTCAGTCCCTCACATTGCTCTGAAGGGCTCTTCCACAGGCATCCTTCCCCGACTGCCTCCCACCTTGACCATGGGTTTGGTCAAGATGATGCTACATGCCTTCATAAATTAACCCCTAAGTTTCAGCGGCCTTAGGGTGCTTTGTGACTGAGAGCACCCTTTCAGGCAGTTTGTGGCTCACTTACGTGACAGTTCCACATGGGTGTTCTTGGCAGGCCTGTCTGTGATTTTCCTCCAGGTGGTGACTCAGGGACATGGCTCTTTTCATCTGTGGCCTCATCATCCCTCAGGGCCTTGAGACCTCTCCATATGTACAGCAAATGAGCAAAATGTGGAGAACACATTTCGAAACCCCTTAGCTGGGAAGTGATCATTTCTTTACCATTGGTGAGAATTAGTCACACAGCAGATAGTACGTCTGGATGAAAGGAGGACTGGGGCCCATCCTCAATGGGCAGTTGATAGCCAGAAAAAAAGACAAAACAAAACTCTGTTCTACAGAGAGGGTCAATGGAGAATAAGCCATCTCACTATGAAGACCTCCCCAGAGGTCTTCATCCTTGCCATCCTCCTCACTACCCAAATAGCTAACACACACACACACACACACACACTCATGTACGCGCACACACACACACACACAGACACACACATTATGTTCTGGTTGCTGCTCTCCATGATTTGCATATTTTAAATCATGTAACTCTCACAATGACCCTAAGGAGCAATTACTACTCTGTTTCACCAGTTTCAAGATGCACAATTTATTTTCACACACTAGCTTCTCTGAAATCAGAACATAATCAATGGCATCTTTTGATCACTGTCAGTTAGGCAGCAGTCATGGTGGCTATGTGTGGAAAACCTTCCCCTGACATTGACACTTTCTAAAAAGATTCAGAGAGTTTCAGCATCTACAGATTTGGAAACTGGTGCCCAGAGAGGTTTAGTAACTTGCCCAAAGTTACACAGTCGATGAGTGGCTTCCAACAGATTGGAAGACTTGCTCTGGGGAACCAGCCATGTTTAACAACTGTCCTCTCCCAGAGCTCTCCTTAGAAGAAGCATTTCTCCACATCCAAGATCAGGGATCTCGAAACATAGAAGCCTAATCCTTGCCAGAATGATGGGACTACAAGGACGTCTGCTGAAGCCAGGATGCTTGCTACATTCTTGCCTGGCTAATAATTTAATCTCTCAAAAAGAAACAAGCAGAACTGGCAGGATACACCAAATTCTAATCAACTAAGAGGCATGCAGTGGTGAAACGAAAGTGATAGAAGCCTGGGAAGAAAAGGACTTTATCATCCTAGCATTGACAATGTCACAGGAAGGGAGTGGTGAGCAAAACCTCATAACCCACCAGTTATGTAGGGTGGACCTTGAGAAAACAGATAGTTTCCAAATAGAGAAAATATAGCGGCCCTAAAAAGATGACTCAAAAGATCAATGTGGCCCCCTTGAGAAACTCAAACTAGAAAAGAAAAGCAAAGATTGTGACTGACAGCAACAAACAAGGGAAAAGATGATGGGAGGAGGGGCAGTTCAGCATATTGACAGAACAAAACCAGACAACACCCCCCCAGCTCAGATCAGATGGTAGAGTGTATGTCAGGAATACCCCAGGCAGAAAGCGCCAAAGCCGAAAAGCCCCTTTGATGAGAGAGACGGCTGAACGTTTGCCTTCTAAAACCATTCGGGTCTTCCTTAGACTGTCAACGTCCCAGGGGACTGTCTGAACATGGGGGTAGCACCCCGATGCCCGGAGAGGTGGGAGGTACATGGGCCCAGGTGAGCCGACTTTCAGTTCTGGGAAAAATTGCTGCAAAGCCCCATGATAAGAGGGGAGCTGAAGATGAGAGATGGATGAAGAGTCTCGTGATCTTCCAGACGAAACTTGGAAGGTGGAGACAGTGTAGCAAGTACCACACTAGACAGGAGCAGGTTGTGATTATAAACAGCTGACGGAGCTGGTCAGGCCCGCCCTGTGCAGCCCCCTGGGCTCTCTTGAGTCTCACCCAGCTCTGCCCCCAGGCCAGCTGCAGGGCTGTGCTGCCCTGCCTGCCACACTCACATGGGCACCGCCTGGTGTCCTAACCCTAACCTCCCACACCCCACAGAGTGCTCCGGGGCACACTTGCTGCAGGAGGAGCACCCCAGGCCCCTTCTGGGTGCCCTCCCATGCGGAACCAGGAGTGCAGGAGCGTGAACTCCCAGCGTGAAGCTGGAGCTGATGGTGTTCCCGCTCCCCCTGACAGGCAAACAGCCCCGAAGTACATTTTGTACAACTCCTGGGGCAGCCCTGTGGAGCCCAGAGACAGGCAGTGATGGAGGCCAGCTCCCTTCTGCCCACTTCATTCCCTGTCCCACCCTCCTGCTCTCTGGGCACAGTCCTCAATAAGATGCCTTCAGCTAACGTTTGTCTCAGAAACTGCTTTCTGCAGAGTGAAGTTTGGAAAACAGAGGGCTTAAGGCTTCCCTCGTGGCTCAGTTGGTGAAGAATCCATAAGCAATTCAGGAGACCTGAATTCAATCCCTGGGTCAGGAAGATCCCTTGCAGAAGGAAATAGGAACCCACTCCAGTATTCTTGTCTGGGAAATCCCATGGACAGAGGAGCCTGGCGGGCTACAGTCCATGGGATTGCAAAGAGTCGGACAGGACTTGGTGACTAAACAAACAAACAAGTCACCCATTCCTACCTCCCTGACTCAGCTTCTACAATACTGAGAAATTCCTCATGTGTACACATTGTTTTACACATTTACTCCCATGACCCCATGAACTGTAGCCCACCAGGCTCCTCTGTCCATGGATTTCTCCAGGCAAGAACACTGGAGTGGGTTGCCCTTTCCTTCTAGAGGAGATCTTCCTGACCCAGGGCTTGAACGCAGGTCTCCCACATTGCAGGCAGACGCTGTACCAACTGAGCCACCAGGGAAGATGCTTACTTTCATGAGTTTCACATAATTTTGTAGATTTCTTTTCTGAGTTCACAGTATATCTACATTTTCCCCCTGTGTTACCACATATGTTTAAAAAAATATAGCATTGCTTTAATGGTGCCAATGCTTTTCCATGGAGAGGATATATCACAATCGACTTTGCCATTTCCCTGACTTTTGGGCTCTTAGGCCACAGCTGTCAGCATTATGGTGGGGTTATCAGGTCTAAGAATTTGAACGATTTCATGGTTCTCAATACATAGCAATAAAATAAATGACTTTGACACCCTATAAGAGAAAGTGAAGATGCCTAGAAACCAGCATCACTTTGCAAAGAGCAAAGGAAAGCTGGCAGACTCCATTCTCTCTTCTGGCATAGGTACCAGAGGCAAGGGGATTCTGTATATGTCATTGTTTCAGCTTGCACACACTCTGGTCATACTTTGTAGACAAAATGGGTGAGAATACAGATAGGATCAGAGACGGCTAAATTGTCATTCATCAGTTCTATTGATTAAAAAGTTGATGCCCATAAGCCAGAAGATCTTTGGTGGCTTGACTTGTTCAGCACTTTTGTCATTGAACTTGGATGAAGAAGCAGATTGCTCTTGTGTCCCGATCAGAGGGATGAACAATATGTTGAGTTAAAAGACAAGACTGGAATAGATCTTGAGAAGTTAGAAGAACAGACTATCGCTCAGCAGGATGAAATGTTACATAAGGCATTTAGTTAAAAAAATCAACTGCATATGGACAGGATGGGGAAGCCCTGCTTTACTTAATAGCTGTTCATGTGAAACAGACCCAGAGACTACAGTTGACCTCAAGCTCAATATGAATCATCTGTGCTGTGTGCCTGCCAAGGAGACTAATATAATGTTGGGCCACGTTAAGAGAAGTATAATATTAAGAACGGGGAGGAGGCATTTCCCCAGGCTCTGATTAATCAGACCACAGTGGGAACATCGAGTCAAGTTCTCTAAGTCAGTTTTTCAGTGAAACATGGCCAAACTCATTTCTTCATAAAGCATTTATTGAATGCCTACTACATGCCCAACATTGTGCTAGTTGCAGAGGGCACACAGATAAATGAGACAAGTTCCTGGCACACGGGGGTCGCAGCCTAGGGATATCAATAGTGTTCAGATTTCACATAACACTTAATAATTTAGAAAGCAAAATTTGGAAAGCTAAAATATATTCTGTCAGCTGTGCTTAGGAACCTTTAAATGTTCTCAGGAAACACAAGGACATCAAACACACACACTCAAACACACACACTGTGTGTCTTCATTGATACTGTGGTGGTCTTCATTTGAGGTGGAAAGTTAATACAGATTTCCTCTCCTCCACCTTCCCTTGAAATTAAAAGATGCTTGCTCCTTGGAAGAAAGACTATGACAAACCTAAACAGCAATATTAAAAAGCAGAGACATCACCTTGCTGACCAAAGTTGATATAGTCAAAACTATGGTTTTTCCCATAGTCATGTATTGATGTGAGAGTTGGACCATAAAGAAGGCTGAGCACCAAAGAACTGATGTTCTTGAACTATGGTGTTGGAAAAGACTCTTAAGAGTCCCTTGGACTGCAAGGAGATCAAACCAGTCAATTCTAAAGGAAATCAACCCTGAATAGTCACAGGAAGGACTGATCTGAAGCTGAAGCTCCAGTACTTTGGCCACCTGATGTGAAGAGCTGACTCAGTGGAAAAGACCTTGATGCTGGAAAAGATTGAGGGCAGGAGGAGAAGGGGACAACAGAGGATGAGATGATTAGATAGCATCACCAACACAATGGACGTGAGTTTGAGCAAACTCTGGGAGCTAATGAAAGGCAGGGAAGCCTGGCTTGCTGTAGCCCATGGGGTCACAGAGTCGGACCTGACTTAGTGGCTGAAGAACAACACCTGCCCTCCCAAGCCCATCTAATGTGATTTTGCTCCTCAGTTCCCTTCACCCAGCCCTGTTTGGTCCAACTATCAGGTTGTGGATTCTCCTTACCCTGGCTTTGAGCAGGAACACACTCAGGGTTCCAGTATGAGTTTGCTAGGTAGGGATGCTAAATTAGCTTCCAGAATCAATCCTTTGAGAATGCTTTCCTGTATTATAGCAGCTGGAAAGCTAAAAACTACATTTCCTAGACTCCCTTAAAGCTATGATTCTGGATGCAAATTAGGTTTTGCTGATTGGATGCAGTGTTTGAAATGTGGAGTTGCAACAAAGGCCATCTTTCTACTACGTCAGCTCTTGCTTTGGGCAAGTGTAATCAGAGCCAGCATGTCCCAATATCCAGTGTCACCAGTAAGAATGACTTACACTCTGGTCACTACATGCGGGTCAGGAAGCAACAGTTAGAACTGGACATGGAACAACAGACTGGTTCCCAATCGGGAAAGGAGTACGTCAAGGCTGTATATTGCCACCCTGCTTATTTAACTTGTATGCAGAGTACATCATGAGAAACGCTGGACTGGATGAAGCACAAGCTGGAATCAAGATTGCCGGGAGAAATATCAATAACCTCAGATATGCAGATGACACCACACTTTTGGAAGAAAGTAAAGAAGAACTAAAGAGCCTCTTGATGAAAGTGAAAGAGGAGAGTAGAAAAAGTTGGTTTTAAACTCAACATTCAGAAAACGAAGATCATGGCATCTGGTCCCATCACTTCATGGAAAATAAATGTGAAAACAGTGGAAATAGTGACAGACTTTATTTGGGGGGGGGGGCTCCAAAATCACTGCAGATGGTGACTAGCCATGAAATTAAAAGATGCTTGCTCTTTGAAAGAAAAGTTATGACCAACCTAGACAGCATATTAAAAAGCAGAGACATTACTCTGCCAACAAAGGTCTGTCTAGTCAAAGCTATAGTTTTTCCAGTAGTCATGTATGGATGTGAGAGTTGGACCATAAAGGAAGCGGAGTGCTGAAGAATTGATGCTTTTGAGCTGTGGTGTTGGAGAAGACTCTTGAGAGTCCCTTGGACAGCTAGAGATCCAACCAGTCCATCCTAAAGGAAATCAGTCCTGAATATTCATTGGAAGAACTGATGCTGAAGCTGAAACTCCAATACTTTGGCCACCTGATGAAAAGAAGTGACTCATTAGAAAAGACCCTGATGTTGGGAAAGATTGAAGGCAGGAGGAGAAGGGGATGACAGAGGATGAGATGGTTGGATCGCATCACCGACTCAATAGACATGAGTTTGAGTAAACTCCATCAGTTGGTGATGGACAGGGAGGCCTGGTGTGCTGCAGTCCATGGGGTCTCAAAGAGTCGGGCACGACTGAGCAACTGAGCTGAACTGGACTGGTCACCACATCACAGGATTGACTGAGAAGCTGACCACTGCTTTCACCACTTGGGGACCCAGGCTGATAAAGCTACTAGAATGTGGAGAATGTGGGTCATTGTGGCAAGAGAAACAAAGAATACAGAAAATTACCCCACAGCACTTAAAGCTTCCACTAGGAGAGGACACATAAATCGCAGAGTCTCGTGATCACTTAACTCTGGGGGCAGAGAAAGCTCATCCTACCATGTGACTGGGGGAGAAGTGGAGCGGTCTGGTGAAACCCAAATGACCAGCACACTAGTCATCAGCTTCCGGAACATTGCAGGGCAGTTGTGGAGTGGCCGGGGCACTTCCTCGGTCCCAATTGCTCAGCAGCCTCCAGCTTCCTGGCCACCCTGGTCTTGGCAAACGAGGAGACCCCTGGCCACATCCAGGAAGGATTTCTCAGAAAGTCGGCCTTGATCCTGCTCCCCAGGCAGGATCAGGTAATCAGGTGGTTAGGTAATCAGGTAATCACCTGATTACCTGTGTTTGATCCCTTCTGCTTAATGTCGCTTTGGTATCATCTATTTCCTACTGACCCCTGATGGACAGGGCAGTGTGCTCCGCCCTGGCCTCTAAGACTGCCACCCACAGCACCACCCTCCTTTAACCCTGAACACAGTCCTTCGAGGTTGCTGGGGAGGCCTCCTCAGCTCCTTGTTTACTGAGAGAAAAAGCAAGACCCATGGAATTTGAATAATTCATCCAGGGTCGTAGAATCAGACAGTGGCAGAGCTGGGTTGCAAACCCAGCTTCTTGCAGTTTTGCGCATTCCACTGAACCACATCTAAGCCACATTGTGCAGAGAAGCACACCACAAAGAGAGGATCCTAGAGGGCTGGACACAAGGTCTCGCAAGGAAGACTAAAGACAGTTTAGGGGGAGTGGTAGCCAAAAGAGTTGACTTAAAATACTGTTAATGCACTTATGTGAAATCTAGAAAAATGATGCAGATGAACCCATTTCCAAGGCAGGAATAGAGACCCAGATGTAGAGAACAAAAGTGTGGACACAGCAGGGGAAGAGGAGGGAGCAACAGACTGGGAAATTGGGATTGACATATATTCACTACCATTTGTAAAATAGACAGCTAGTGGGAAGCTGCTGTGAAGCACAGGGAACTCAGCTCAGTGCTCTGTGATGACCTGGGGCGAGGGGATGGTGTGGGAGAGATATAAGCATATGACTTATTTACTTCCTTGTACAGAAGAAACTAACAAAACGCTGTTAAGCAATTCTATTACAATTAAAAAAAATACTTTAAGGGTACTGAAGCAGACTGCATTTTCCAAAAAATGGTCACAGCAGTATTTCCAGTCCCACGTGCTCCTCCCTGAAAACAGAGAGAGACACTCAGCAGACTGAAATGAGAGTCGAGGAGAACCAGCAGGCCACAGTCAACATGATGGCAGGGGCAACCTACTAAAGAGACTCTGGAAAGAAAGTCGAGGTGATTACTAGAACTTCTGGCAAAAGAAGCCATCATCTGCTGAGATGAGAAACTTTAGAGGAAGAGTGATTTGGGAAGGAGTTGATGAGCTTATTAATGGATTTATTGATTTTGAGGTTTCAAAATGATTTCAGCTACAAGGAACAGAATACCTAACCAGAAGTGATTTAGAATAATGATGTGTGTTTACTCATGTAGCACTAAGCCCAGAGATCCCAGGATTAGTTCACTGGTCCAGTCAAATAAACAATGATGCAGCATACTTTGCATATCGAAGTCGTTCCCTCACAGTCATGAAGGCTCCTGAAAGTCTAGACACTACCTCTGGACGCAAACTTCTGGCCACAGAAGAGCAGAGTTTCCATTCATGAGCCTGTTTTAGTAGAGAGGAGAATTCTTCCTATGTCCTTTGATCAGGATAAAGTCATATGTCCATGTCTTAGCTGCAAGGGAGGCTGGAGAACAACCAGGTGACTTTTACAGCCCCTCTGTGGGAGGTGGACCAGAGTCTGATCTAGTGAAACTCAGGAAGCAGAAAAATGGAAGCTCTGAGTCTGGAGGTTCTTGGGAGAACAGTTCAACCCCAGACACATCTGAGGTTGTGTCTGGGGTTGAACACATCCCAGAGACCTGGAGCCCAGATGCAAGGAACTGTGCTTGCCCAGGGAGTTGGGGCTCCAGAGAAATAGCTACAGTGCTTGGTCAAGGGAGAAAGCTGAGACTGAACCGGGGAGACAGGTGCGCGAGAGAGCTCCCCTCTTGCTGAGGACAAGCTGACTTGAGGCAGGGGGCCGATTCCTCATTCCCCTGAGGCCTCTCTGCGGATAGCCGATGCCCATGGTGGGGAAACCTGCTGACCGGGCCGTGGCAGGGAAGGGATTAGAGGACACAGAGAAGGAAAGAGCTTCCACCTCATGCTGTGGAAGCGATCCCAGTGGGTGGTTACCTGGAGAAGCAGCCTCTGAGGAAGTAGGACTTTTAAATGGACTTGGGAGAGATGGGTTCATATCATGGGTTCTTCTAGGCTCACCTGAGGCTGAGCCCTAAGCTCAAACCAGCTGAAGGGGCCCAGTCTGGTTGGAGCCTATTGCAGAACCCAGGGACCCTGTAGAACATTCACGCTGAGAGCACTGCCCGGGGGCTCGGGAACTGGGTGGGATCCAGCAGTGATGACTGAAGCCCAGCTTGGGTCACGGTGTCTGTGGAGGCAGTGGTGGTCACCAGCATTCCACTCGCCCACAGCTGTCCTCACCCCCTGAAGGGAAGAAGGACCCTGGGGCTAGTTCCGAACAAAGAGCTATCTCATCCCCCACCTTGTGAATGTCCGCTGACGGGATGACAGAGCCCCAGCTCAAAGCAGCCTGCAGCAAGAGTGGATGACAGCTGCTCTGAAGAGGCCAGCTGCAGTTTGAGTGACAGAATAATAAGACTTTGCTCATAATAAAATTGGGGGCTGTTTGTCACTGCAGCATAACATCACATATTTTTACCAGTACACAGTATGTGCTTGATACCCATCCATTTAAATTATAGCGGCTGCTGCTGCTAAGTCGCTTCAGTCGTGTCTGACTCTGTGCGACCCCTTAGACAGAAGCCCACCAGGCTCCCCCATCCCTGGGATTCTCCAGACAAGAACACAGGAGTGGGTTGCCATTTCCTTCTCCAATGCATGAAAGTGAAAAGTGAAAGTGAAGTCGCTCGGTCGTGTCCAACTCTTAGCGACCCCATGGACTGCAGCCTACCAGGCTCCACCATCCATGGGATTTTCCAGGCAAGAGTACTGGAGTGGGGTGCCATTGCCTTCTCCGAAATTGTAGCTACTGGCTGGTTATTTGACCCTGGACCGATGCTTTTCTCTCTAGGCCTCCGTGTCTCCATCTAAAAACTGGGAGTGTTTACACTTGCTTTATTTATAGGATTGTTGCAAGGACTGAATATGTCAGTACTTGGCTTAGTATGAGACACAGACGAATCTTATTCATGTCACTTCCATTTCCATGAATAAGACATAAAGAGGTGGGCAGTAAGGACCCTGGCCTGGAGGGTGTCCAGTTTCATTCGTGGCATATAGTGAGCTGGGTTCTGTGACATCCCTGAGGGTGGGAAATGACATTGCCTAAGGACTGGCTGGATGTATGGCTGGAGTGTCCCAGTTTTTTGGCTGGCGGGTCTTAAAAGTGGAGAGGAGAGGTATGCCCTTCCCAATTTGGCAGGGCTTCCCAAGCCTCTTCCTCATCTCAAAAATGGGTGTAACTCAAGAAGTCTTCCTAAGTGGTGCCCACTTTTCTCCTTTGCCCTCTCATCCTCCAAGTTTCCTCCAGGAGGGAAGTCAGTGGCTCACGACTGGCCCAGCTGCTCACGTCGTTCTGGACCTCCGTCTCAAGATGGGGGGGAGATCCAGGAGAACTCTGCCGGCTCTGGGCCCTCTTCCTTGCTTGGCCTCTAGAAATCTTGGTTCTGAGGTTGCTGCTGTTTCCTTGAGTCTGGCTGTGGGCATGGAGACTTAGGAGCGGCAAGTGATAGCTTGATCTGTCCCTGGGGCAGACGGGGGCTGAGGGGATGCGCTGTGCCCTGTGTGGAGGGAAGCCGTCCCGAGGCTAGGCTGAGGAGGGAGAGGCTATCCGCAGAGGGCCAAGGTCAGGCCCATAGCCCACCTCCAGGTGCCCAGTGGCATCTGAGTGATTCTGGAAACAAGACTCTGGGGCTCAAGTTCTTAACTGTGCAGCCCTGGACAAACCACTTATGACTTCTCTGTTTCCATCTCTGGGAAAAGAAGCACATGCCTGTCTCCCAGGCCACACGGTGAAGGACTGTGCGGTGCTGTACTTTCAGCTGTAGGTGAAGCCTGCCGTCTGGTGGGGCAGCCCACTGGGACAGGCAGCGGAGCAGGGCATGAGGACCGGGGAACGGCTGACGGATGACCCTGGTGAGGACGGAGGGGTTGGATTCCAAGGCAGCGGGGAAGCAGGGGGCAGGAGCCGGGACTGCTGGCTGCGTTGGCACCAGGCATCCGTTCCTCGCGTCTCACTTGGCCTTGGAGAGCAGCAGAGCTGGCCTCCCGCCCCAGCTGTTCCTCGTGCTCCAGATAAATTGTTTCCGCTTGAGCTGCCTCCTCCTCCCCCAGCCCTCTTCCTGTTGCAACACCTCGCCAGCCGGGCAATAAACACCGGCCCTATCTCTCTCCACCAGTCCCTGGCTTCCTGCCGGCACAGGCTAACCCTCCTCCAGCCCAGCCCTGCCAGATGTGCCCGTGGCTTTCCCAGCTGTTCCCTTGACCCCTGAGTCAAAGCTCTCTATGTCTAGGGATTGCCCTTGGCCCTCCCCACCCTGTCCTTTCTCCTCTGCCATCCTATGAGTACGGGAACTGAGAGGGTCCCAGGCTGCCTTTTCATTGTGGTTTTCTCTCATCTCCAGATCCTTAGCAGCCTCTATAGACTCCAGCATTGATGCCCACCATGTCTTCATTGTGCCCCCAGCACCTGCTTCCTAGATTCTCTGGTCTGGTTTCCCCCCGACCCCTCTACAGGCACCCAGGCCCTCCAAGTGTTCCAGAATCCTCCTGACTGGGATAAGACAAGCCCACCCAGATGAAGTGCTCCAGATCCATCTCCTCCTCCCTCCCAAGAGACACGTTCCTTCCAGGGTCTCCACATGGCCTCACCTTCCCAAGGGAGGGTTATCTCCATTTGCCCTACCCTGGCCCTGGCCCTGAACCCCATCCACAGCCATTCTTCCAGGGCCAAGGGGGCTTCTCTTCTTTCCTGGTCTCCAGAGGTGCTGGGGGGCAGTCCTGCTGTTGGCTAGGAAAGGAACAGGGCCCTTTACGGGCCCGAAAAGGATTCTGGAGATTGTGGCCCAACCTTCCAGGCCTCCGTGTCCTGACCTGATCACCAGGACACAGCTCCTGGTGGCTGCCCCACTTCCCTGATAGACGGCAAAGATGCCCATATCTGTCTGTTCAGATGACCTAATAGGACATTGGTGGATAGTCCCAGACCTCTGTCTGTCACACACACATGCCCATGCACGTGCATGTGCATGCCCACACACACACATATGCACACGCGCACACACACACACACCTCAGAAAGCCAGGAGGAAAGGCAGGGGAGCAACACGCCTAACCAACTCCTCTAGCAGCACACGTTTGATGCAACTGTGGTTAAGAGCATGATGAAAAGACCACCTGGAGAAACTGTGAGATGCTTCTGCTGGAATTCAGGGGAAACCTGAGTGCCAGCTAAGGAGGAGACTTCCTCCCAGAGGTCAGGGCCACCTGAGCTCCTGCCCCTGAGGGTCAGAGCGTGCTGAGCTTCTCTCCACCCAGCCTCTCGGGAGCTCACCCTTGCCTAGCCACAGGTCCTCTGTCACCTCCCCGTCCCTTCTCTACAGCTCTGGAGATCTTTCCACACCCACGGCTTCCTCATTCCCCACAAGTCATGGTACCTGAACTGGTGGCACAGGCTGGGTAAGCTGAATGGAGATAAGGACGACTAGAGAAAGGGAAGTAGAAATCATTCTCACCACCTCTCTTTTTGTATAGGGATGTAATTGAGGCTCAGAGGTAGTAACTGGCAGTGACAGTACAAGGATCTACTGAATATTTGCTGTGGGCTGAGCATTTCACATCTATTACCTTATTTAATCCATGGGGTCACAAAGAGTCAGACATGATTGAGTGGCTGAACTGAACTGAATCCACACAACAATCCCCTGAGAAAAGTACTGTCCTTCTTCCCATTCTACAGACCTGAAAATAGAGTCTTGGTAAGGTTAAATGCCTTGCTCCAGGATACCCAGCTACTAAGTGATATAACAGAAATTCTGACCCAAGCTAGCTCCATGCCTTAAACCCAAGCTGTGCTGTCTCTAGTGTAGAAAAGGGCTTTGGGAAGCAATTGATCCAAAGTTACACAACAAATCTGGAGAGCAGCTGGGCCCCCCACCCAGGATGGGCCATAACTTGCCGCTCATCCTTAGGGGTCAGGTCCTTAGTGGGCAATTCCTGATGCTGAGGACAAGGCCAGACTTGGCCTGAAGGCTTCCTGCTGGCCCTCTCAGATCCCAGCTCAGCTGAGCTCTGGGGAATGTCAGAGCTGGGAGCCATGGGAGTTGAACTCCTCACAGAGACCTGGTCAAGGTCACAGGTGAGCTGGAGGCAGAATCTAACACCCTAACCAGCTCCTCCCAACTCTGGTTCCAACCCTGCCAGAATGGGCCAGGCCTTCCCAAGGTGACATCAGCTCCAAGAGTATTTTGGCGGTCAAGTCTCGATGGCAAGTCCCAACAAGTCCTCTTTGAGGGGTTAAGATTAGCACAGGGACCTCAGCTATGACTCACGGAGGTGACTGGGGTCAGGTCAGCCTGGCTCCCATTACCATTCTCCATGATTCACCAGTGGAAAAAAATGGTCCAAGATGTTTTCCTGGCTACCAGCTTCCTCTCTCTGCTTCCTAACCAACTGGGCAATGCAGAGCAGGGGCGGGGCCCTCCATTTCTCAGGCTCAGAGCCTGGGCTACCAACAGTGACTGGGGATTCCCTTCTTTGGGGTCCACTCTGATGTACCCCAAACCTTCTCTCATTTTATTAATATCCATCCTCCCCATCTAAATAGCTTAAGCCCAGCTTTCTGCTTCATAGGGAAACCCCAGGTCAGGTGGTGGCCTGGTGTAGCCAGCTCTGCGCATGCCTTGCTGTGGCTGCTCAGATTGCACTGAACATTTGGAGTTATGATGGCCTCAATCCAAGAATAAGAGATGCACCATTTGTATGTTTCATGTCACTTTCACAGTCTTAAATCCACAAAGGGCTCAGTGCCCCGTGAATTACCTGTGTGTGTGGAGAGAGAGCTTGGGAAGTACACATCTGGATATCTCATAGGGATCCAGGGCCCTGCCTTCAGAAATCTCAGATCAGAGCTGGCAGAACTCAACTTCCCCAATGCCCATCTTCCCCAATGTAAGATGGGCATTTGTACTTGACAGCCTATTAGTGTCTCAGCCCCGGGCTGGCTTTCCCAGTTCCAGCTACTCAAGTGCACTTGCCCTTTAAGACACAGCCTTAGCTTGTCTGAGAGTCCCTTGGAAACCAAGAAGATCAAATCAGTCAATCCTAAAGAAAATTAGTCCTGAATATTCAATGGAAGGACTGATGCCAAAGCTGAGGCTCCAATACTTTGGCCACCTGATGTGAAGGACCGAGTCACTGGAAAAGACCCTGAGGCTGGGAATGATTGAAGATAGGAGGAGAAGGAGACAACAGAAGATGAGATGGTTGGATGGTATTACTGACTCAATGGACATGAGTTTGAGGAAATTCTGGGAGTTGGTAATGGATAGAGAAGCCTGCGTGCTGCAGTCCATGGGGGTCATAAAGAGTCAGACACAACTGAGCAGCTGAACTGAACTGAAGCTTCCTTCCCAGTCTGCATCCTGGAGGCATCTGTAGAGGAGAGCAAAGGCCATCCAGCATCCCTGGTGAGCACTTCCCTGTATAGAGGGCAGGAAAGAAGAAGCAGGAGGAAGAGAGAGGTTGATTTATTATGAAACCGTGTGATTTCTGCCAACAGCCATCAGAGATAGTCCCAGGCCCCAACCCAGCTGCCCTCAGGCTTTGGTTCTGGTTGGCACTGTCCCCAAAAGCTTCAGAGTCCCTGGCATAGGGGGTGTGGTGGGAACCACAACACTCCCTCTTCCTTTTCTCCTCTTCCCTGAGACTGCATGGAGACATGGGCCCTGAGGAGCTGTGAACCATGAGTGGAAGAGTCTGCAGGGCCTGGGGCTTGGAACACATGAGTTTATGGGCACCCCTGGAACCACCGTGGAAAAGGACTGACCCAGTTCCTTCCCAGGACTGCGTGAAGTGAACAAGGGCCATTGGGGAGCAGGCCTTTGGAAAGCTCTCCTTCAGGGAGGCAGGGAGCAAGGGGGTACTGGAGGTAGGCCTGGGCAGGGAGGATGGGTACTGCTTCCACCCCTTGCCTCAAGCTGGGCAAAGCTGGCAGAGGCCAGAGAGGGCTGAGAGCCATCTCTGCAGCTGCAGCATCCCTGGGATAGCCTGCTCTCCCTGCAGCCCAAAGGCCAATTGGACAAAGCAACCAGTCCAGGAGAAAACAGCAGGGCAGAATGGCTTTCAAATGCTCCAGCCCTTGGTGGGCATAGCTGGGGGCGGTTCTACAAATCCACAAAGTGTGTGAACAGATACTCCAGTCAGTCAGGGGCTCATCACACAGAGGGCAGCTGGTAGCCATTGCTTGGGCTTGAGCTGGGAGGTGACGAGAAGCCATGGGGTGGAAGTAGGGTGGGCAGACGAGGGCTTTAGGTAGTGTCAGGGACAAGAGGGAGAGCTATATAGAAGGAAGGGTGATCAGGAACCATGGACCCAGAGGGAAGAGTGAGGGGCTATCGGTGTCAAGACAAATCCACTCCACTGGGCTCTCCTCACTCATAGACAGGTGGTCTCTGCAGCCCCCAGTCACAGGCTGCTGGGGAAAATCGGTCCTCAGGATGGGTGGCAGGGGCCAGCCTTGCTGGGTGGCTGCACCCTAGAAAAACCAGGCTGAGCCGAGGTGCAAGCCAGGCTGTGTACTGGGGAAGTGAGGCCACACACGGGGTGGGCTCGAGCCAGGGCAAGAGGTTACCTTGCTGGCTCACCCCAGGCCTCAGGCAGGTCTGGCTGTGCTGCCCAAGGCCACCCCCTGTGTGGGGAGCACAGCTGGCCCGCCTGGAAGAGCCCAGCACAGTCTGCATTCTTCTCACTTCATTCCTGTCGCCCCCAGGGACCGGCAGGGCCAGCCCAGGTCATTCCAGCTGACAGCCCTCAGAAAAGGACGCCCCCCACCTCACCCCTACACAGCCCTATCTGTTTACACTGCTGTTCCAGATCTGAACATGGCAGGATGCAGGGGAGGGATTTGAGGGGGGCCTCATAGCACTACCCAGAAGGAAATCTACTGCTCAGGACTGTCCCCAGAGTCACAAGCCCTCTCTCCTCCAGTGAGGGATAGCAGGTAAGGATTGAGAGTGTACGTGGGGGGCGAGGGGGTTGTCTCTGCAAAAGCATGCATCCTTATCCCTGCTTTTGATAAGCTGGTCCCAGGGTGAGCACATGAGTACCAGACCCAAGCACCTCAGTTGAAGTGGCAGAGGTCTCTCTGACATCTGAAGGAAACCTCTGGGGCACCGCTGTCAATCTCCATACCCGCTTGATGGTAGGAGCTCCCTATGGCTTTGCAGACATGACCAACTCCTCCATCCATCCTTCCATCCATTAGTAAACTCATCTGACATCCTGCTCCTCCCTTTTCCTACCCCGACTCCCTTCACCCTGAACTTCCTTAGTACCTTTTGTTCCGTGAAGCTTCCAGACCTTGACACAAGCTGTGTCCTACAACCAAGCCTTCTTGACCCCAGAAGCCCCTACTTGCCCATCCAGTCTCAGCTCAGACATGAGCTTTTGCAGGAAGCCTTCCTGGGCCGTGTGCTGCTCCTCTGGGCTCCCGCAGTCCCCTGGGCTTCTCGTATTGTAGCGTGTCTCAGGCCGAGCTGTCAACAAGAGGGAGAGCTATATAGAAGGAAGGGTGATCAGGAACCATGGACCCAGAGGGAAGAGTGAGGGGCTATCGGTGTCAAGACAAATCCACTCCACTGGGCTCTCCTCACTCATAGACAGGTGGTCTCTGCAGCCCCCAGTCACAGGCTGCTGGGGAAAATCGGTCCTCAGGATGGGTGGCAGGGGCCAGCCTTGCTGGGTGGCTGCACCCTAGAAAAACCAGGCTGAGCCGAGGTGCAAGCCAGGCTGTGTACTGGGGAAGTGAGGCCACACACGGGGTGGGCTCGAGCCAGGGCAAGAGGTTACCTTGCTGGCTCACCCCAGGCCTCAGGCAGGTCTGGCTGTGCTGCCCAAGGCCACCCCCTGTGTGGGGAGCACAGCTGGCCCGCCTGGAAGAGCCCAGCACAGTCTGCATTCTTCTCACTTCATTCCTGTCGCCCCCAGGGACCGGCAGGGCCAGCCCAGGTCATTCCAGCTGACAGCCCTCAGAAAAGGACGCCCCCCACCTCACCCCTACACAGCCCTATCTGTTTACACTGCTGTTCCAGATCTGAACATGGCAGGATGCAGGGGAGGGATTTGAGGGGGGCCTCATAGCACTACCCAGAAGGAAATCTACTGCTCAGGACTGTCCCCAGAGTCACAGGCCCTCTCTCCTCCAGTGAGGGATAGCAGGTAAGGATTGAGAGTGTACGTGGGGGGCGAGGGGGTTGTCTCTGCAAAAGCATGCATCCTTATCCCTGCTTTTGATAAGCTGGTCCCAGGGTGAGCACATGAGTACCAGACCCAAGCACCTCAGTTGAAGTGGCAGAGGTCTCTCTGACATCTGAAGGAAACCTCTGGGGCACCGCTGTCAATCTCCATACCCGCTTGATGGTAGGAGCTCCCTATGGCTTTGCAGACATGACCAACTCCTCCATCCATCCTTCCATCCATTAGCAAACTCATCTGACATCCTGCTCCTCCCTTTTCCTACCCCGACTCCCTTCACCCTGAACTTCCTTAGTACCTTTTGTTCCGTGAAGCTTCCAGACCTTGACACAAGCTGTGTCCTACAACCAAGCCTTCTTGACCCCAGAAGCCCCTACTTGCCCATCCAGTCTCAGCTCAGACATGAGCTTTTGCAGGAAGCCTTCCTGGGCCGTGTGCTGCTCCTCTGGGCTCCCGCAGTCCCCTGGGCTTCTCGTATTGTAGCGTGTCTCAGGCCGAGCTGTCACTGCCAAGATGAACACATGGCTCTTCATTGTGTGCCTGTTGCATGGTGAGCCCTCTGCAGGATGCTGGGGACAGGAGTGATGAAGCACCAGCCCCTGCCCATCCCCACAGTTTATAGGGAGAGGCAGGTACCTGAATTACTACCGAAAGTGGTGACCTTGTTCACGCCTGAGGCTGGTTGATTGTCTGCAACTTTCAAGTCAGCTTGATCACCATCACCAAGATCACCACTACCACCTCTTTTTTCAAACAGCTTTATTGAGGTATTCATTTTTGTTGTTGTTTTCACTAAGTCTTGTCCAATTCTTCGCGACTCCATGGACTATAGCCCTTCAGGCTCCTCTGTCCATGAGATTTCCCAGGCAAGAATCCTGAATTGCCATTTCCTTCTCCAGGGGCTCTTCCTGACCCAAGGACTGAACCCACATCTCTTTCATTGGCAGGCGGATTCTTTACTGCTGAGCCACCAGGGAAGTCTTTATTGAGGTATAACTAATGTATAGTAAACAGACCTATTTAAGGGGCACAGTTGGACCATTTCTAATATCTGCATACCATCACCACAGTCAAAATAATGAACACCTCTGTTCTCTTCAAAAGATAATGAACACCTTCATCCTCTTGAAAAGGTTCCTCCTGCCCTTTGTCATCCCTCCCTCCACCCCTCCCAGTGCCTTCCCTGTCCCCAGACAACCTCTGCTCTGCCTTCCGTCACTGTAGATTAGTTAGCATTTTCTAGAGTTTTATATAAATGGAATCATACAGCCTGTGCCCTTTCTTGGCCTGGCTTCTTTCACTCAGCATAATTATCTTGAGATCTGTCCAAGCTGTGGCATGAGTCAGTCATTTGTTCCTTTTTATTGCTGACTAGTGTTCCACTGGATGGATTTACCAGAAGCTGTTTATCCATGCACCTGTCGATGGGTATTTGGGCTGTTTCCATCTTGAGCTACTCCAGATAAAGCTGCCCAGCACCTGTGTGTGTCTCTGCAGAAGCCCTTGTGTGGATGGGGGCTTTCATGTCTCTCATCACCATCCTTGACACGGGTTCGCCCCCCAGCATGGAGGCTAGGGGCCTGGTCAGGAGGACCTCCTGAGAAGGCAGAAGGCATGGAGCAAGAAGAACAAACACAAGCCAGACTGGCTAAGGCCTCGTCAGGTCCCCAGGGGCAGTGAGAGGACGGTCTGGCTGCCGGGAGGTGCCAGATCTCACACAACCCTCAGGCCCATCAGGGCTCCTGATGTCTTTACCAGGGCTGCTGTCCCCACATACAGCTGATTACAGAAAAAAAATTTAGAGTCCTCTTCACTCACATCCTGTTCAGAACAGACAAGCGTCTACCAGCACATTCTTCTCCCCCTGGGGTAAGGAAATGTCCTTCTCTCCCTACAACTGATTCCTTTCTTTCTTAAATTTACACACACACACACAAACACTCCTCTGTAACCCACGGAGAAACAGAGAGGTTTGGAGCTGCAGGGCTGAGGGCCCTGAAGGCAAGAGGGCTCTCAGAGATGGGCCTCCTGGCAGAGATGGTGGGTTTTGCCCTAAAGGCTCATGTTCCTGCCCTGGAGCAGTTTCTCTGGCCAGACTTCAGAGAGGACCTCCTGAGAAGGCAGGAGGCATGGAGCAAGAAGAACAAACACAAGCCGGACTGGCTAAGGCCCTGTCAGGTCCCCAGGGGCAGTGAGAGGACGGTCTGGCTGCCGGGAGGTGCCAGATCTCACACAACCCTCAGGCCCATCGGGGCTCCTGACATCTTTACCAGGGCTGCTGGTAAAGGCAGCTGTATGTGTATGTGTCAGGCCCCACATACAGCTGATTACAGAAAAAAAATTTAGAGTCCTCTTCACTCACATCCTGTTCAGAACAGACAAGCGTCTACCAGCACATTCTTCTCCCCCTGGGGTAAGGAAATGTCCTTCTCTCCCTACAACTGATTCCTTTCTTTCTTAAATTTACACACACACACACACACACAAACACTCCTCTGTAACCCACGGAGAAACAGAGAGGTTTGGAGCTGCAGGGCTGAGGGCCCCGAAGGCAAGAGGGCTCTCAGAGATGGGCCTCCTGGCAGAGATGGTGGGTTTTGCCCTAAAGGCTCATGTTCCTGCCCTGGAGCAGTTTCTCTGGCCAGACTTCAGGTGACGGGGGGCCACTGAGCGAGCAGCTGATACGGACGACTTTGAAAAACCCCATCAGTATCAGCTGCTTTAAACCTGCAGCCTAATCCCTTTCCTCTGGACCTTCTACCCAGCATTTCTCTGCGCCCAAACCTCCCACTCTGACCCTTCCTGCCTTCTCCCTGCATTTGGGGTCACCACTTGGACAAGCCGATCTTCAGGCCCACTCTCTCCCCAGCTCACTCTGCCACAGGCCACCCCGCCTTCACCTCGGGCCTCCCCATCCTCAGAGTGAGCGGTCTGCTCCCAAGGCCTTTCTCACTCTGTCCTCCATTTGTCTTGTGATCAAGTCTCTCCCTCAACCTGAACTGCCACCCTTAGCTCTTTTTCACAAAGCCTGTGACCTGAAGTCACCGCCTTGCAGGGCCTCAGAGGGAGAGAATAGGCTTGTCAGCATCTCAGAGACTGCCTCAGTCTCCCCATCTGCCTGCAGTCAGAACAGTGTTGAGCCCGGGTCGGGGCTCAGCTTTCAGTTACTGCAGGGATCAGGCTGCAGTGTTAGAACAAGGACACGGAGTCACCGGGTTTGAGGAAGTGAGAAGAGGCAGGAACCAGCTAGTGCCGTGTCTTTTCCTTTGGAGTGAGTCCCCGGGAGCCAGGAAGGGGCAGAGTGGGGCTGGAACTCAAGAGCCCTCCCTTCCCTTGCATCAAAGCATCACGTCTCAATAGACGCTCCCTACAGTTACCTCGGGGCACTGGTGCCTGAAGGTCAGAAAAGACAATCAGCTGGGGGGTGGGAAAAGCCATCTGTGAGGACACCACAGAAAAACTGTCAGGACCGGTCAAGTATGAGAACTGGAAGGGTCTAATCTCAAATACAGAGAGCACGCTCTGGGCGCCCAGTCGAGGAGAAGCGCCCTGCAGTCCCTGGGGCCTGGAGGGCTTCGTGGACGTGCGCAGGTGGGAGATGGAAAAGACCCTGAGGCTGGGAATGATTGAAGATAGGAGGAGAAGGAGACAACAGAAGATGAGATGGTTGGATGGTATTACTGACTCAATGGACATGAGTTTGAGGAAATTCTGGGAGTTGGTAATGGATAGAGAAGCCTGCGTGCTGCAGTCCATGGGGGTCATAAAGAGTCAGACACAACTGAGCAGCTGAACTGAACTGAAGCTTCCTTCCCAGTCTGCATCCTGGAGGCATCTGTAGAGGAGAGCAAAGGCCATCCAGCATCCCTGGTGAGCACTTCCCTGTATAGAGGGCAGGAAAGAAGAAGCAGGAGGAAGAGAGAGGTTGATTTATTATGAAACCGTGTGATTTCTGCCAACAGCCATCAGAGATAGTCCCAGGCCCCAACCCAGCTGCCCTCAGGCTTTGGTTCTGGTTGGCACTGTCCCCAAAAGCTTCAGAGTCCCTGGCATAGGGGGTGTGGTGGGAACCACAACACTCCCTCTTCCTTTTCTCCTCTTCCCTGAGACTGCATGGAGACATGGGCCCTGAGGAGCTGTGAACCATGAGTGGAAGAGTCTGCAGGGCCTGGGGCTTGGAACACATGAGTTTATGGGCACCCCTGGAACCACCGTGGAAAAGGACTGACCCAGTTCCTTCCCAGGACTGCGTGAAGTGAACAAGGGCCATTGGGGAGCAGGCCTTTGGAAAGCTCTCCTTCAGGGAGGCAGGGAGCAAGGGGGTACTGGAGGTAGGCCTGGGCAGGGAGGATGGGTACTGCTTCCACCCCTTGCCTCAAGCTGGGCAAAGCTGGCAGAGGCCAGAGAGGGCTGAGAGCCATCTCTGCAGCTGCAGCATCCCTGGGATAGCCTGCTCTCCCTGCAGCCCAAAGGCCAATTGGACAAAGCAACCAGTCCAGGAGAAAACAGCAGGGCAGAATGGCTTTCAAATGCTCCAGCCCTTGGTGGGCATAGCTGGGGGCGGTTCTACAAATCCACAAAGTGTGTGAACAGATACTCCAGTCAGTCAGGGGCTCATCACACAGAGGGCAGCTGGTAGCCATTGCTTGGGCTTGAGCTGGGAGGTGACGAGAAGCCATGGGGTGGAAGTAGGGTGGGCAGACGAGGGCTTTAGGTAGTGTCAGGGACAAGAGGGAGAGCTATATAGAAGGAAGGGTGATCAGGAACCATGGACCCAGAGGGAAGAGTGAGGGGCTATCGGTGTCAAGACAAATCCACTCCACTGGGCTCTCCTCACTCATAGACAGGTGGTCTCTGCAGCCCCCAGTCACAGGCTGCTGGGGAAAATCGGTCCTCAGGATGGGTGGCAGGGGCCAGCCTTGCTGGGTGGCTGCACCCTAGAAAAACCAGGCTGAGCCGAGGTGCAAGCCAGGCTGTGTACTGGGGAAGTGAGGCCACACACGGGGTGGGCTCGAGCCAGGGCAAGAGGTTACCTTGCTGGCTCACCCCAGGCCTCAGGCAGGTCTGGCTGTGCTGCCCAAGGCCACCCCCTGTGTGGGGAGCACAGCTGGCCCGCCTGGAAGAGCCCAGCACAGTCTGCATTCTTCTCACTTCATTCCTGTCGCCCCCAGGGACCGGCAGGGCCAGCCCAGGTCATTCCAGCTGACAGCCCTCAGAAAAGGACGCCCCCCACCTCACCCCTACACAGCCCTATCTGTTTACACTGCTGTTCCAGATCTGAACATGGCAGGATGCAGGGGAGGGATTTGAGGGGGGCCTCATAGCACTACCCAGAAGGAAATCTACTGCTCAGGACTGTCCCCAGAGTCACAGGCCCTCTCTCCTCCAGTGAGGGATAGCAGGTAAGGATTGAGAGTGTACGTGGGGGGCGAGGGGGTTGTCTCTGCAAAAGCATGCATCCTTATCCCTGCTTTTGATAAGCTGGTCCCAGGGTGAGCACATGAGTACCAGACCCAAGCACCCCAGTTGAAGTGGCAGAGGTCTCTCTGACATCTGAAGGAAACCTCTGGGGCACCGCTGTCAATCTCCATACCCGCTTGATGGTAGGAGCTCCCTATGGCTTTGCAGACATGACCAACTCCTCCATCCATCCTTCCATCCATTAGCAAACTCATCTGACATCCTGCTCCTCCCTTTTCCTACCCCGACTCCCTTCACCCTGAACTTCCTTAGTACCTTTTGTTCCGTGAAGCTTCCAGACCTTGACACAAGCTGTGTCCTACAACCAAGCCTTCTTGACCCCAGAAGCCCCTACTTGCCCATCCAGTCTCAGCTCAGACATGAGCTTTTGCAGGAAGCCTTCCTGGGCCGTGTGCTGCTCCTCTGGGCTCCCGCAGTCCCCTGGGCTTCTCGTATTGTAGCGTGTCTCAGGCCGAGCTGTCATTGCCAAGATGAACACACGGACTCTTCATTGTGTGCCTGTTGCATGGTGAGCCCTCTGCAGGATGCTGGGGACAGGAGTGATGAAGCACCAGCCCTTGCCCATCCCTACAGTTTGTAGGGAGAGGCAGGTACCTGAATTACTACAGAAAGTGGTGACCTTGTTCACGCCTGAGGCTGATTGTCTGCAACTTTCGAGTCAGCTTGATCACCATCACCATGATCACCACTACCACCTCTTTTTTCAAACAGCTTAATTGAGGTATTCGTTTTTGCTGTTGTTTTCACTAAGTCTTGTCCAATTCTTCGCGACTCCATGGACTATAGCCCTTCAGGCTCCTCTGTCCATGAGATTTCCCAGGTACGAATACTGAATTGCCATTTCCTTCTCCAGGGGCTCTTCCTGACCCAAGGACTGAATCCACATCTCTTTCATTGGCAGGCGGACTCTTTACTGCTGAGCCACCAGGGGAGTCTTTATTGAGGTATAACTAATGTATAGTAAACAGACCTATTTAAGGTGCACAGTTGGACCATTTCTAATATCTGCATGCCATCACCACAGTCAAAATAATGAACACCTCTGTTCTCTTCAAAAGATAATGAACACCTTCATCCTCTTGAAAAGGCTCCTCCTGCCCTTTGTCATCCCTCCTTCCACCCCTCCCAGTCCCTTCCCTGTCCCCAGACAACCTCTGCTCTGCCTTCCGTCACTGTAGATTAGTTAGCGTTTTCTAGAGTTTTATATAAATGGAATCATACAGCCTGTGCCCTTTCTTGGCCTGGCTTCTTTCACTCAGCATAATTATCTTGAGATCTGTCCAAGCTGTGGCATGAGTCAGTCATTTGTTCCTTTTTATTGCTGACTAGTGTTCCACTGGATGGATTTACCAGGAGCTGTTTATCCATGCACCTGTCGATGGGTATTTGGGCTGTTTCCATCTTGAGCTACTCCAGATAAAGCTGCCCAGCACCTGTGTGTGTCTCTCTGCAGAAGCCCTTGTGTGGATGGGGGCTTTCATGTCTCTCATCATCATCCTTGACACGGATTCGCCCTCCAGCATGGAGGCTAGGGGTCTGGTCAGGAGGACCTCCTGAGAAGGCAGGAGGCATGGAGCAAGAAGAACAAACACAAGCCGGACTGGCTAAGGCCCTGTCAGGTCCCCAGGGGCAGTGAGAGGACGGTCTGGCTGCCGGGAGGTGCCAGATCTCACACAACCCTCAGGCCCATCGGGGCTCCTGACATCTTTACCAGGGCTGCTGGTAAAGGCAGCTGTATGTGTATGTGTCAGGCCCCACATACAGCTGATTACAGAAAAAAAATTTAGAGTCCTCTTCACTCACATCCTGTTCAGAACAGACAAGCGTCTACCAGCACATTCTTCTCCCCCTGGGGTAAGGAAATGTCCTTCTCTCCCTACAACTGATTCCTTTCTTTCTTAAATTTACACACACACACACACACACAAACACTCCTCTGTAACCCACGGAGAAACAGAGAGGTTTGGAGCTGCAGGGCTGAGGGCCCCGAAGGCAAGAGGGCTCTCAGAGATGGGCCTCCTGGCAGAGATGGTGGGTTTTGCCCTAAAGGCTCATGTTCCTGCCCTGGAGCAGTTTCTCTGGCCAGACTTCAGGTGACGGGGGGCCACTGAGCGAGCAGCTGATACGGACGACTTTGAAAAACCCCATCAGTATCAGCTGCTTTAAACCTGCAGCCTAATCCCTTCCCTCTGGACCTTGGACCCAGCATTTCTCTGCGCCCAAACCTCCCACTCACCCTTCCTGCCTTCTCCCTGCATTTGGGGTCACCACTTGGACAAGCCGATCTTCAGACCCACTCTCTCCCCAGCTCACTCTGCCACAGGCCACCCCGCCTTCACCTCGGGCCTCCCCATCCTCAGAGTGAGCTGTCTGCTCCCAAGGCCTTTCTCACTCTGTCCTCCATTTGTCTTGTGATCAAGTCTCTCCCTCAACCTGAACTGCCACCCTTAGCTCTTTTTCACAAAGCCTGTGACCTGAAGTCACCGCCTTGCAGAGCCTCAGAGGGAGAGAATAGGATTGTCAGCATCTCAGAGACTGCCTCAGTCTCCCCATCTGCCTGCAGTCAGAAGAGCGTTGAGCCCGGGTCGGGGCTCAGCTTTCAGTTACTGCAGGGATCAGGCTGCAGTGTTAGAACAAGGGACACGGAGTCACCGGGCTTGAGGAAGTGAGAAGAGGCAGGAACCAGCTAGTGCCGTGTCTTTTCCTTTGGAGTGAGTCCCCAGGAGCCAGAAAGGGGCAGAGTGGGGCTGGAACTCAAGAGCCCTCCCTTCCCTTGCATCAAAGCATCAAGTCTCAATACACGCTCCCCACAGTTACCTCGGGGCACTGGTGCCTGAAGGTCAGAAAAGACAATCAGCTGGGGGGTGGGAAAAGCCATCTGTGAGGACACCACAGAAAAACTGTCAGGACCGGTCAAGTATGAGAACCGGAAGGGTCTAATCTCAAATACAGAGAGCACGCTCTGGGCGCCCAGTCGAGGANACAGTTACCTCGGGGCACTGGTGCCTGAAGGTCAGAAAAGACAATCAGCTGGGGGGTGGGAAAAGCCATCTGTGAGGACACCACAGAAAAACTGTCAGGACCGGTCAAGTATGAGAACCGGAAGGGTCTAATCTCAAATACAGAGAGCACGCTCTGGGCGCCCAGTCGAGGAGAAGCGCCCTGCAGTCCCTGGGGCCTGGAGGGCTTCGTGGACGTGCGCAGGTGGGAGCTGGCCTGGAAGAGCAGGCAAGTGGTAGGAGCAAAGCACAGCTCCTTCACAGGCCGGTGGACGGGCCCGGACCGCCCCGTCCAGCTACCTCGGCATCGCTGCCCCCTTAGCCTCCTCTTCCTTCAGCTTTCACCCTCTGGGGGCTCCTGGCCTCCTTCCCCAGCCCTCCCCGCCCGCAGGTCTCCTCTCTGGGAAATCCAGGGGGCCAGCACGCAGTCATGTCTGGGCACCCCTACTTTGCCTTTCCTCTTTGAGGCTGGCGTCAGGTCTTTATCGGGAAATGTCCATCCTGGACCTGGCTGCAGCCCTGCCCCCCGCCTCCTGCCCTCTCATACCAGGCAGTCACCTGAGGCTCCAAGGCCCTTTGGGTGGGGCAGGTGAGAATGTGATGATATGGAGATATTATTGCCTTCAGCTATAAATACCCCGGCCGCAGAGGTGGGGGTTGCTGAATATAGTATCTGGTCACCGGTCCTGACATGTGTGTTTATATCACCATCATCTTAAGAGCTTCTTAAAAATACGTGTGCCCAGGCCCCACCCTGGAAACTGAGTCAGAACACCCAGGACATGTTGTGAGGAGGTATGTTTATATTTTTAACATTCACCAGCTGATTTTGACGTCCTTCACATGGCCCCACCTTCCCTTGAGTGGAAAACAAAAGAGATTGAAGGACAAGAGAACTTTGCCACCTGGCCTCAGTACTTCCTCGTCCAGTCAGCTCTGGGCAGCCCCAGGCACTTCAGCCTCCTCTGGACCTTCCGGAGGCATGGAGGCCTCCTCGCCCTCCTCATCTTTGGCTCCAGGGTCCTCACCCTGCAAAGTCTCCATCAAAGTGGCCTTCTCCCCTCTCGGGTACACGGTCTCGGTCCTGAGGGCTTTCCTTCTGCTCATTCTCACTCACGTCTTGTAAAACCCACGGCCTTGGGCTCTGTATCTGGTGTTCTTGTTTCAGGCCAAATTTGAACCACTCCCATTCAAAAGTGCTTTTTTGCCCTTTTTTTACAAAAGAAAACAAAAAACAAGTTATGTTTTAGATCCTCTCCCAGCTATTCTATTTTTTTTTTTAATTTTGTAAAGTATCCTTTGAATTTTATTTTTTTTACCTTTTTTTAAAATATAAATTTATTTATTTTAATTGGAGGCTAATTACTTTACAATATTGTATTGGTTTTGCCATACATCAACATGAATCCGCCACAGGTATACACGTGTTCCCCATCCTGAACCCTCCTCCCTCCTCCCTCCCCGTACCATCCCTCTGGGTCGTCTCAGTGCACCAGCCCCAAGCATCCAATATCATGCATCAAACCTGGACTGGCGATTCATTTCATATATGATAGCATACATGTTTCAATGCCATTCTCCCAAATCATCCCACCCTCTCCCTCTCCCACAGAGTCCAAAAGTCTGTTCTATACATCTGTGTCTCTTTTGCTGTCTCGCATACAGGGTTATCATTACCATCTTTCTAAATTCCATATATATGCATTAGTATACTGTATTGGTGTTTTTCTTTCTGTCTTACTTCACTCTGTATAATAGGCTCCAGTTTCATCCACCTCATTAGAACTGAGTCAAATGTATTCTTTCTAATGGCTGAGTAATAGTTCATTGTGTATATGCACCACAGCTTTCTTATCCATTCATCTGCTGATGGACATCTAGGTTGTTCCCATGTCCTGGCTATTATAAACAGTGCTGCAATGAACATTGGAGTACACGTGTCTCTTTCAATTCTGGTTTCCTCGGTGTGTATGCCCAGCAGTGGGATTGCTGGGTCATAAGGCAGTTCTATTTGCAGTTTTTTAAGGAATCTCCACACTGTTCTCCTTAGTGGCTGTACCAGTTTGCATTCCCACCAACAGTGTAAGAGGGTTCCCTTTTCTCCACACCCTCTCCAGTGTTTACTAGATCACCCTTCTTCTTCCCCAACTCTCCACGCCCTTGCTCCAGGATCCTTTCTTCTGGGGACAGTGGTGGTGGTCTGAACCTCTGCCCCTCCACCGTCCCTGCTCCTCGTCCCGTGGTCACCCCCACTGCAACAACAGCCGTCAATGCCGTATCCCCGTTTCCATGACTCCCACTATCTCTGCTCCCTCAGTTACCAACATCATGAGAACTACTGTGCCTGCCCTCACCTTCTGTATAACATCTACCTGGGCGTGGACTGACATCCTGCCCTGACCTTCACTTGAGCCTGACTTGGCTTTGTGGTTGATGCCTCCATCTTGCTACGAGTGCTCTTGTCCAGGAACTTGCAGGGGCTGTCCAGTCTGCTGGGGGCGATGCCATCCCCACGGACCCCAGACTACTGGAGAGACCCGCGCTCAAGGGCTGCACAGTGGAGAAGACCCTTCAGTGATTACCCACGTTGATGGAGACCTGAAGGCTATATCATCTTAAGGAACCTCTAGACTGATGGAAGAAGTGTCTCCATACCGAGGCGGAGGCATTTCCTCAGGAATCTCCCTCCCACGTCAACAGGAGGGCCTTCCCAGAGAGCCGTCTTCTGACAGGTGGACTCTCTTTAGGGAGGCCTTTGACTAAAGGATAAAGGACGTAACCTCAGGAGGTCAGAGACCGCTAACAGGTGCAGAAGGAATGGAACTGCGAAGGAACGGACGTGCTTTACCGAGGCTCCCATTTGAGAAGACGGAGCTAAGATGTGTGCTGAAAACTAGTGAAAAGTGCCACGGAACGGTGGGATGACCCTTGGCCTGCTGCAGATGGCACATCGGGGGGACCACTTGGTGAGGCCTCCTGGAGAAGGGGGCCTGGGCTGAGTGAGCCCCTCGACTAACAGGTGCAGAAGGAATGGAACTGCGAAGGAACGGACGTGCTTTACCGAGGCTCCCATTTGAGAAGACGGAGCTAAGATGTGTGCTGAAAACTAGTGAAAAGTGCCACGGAACGGTGGGATGACCCTTGGCCTGCTGCAGATGGCACATCGGGGGGACCACTTGGTGAGGCCTCCTGGAGAAGGGGGCCTGGGCTGAGTGAGCCCCTCGCAGCTCCCGCCCCAGGGCTCTGGCCGCCTCAGTGACAGCCCTGCCCGGCGCCAGCCTGGGAGTGGCTGGAGGGCACATGCTGGACTCACATTGTTTCCATGGACACTCCCTCTTTCCAGGTTGGGTCACCCCTGCCTGACGCCAGCCCCTGCCCTCGCAACCCTGAGTGCAGACTCGGAGACCGGGAGTACTTGGAGCTAGGAATGTGTGCAGGAGTGCCCCTGGCCAAAGCCGGGAGAGAGCCTGCTTTTCCCGAAGGTGAGAGAAGATGAGCTGGGAGGCCAGGTGTCTGTCGATGAGCTGGACCCTGACCAGGAGACAGCATCGTGTGGGGGCTTCTCCTACCGTTACATTCAATTGCGCTCAGCCCCTCTCTGGTCCCTCAGGGTTTCAAGTTTCTTCTTCAAAATCTCACTAGAAACGTATTCTCTCCAGGAAATCATCCCTGGTTTTTTCCCTTAGAGAACAGAGTTCAGAGTGTCATGGGGTCACTTATTTGTCTTGAAGTCATTCTATTCCCAGTTACAGAATAACTCCAACTCCCATCTCAATCAGAGCCTGGCCTCACACTGATCCTAACACTGACTGTGGACTGAATCAAACTGTATGTAGCCAAGGGTAGATTCTAATCCTGGACTGTAACCCAGCACCCAACTCTACCTGTGGTTTAAAAAAAATATATTTTTAACTGGAGGAAAACTGCTTTACAATATTGTGCTAGTTTCCGCCATACGTCAAGAGTCGGCCATAGGCATATACATGTCCCCTCCCTCTTGAACTTCTCTCCCACCTCCCAACCCCATTCCACCCCTCTAGGTTGTCACAGGGCACTGGGTTTGAGCTCCCCACATCATACTATCTGCTGGCTTTTAGAGAGTCATTGGTTGCTAAGGAAAACCAACTAAGAAGCTATGGAGGCCAGACTCAGCCTCTCTGAGGCAGTTATCATTTTCGCACACAACAGCTGCTTCCACAAAGATGTGCGTGTGTGTCCTTTATTCTATTTAGGATTCCTTTCATCACAATTCTATCCCAGCTTCTCCAGGGAACTGAGGAAATTAGGAAATGGATCTCGGGTTACCAGGAGAGGAAGTCTGTGCTGGAGTTCAAGGGAGGCCCGCGGCCACCTAGTGGGGCCCGGATGTCACTGCACCGGCTGCATCTCCAGCGCTCAGGGCTGAGCCGGCAGTGTGAGTGGGGCTGTGCGTAGCAGGCAGCCGCTAGGACATGTCCTTTGGAGCTTCTGTTCGTCACCTCAAGCAGTGACCAGCAGAAACCCTCCTCAATTCACCTCTCCCCGCGCTGCCACCAGTCCAGACCCTCACTCCCCAGCCGCACTATCCTTGGGTGGCTCTCCTCTGTGCCTCTCTCTTTCCACATCACTTCATTCTCTCTCCCTCTCTCTCCCTCTCATTCTCCTCCTCCCATTTTCTTGCTTCCAATCTCTCTACTTTTTCACATCATCTCTCTTTCTTCTCATCCAGCTTCTCCGTGTCCCTCTTTTGGTCCCTTCCTCTTTCTTTTCTCAACAAAATATTTAATGTCCCATATTTGTTAGCAAAGTTTAGTTTCATCTGATGTTAAAAGGCTCCACAAACTCGTGCAAGCAAAAGTCCAGCCTCTTTAACCAGAAATATCAGCTGAACTTTCTCTTGTCTTTTCTACAGCAGAGTTTGGCTCACTGCAAAACCCAAAAACACCAGATGGGGAGAAGCTTTGGAGATTCAACCTTCTTGCTTAACAATGGAGTAAATTTGAGATCCCACAAAAAGAAGGCTATTTCCTTGGGCAGTCTGGCCTATTAATGGTGAATTTAGAAGCCTGACCACTACCCTATCCCCATTAAGACTGTGCCTTTTCCTCTTTAAGGAAAAGTCTCCAGTCCATCCATACCTTTTGGTTTTAACTGAATTTGACTTATTTTTTAGGTCAATGATCTAAGACTAGAACATCTGATAATCTTTAAAAACATAAAGACATGTCTAGAACTATGGGGGCAGTTTCCCAACGTGGGAAAGGGAGGATGAGACCGTGTGAGCTGAATCAGAAGGAAATAGCAAGATGATGAGACTTGGTCCAAATTTATGGAGATCTGAACCCAATGACAGTTAACTAGATGGATGAGTGGATGGACAAACCAACTGAGATCTGAATAAGACAATAATATGAGTCCCGATGTCTCATCTCTTCTCACTTTACCCAAGATTGACATGATCAAAATATTAGAAATGTGGAAATAGGAAATGCGCAAGATCACTGATAATATGGAAGAGCACCCCTTACATCCGGAAGGTTAAGGGTGGGGATTGCGTGAATGCAAATTGAATCACAGCAGCAAAATAAATCTTCAGTAGCCCCGTCTGAGAAGCAGCACACTTACTTATAAGGAAGTGAGGAGAAAAGAGCCTGCAGACACTACCACCACACCCTGATCTGAGGGATGAGGGTTATCAGACAAGGAGGTCTGAGAGCAGAGGAGGCACACACCATATTTCCCTCCATACTTCAGAGCAGCAGCCTGTGTAAGAAGCGCTGAGGGGCTCCTGGTTTTGAGGGGCAGCATCCTCCCACAGAAACCTTGCACAGGAGTGGAGTTTGCCTCTGGTAAAGCGGAGGAGGGTGCATCCAGCGGTGGTTTACATCTGGTGTGAAGGCCAGATCTAACAGGAAAACAGAAGTAGAAAATAGCTTCCCCAGACCCTGAGCTAGGGTCCAAGACACACAACTCCTGCTAGACCACTCGCAGCTCCGCCTCTCTTCCACTCGGAATTGATCGTGTAAATTATTGCCAGCCCCCTCTCCAGCCTAAGATCTGTCAGAAGGGTTTATACAGCAACCCAAAGAAGTGATAGGAACTAAGAAAAATCCACTCAGTGGTTGTAGTAGCTGGCCAAACACCAGATTTTATTTTTCTATGTCCTCAGGAGGAAGCTAAAAAGGCACGATGGGCCAAAGAGATTCTGTAAAACAAAGCACCACAATCAAGATGCAGATGATACCTATGCTTGGGTCAAATATTTAGTAAGGAACTGAAAGAACTGTTAGGGAATAGTTACTTTGTGTTCTCAAACTATTTTTTAAAAGGTGAACGCTATGAAAAAAGAGGTAACAGATGAGATAATAAAATATTACTCTGAGATGAAAAGGGTAAGAGTAAGAATTTAAAGAGAAATGGAGTCTGATGATGGGGAAAGAGAGTAAGGAAACTAGAAATGCCGTAAAGAATTGAAATCATTAGAAATGGAAAGGAGAATTTGACATAGAAGAAAATAGAATTAATAATGTGAAGGATATTCGAGAAATGTTCTAAGAATGCCAAGGAGAAGAATATGAAGATAGAGTGGTCAAAAGAGAACATGGATTTTTGTGTCTAGGAAGACTCAATATTGTTAAGAGGTCAGTTCTTTCCAACTTGATCTATATCCCAATCAAAGTCCAAGCAAATTGCTTTGTGGATATTGAAAAACTGATTGTAAAAGGTTGATATGGAAAGGCTAAAAGACCCAGAAGAGCCAACACAATATTGAAGAAGAACAAAGTTTCTGGATTGACAGTACCTGATAACAAGACTTACTATAGACTTCCCTGGTGGCTCAGTGGTAAAGAACCCACCTGCCAATGCAATAGACCAGAGTCTGATCCCTGGTCCAGGAAGATCCCCTATGCCAGGGAGCAACTGTGCTTGTGCACCACAACAATTGAACTTGTGCTTTAGAGCCCAGGAGTCTCAACTACCGATGCCCATATGCCCCAAAGCCCATGCTCTGCAACAGGAAAAGTCAGAACAGTGAGAAGCCCCTGCACATCAACTAGAGAAAAGCCACCGCAGTGAAGACCTAGGATAGCCAAAATTAAAAAAAAATAAATAAATAAAGCTGTTTAAAGAAAAAAGTCTTGCTATAAAGCTACAGTAATCAAGTCAGTGTGGTACTGGTGAAAGAGTAGACAGCTCACTGGAACAGATTAGAGAACCAAGAAACAGACCTCCATCAATATACTTACCTGATATATTATAAAGGAACAAAGGCAATAGAATGGAACAAAGAGTCTTTTCAACAAATAGTGCTGAATAACTGGATATCCACAAGCTAAAAATGAATCAGACACAGATCTTCAGCTTTCACAAATACGAGCTCAAAACTGATCATAGACCTTATGTAAAACTGCAAAACTATAAAACCCCTAGAAAATAGCAGAAGAGAAAAACCAGATGACTAGAATTTGACAATGAGTTTTTTAGCTACAACACTGAAGTCACAATCCATGAAGAAAAAAATTGATAAGCTCAGCTTCTCTGAAATCAAAAACTTCTGCTTGGGAAAGATACTGTTAAGAAAATGAAAAGACAAACCACAGGCTGGGAGAAAATATTTGCAAAAGACACTTCTGATGAAGAACTGTTATCCAAAACTCACAAGGTTTTCTTAAAACTCAAAACTAAGAAAATTAACAAAAGACCTGAACAGAAACCTTAACACTGCAGATAGCAAATGAGTATATTAGATAATGCTCCAAATCATGTGTCATCAGTTCATTTCAGTCGCTCAGTCATGTCCAACTCTTTGCAACCCCATGAATTGCAGCATGCCAAGCCTCCCTGTCCATCACCAACTCCCAGGGTCCACCCAAACCCATGTCCATTGAGTCTGTGATGCCATTCAACCGTCTCATCTTCTGTCATCCCCTTTTCCTCCTGCCCTCAATCTTTCCCAGCATCAGGGTCTTTTCAAATGAGTCAGCTTTTTGCATCAGGTGGCCAAAGTATTGGAGTTTCAGCTTCAACATCAGTCCTTCCAATGAACACCCAGGACTGATCTCTTTTAGGATGGACTGGTTCGATCTCTTTGCAGTCCAAGAGACTCTCAAGAGTCTTCTCCAACACCACAGTTCAAAAGCATCAATT
>SJYT01016800.1:0-57232 GCA_006410635.1 Cephalophus harveyi
TTGCATGAAGTGTTCCCTTGGTATCTCTAATTTTCTTGAAGAGATCTCTAGTCTTTCCCATTCTGTTGTTTTCCTCTATTTCTTTGCATTGATCACTGAAGAAGGCTTTCTTATCTCTTCTTGATATTCTTTGGAACTCTGTATTCAGATGCTTATATCTTTCCTTTTCTCCTTTGCTTTTCGCCTCTCTTCTTTTCACAGCTATTTGTAAGGCCTCCCCAGACAGCCATTTTGCTTTTTTGCATTTCTTTTCCATGGGGATGGTCTTGATCCCTGTCTCCTGTACAGTGTCACAAACCTCATTTCATAGTTCATCAGGCACTCTATCTATCAGATCTAGGCCCTTAAATCTATTTCTCACTTCCACTGTATAATCATAAAGGATTTGATTTAGGTCATACCTGAATGATCTACTTACCTCAAATTATTCTGCCTATACCATTGCACATTTGCTTAAATGATATCTCCTCCCTGCCCCTTTTAAATGGTGTATTTCCTCAGTATCTCCAAATAGAGCAGAGTGTTGCTTTTCGAGACTAGGCACTGTGGGCTATCTCTCTTCTGCCCTCCCCACCCCCACCCCAAATCTACAATACTGGCATAAAGATGCCCAATGATTGACTGTGAGTGAAAAGCACATAAAAACACATAAAACTCATTCAGTCTCTTTCTTGCTCATTTTATTTCTAGCCTAGCAAGCAATAGTTGCAATGAGTATTTTTGTATGAATAAATAAATTTTCTCCATGGTCTCTGAATTCTACCCTCCCCTTTTTCTTTCAGGGCTGGAACAACCATTATCTCTGACAACTTAAACTCGCACTCCCTTATATTCATCATATCTGTAAGTATACAATAAAAGCATTACCTTCTTCAGTTAAAAGTCTGGTGGGGAGCTATAACCAATAGTTATATCTCTCTGTTGACTTCCATATTTGTAATCAACTCTAAAGCTAAGGGGCTAGTTGAACCTGACTGCAGATGACATAAATATCAACTCCCTTGTGAAATTGTTAAGCTAAATAACGTTCATATGTCTTTACAGAAGATGATGCATTTAAGAGCTCCAAGTTTCTTTCATATTCAGAGTCTTTTTCAGGGTCTGTGTTGGATAACTGCTCAGATGAATGCTAAGGAAATACCTGTGTACACATTCCTGTGTAATGAAGACCAGTTCTTCTACCCTGAAAGAGTTCCACATCCTCCACCAAGAGGAGCTCTTGATGCAACTGGAAGAAGTTTAGCAAGTAAGAATATTTCTGAGTAATAGTGTACAAACATTGGAGTTTATTTCTGAGTTGCAGTTCACCAATTCTGGGTCCATATGCTTATTTATTTTTATGTTTATATTTATTAATTTATTATTTGAATTATAAATATAATTTGTATATTTGTTTTTCTTCCATGAAATACTTTTCAATATATTGTACCATAAAAGGAAGGCAAATGTAAAATGAACATTAACTTTTTCATTAAATTCTTCTATATCATCATTTTAAGAAGCACTTAGTAGTCTACCTAATAAATGGATGATAAATGTGAATAAGTTTAAAATAAAATTTGCAAAAACACAATATCTGCTCTTATTTAACCACCCACAGTTTCTCCAAGACTTCACTCTCAGCAAGAAGGAAGAAAACACTCGACAAAAAGAAACAGGTAAGATAAATGGTTTAAATTTCACTTAAAAAAATTGAAATATAGTTGATTTACAGTGTTGTGTTAATTTCTGCTATATAGCAAGGTGATTCAGTTATACATATATGTATACATTCTTTTTTAAATATTCTTTTCCATTATGGGTTATCATAGAATGTTGATTATAGCTCCCTTTGCTATATAGTAGGACTTTGTAAGTTGCCCATTCTCTTTATAATAATTTACATCTACTAATCCCAAGCTCTGGGTCCATCCCTCCACTCCACCCCTTGGAAGCCACACGTCTGTTCCTTATGTCTGTGAGTCCTATTTCTGTTTCATAAAAGTTCATTTGTGTCATAACTTAGATTCCACATGTAAGTGATATCATATGGTGTTTGTCTTTCTGACTTACTTCACTTAGTGTGATCATTTCCAGTTCCATCGATGCTGCTGCAGATGGCATTATTTCATTCTCTTTTATGGCTGAGTAGTATTCCACTGTATACATGTACCACATTTTCTTTATTCTAAATGGTTCAAATTTGATGTCTCATTGAAGATCTGGATCTTAGGTTCTTTTTTCTCTAAAATACAGGAGATTGGTCCCAGTATTCTCAGCGGATAGAAAAATCCAGGGAGCTCAAGTCCCTTGTACTGTGCTTAGTCACTCATGTGTGTCCAACTCTGTGACCCCATGAATTGTAGCCCACCAGGCTCCTCTGTCCATGGGCATTCTCCAGGCAAGAATACTGGAGTGGGTTGCCATGCCCTCCTCCAGGGGCCCTTCCCAACCCAGGAATTGAACCAGAGTCTCCTGCATTGCAGGCAGATTCCTTACCAGCTGAGCTACCAGGGAAGCTACCATAGCCTGCCAGGCCCCTCTGTCCATGGAATTCTCCAGGCGAGGAATATTGGAATGGGTAACCATTCCCTTCTCCAGGCCCTTCCCAACCCAGGAATTGAACCCGGGTCTCCTGCATTGCAGGTGGATTCTTTACTATCTGAGCCACCTGGGAAGCCATTGTATTTGCATATAACCTACACAGTCCTCCAATATACTTCAAATCATCTCTAGATGATATATGATACCTGCTGCTGCTAAATTGCTTCAGTCGTGTCCAACTCTGTGCGATCCCATAGATGGCAGCCCACCAGGCTTCCCCATCCCTGGGATCCTCCAGGCAAGAACACTGGAGTGGATTGCCATTTCCTTCTCCAATGCATGAAAGTGAAAAGTGAAAGTGAAGTCGCTCAGTCGTGTCTGACTCTTTGCAACCCCATGGACTGCAGCCTACCAAGCTCCTCCGTCCATGGGATTTCCCAGGCAAGAGTGCTGGAGTGGTGTGCCATTGTCTTCTCCAATATGATACCTAGTATGATATAAATTCTATATAAATAATAGTAAACAAATATAAATTCTGTGTAAATAATTGCCTTGTGTGGAAAATTCATGTTTTGCTTCAGAAATTTCTGAATATTTTCAATGTATGGTTGGTTGAATCTGCAGATTCAGAACCTATACATATGAAGCACTGACTGCATCAAGGATCTTTGTTCCAGGGGGTGCAAAGTAAAGGCGCAGGATGATCCCTCTTGCCTTGGCACTCACCAAGGGAACACACCAAATTCCTGTGTTCATTTCTTTAAGTCTTAGATAGCACCTAGATGTCAAGCGGATAAATACTTTTTCAGGAAGTTTTTTGGATGAGCGATTCACTCTTTCTCTGTGATCTAGGATGGTCTAGCAATCTGTTGTTGTTGTTTCATTGCTAAGTCGGGTCCAACTCTTCTGTGACCCCATGGACTATAGCCCACCAGTCTCCTTTATCCATGGCATTTCCCAGGCAAGAATACTAGAGGGGGTTGTCATTTCCTTCTCTAGGGGATCTTTCCAACTCAGGGATTGAACCTGTGATTCCTGCATTGCAGGTGAATTCTTTACCACTGAACCACTAGGGAAGCCAAGTCTAATAAGCTAAGCAAGGTAGATAGCAATCTTTTGTAGGATCTTCCTTGATTATGCTTAATCATGCTCTTGCTTATACTTAATTTTAATTATAAATGCACAGTCATTTGTAAAGTAGCAGCACTGCTGAAATTGGGGCACAAGCATAAGTAAGACCCAAACTTGTAAAGGGAGTTTTTCATCTCTGTTTGCAAAGTGAATCATTATTTGTAAATGCTTCTAAAGAATGTAAATTATTTGTAAATAACATGTGTGCATTTAAAAAATGTAATTAATTTTCATACACACATCTATGGCACAAATGGCCTGACCTGCTTCTTACAGAATCTCATACTTCTTCAGTCTTGAGACTCTGTTTCTGGGACTTTGGGTTGCTTCCAAATTTGCAAGTCCTTAGTAATGAATTACCCAAAAGAAATGTCTGGTAACTAAAGTCTGGAGTTGTATTTGATATCTACATCGATAATTAGCAGCTTGATGTCATTCCTTATGTCCCACACAAGCACATGTTCTTTGAGAGGAGGATCTAACCATCGCCTCTTCCTCCACTGATGGATACCCTATCAGCTCTTTTTAAGATTAGTGGTTCCCTGTTCAAAGGAGGGATTTCTGTCTTCTTAGCATTAACTACTTCTTTCTTCTTTCATTAACTCATCAAATATTTTTTGAGCACCTACTTTATGATGTTTCTGCTCCCTGCTTATGATACCGCATGTCTTGGGCCCCAGGCATTTCCCTGCCTTTGTCAAAGTCACAGTTTTGATAATTCTTCCAGCACTGTCCTAGATACACTAGAGGTTTTCCTTGGTATTTGGACTGAGTATAAAGTAAGGTAACTCAGCTTTAATTGAATGTTCTATGTCTTATTTGATGGAACTAATGAAAATTATAAGCATTTAAAAATCTGAATTACTTTAGTAAGGACAAAGTCATTTCATAAATTAATTAATATATAATTTATTAATTGTTATTAAATCCTTGTTAATTAAGTAAAACAGTAGAGTTAAATGAAAAGATGGATGATTTCCTAAAGGAAATGAAATTGTGATTTAAAAATCTTCCTTAATTGGTTTAATTGACAAGCATGGCACTGTATCATTCAGAGCTACAGGCAGATGAAAGACACTACCCAAATAGAGCATATGAGGAGCAGGAAACAGTGAGCATTATTTTCCAGAGAATAACCATATTCTATTTTACTCTACTCCAGTGGTTATTAACTTTGTCTTGGTTAAAAATCCGATATACGTAAGTCAACTAATGTTTACTGAGTATCTCATATATGCCAGGCATTTAGGGCATAAGAACTGACGATTTATTTGAACAAAAATAGATCCCTTAGAGAATTTGGTGAAAGCTAAGGGTGGAAGTGAGAAATAGATTTAAGGGCCTAGATCTGATAGACAGAGTACCTGATGAACTATGGACAGAGGTTTGTGACATTTTACAGGAGACAGGGATCAAGACCATCCCCAAGAGAAAGAAATGCAAAAAAGCAAAATGGCTGTCTGAGGAGGCCTTACAAATAGCTGTGAAAAGAAGAGAAGCAAAAAGCAAAGGAGAAAAGGAAAGATATACCCACTTGAATGCAGAGTTCCAGAGAATAGCAAGGAGAGATAAGAAAGCCTTCTTCAGTGATCAATGCAAAGAAACAGGAAAATAATAGAATAGGAAAGACTAGAGATCTCTTCAAGAAAATTAGAGATAAGGGAACATTTCATGCAAAGATGGGCTTGATAAAGGACAGAAATGGTCTGGACCTAACAGAAGCAGAAGATATTAAGAGGAGGTGGCAAGAATACACAGAAAAACTCTACAAAAAAGATCTTCACAACCCAGATAATCACGATGGTGTGATCACTCACCTAGAGTCCGACATCCTGGAATGTGAAGTCAAGTGAGCCTTAGGAAGTATCACTATGAACAAAGCTAGTGGAGGTGATAGAATTCCAGTGGAGCTATTTCAAATCCTAAAAGAAAATGCTGTGAAAGTGCCACACTCAATATGCCAGCCAATTTGGAAAAGTCAGCAGTGGCCACAGGACTGGAAAAGGTCAATTTTCATTCCAATCCCAAAGAAAGGCAATGCCAAAGAATGCTCAAACTACCACACAACTGTGGTGTTGGAGAAGACTCTTGAGAGTCCCTTGGACTGCAAGGAGATCCAACCAGTCCATTCTGAAGGAGATCAACCCTGGGATTTCTTTGGAAGGAATGATGCTAAAGCTGAAACTCCAGTACTTTGGCCACCTCAAGCGAAGAGTTGACTCATTGGAAGAGACTCTGATGCTGGGAGGGATTGGGGGCAGGAGGAGAAGGGGACGACAGAGGATGAGATGGCTGGATGGCATCACGGACTCGATGGACGTGAGTCTGAGTGAACTCCGGGAGATGATGATGGACAGGGAGTCCTGGCGTGCTGCGATTCATGGGGTCGCAAAGTCGGACATGACTGAGCAACTGAACTGAACTGAGCTACTCCTTGGAAGGAAAGTTATGACCAACCTAGATAGCATATTAAAAAGCAGAGACATTGCTTTGCCAACAAAGGTCCATCTCATCAAGGCTATGGTTTTACCAGTAGTCATGTATGAATCTAAGAGTTGGACTATAAAGAAAGCTGAGTGCTGAAGAATTGATGCCTTTGATCTGTGGTGCTGGAGAAGACTCTTGAGTGTCCCTTGGACTGCAAGGAGATCCAACCAGTCCATCCTAGAGGAGATCAGTCCTGAGTGTTCACTGGAAGGACTCAAGGGGACAACAGAGGATGAGAGGGTTGGATGGCATCACTGACTCAATGGACATGAGTTTGAGTAAACTGTGGAAGTTGGTGATGGACAGGGAGGCCTGGCGTGCTGTGGTCCATGGGGTCGCGAAGAGTCAGACACGACTGGGCAACTGAACTGAACTGAATTCTATACCAGATATCTTGAGACATATAAATATACTTCCCTGGTGGCTCAGACAGTAAAGAATCCATCTGCAATGTGAGAGACCTGGGTTTGATCCCTGTGTCGGCAAGATCCCCTGGAGAAGGCAACCCCCTATAGTTAGTATTCTTGCCTGGAGAATCCCGTGGACAGAGGAGCCTGGCAGGCTACAATCTGTGGAGTCCCAGTTAAACGTGAAAGAGTGACTAGCACTTTTATTTTCTTTCATAAATATGCTATGTTACTTTGTTTAAATTAGTATCTTCCTGAAATAGTTTTAATATTTCAATCATGATAAGGGCTATGCCTTTTTATTCAACGGAATGACTCATGTACTCACTGATGTCAACAGTATTTTGAGTATTTGAGTTAGAGTGTGGTTCCAACATTAAATAATTCTACCACATTTCACAATGAGTATTTTTAGAAAATATTTTCCAGTAAGTATTTTAGTAGAAAAACAGTAAAAATTTCCCACTGTTTGCTCTGATCTGAAAAATATTTCTGGCATTCACAGTTACATATTTTGACAGTCACATGAGTCTAATATGAACAAACCAAACTCTTAGATATTAAAAGAAGATACCATGGAAAGAAAATAATTGTTTTTGAGGAAATTTTATATACTCTATGGCATAATTCAAATGCATAAAATGAAAATATTTTTAGAAAAATTATAATTTTATAAGCATATTTTTAAAAGCATGCTTATTGCTTTTGGAAAAGATGCTTAAAAATGTTATGAAGTGTATTGAATATTTTAAGTCTGACATTTTTATGATGATGAAGTAGGTCAAGGGAGACATTTAGGTTTCTGAGGAATGCTGTCCTAAGTAGCTAAATCAGTTTAACCAACATTTTTAAGTTGATAAAAAAATAATATCTCTTGTTTGTCCATCCTAAATGCATAATGTTTATGTGTGAATCACATTTTATTCCATTTAATTAAATAAAATTATTTATGCAAAATACCAAGATCATTGCCTGGCACAAAGAAAATTGTTAAGTACATTAGTTATAACCCCTTATCTCATAATTAAATTAAACAAAGATGTAGTTGTATACTGTTGTGGCCAGCTATGGTAGATTGTCTAACAAACTATAACTTTTTGTTTAATTTATTTAAGATATAAAGGTAATTCAGAATTTGAAATAAAAAGCTGTAAAGAGTAGTGTTCAATCCAATAAATATATTGATTTAAGTTTCAAGCTATAATAGGAATTTTTTAAAAAAAGATGATGGCATTGTCTCTACCCTTGAGTTTATAGCTTTGGTGCCATAATTTGAGGATAAAACCATATGCAAATAGGTCCTCAGCTGTCTTCTATAAATTTTTGGTAGGTAGCCATTTAAGGAAGGGCAGTAACATGTCCTGGAGTGGTCAGATAGAGTGTAAAATGAATCTGAATGATGTTTATTACTATTTTCATTGATATTTAGTAGATTTTCTTGAATGAATATTTCTCTATTTGCTATATGCCCCTTGGGCAATTTCCAGAGTTTAGATAAATAAAAATTATTTTTTTACCAGTTAAATTATTTTGCGGGAGAGTTAGTTGAGCTCCTTACTCCATTCTAGAAGTCCTCCTTCTCACCTTCATTTTGAAATATGCTTTCACTAGTTACAGCATTCTTGAAATCTGGGTTGACTTTGTTTCTAAAGTATTTTAAAGAGGTAGTTCTGTTGTATTTCGACTTGCATAGTTTCTAACAGTCTATTATCATTCATTATCTTTGTTCTCTGCAAGGTTTTTTCTTTATCTTTGGTTTTCAGCAATTTGACTGTAATGTGGTCAGGTATTAAAATTTTTTTTATATTTTTCCCGCTTGGGGTTCTTTGAGCCCTTTGGATTTGTGTTTGTTATCTGTTACTAATTTTGGAAAAATTCTCAGGTTATCTCTTTAGGTGTCTTTGTTCATCTCTTTCTTTCTTCTTCTGGTTCTTAAACTACATCTGTGTGTGTGTGTTCTCAGTTATGTCCAACTCTTTGTGACCAATTGACTGTCACCCACCAGGCTCATCTGTCCATAGAATTTTCTAGGCAAGAATACTGGAGTGGGTTGTTATTTCCATCTCCAGGGGATCTTCCCAACCCAGGGATCAACCCACATCTCTTCCATCTCCTGCACTGGCAGGTAAATTCTTTACCACTGAGCCACCTGGGAATCCCTCAACTACATTGTGTTAGATTGTTTGATATTGTCACCAAGACTCTTAGATATTCTGGTTTTAATGTTACTATTTGCTTATTTTTTTCCTCACTCTAGTTTTACTTGGTGTTTCACTTTGGATGATTTCTGTTGATTTGTCTTGAAGTTCATTGATTGTTTCCTCCACTATGACCAGCTGTCCAGTAAGCCCTTGGAAAGAATTCAACTCCAATACCACACTATTTTTTTATTTCTATAATTTTTATTTGACTATTTTTTATGTGTTATATCTCTGCTAAAATTTTCCATCTGTTATTCAAGCTATCTGCTGTTTCTACTAGATACTTTAACATATTAATCACAAATAAAGTCTCTATCTTACGACTTCCCTGGTGGTCCATTGGTTAAGATGTCACTTTTCCAATGCAAAGGACCCAGTGATCTTTGAGTGTTTCCTTTCTTTCTGACTTAACAAGATAGCCCAGTCTCATCTTGTGTATTTCCTGATCTATACCTGGAATTAGACATTTCTTCAAGAAGATCTAGTTCTTTTAGTGGGAAATAATATTTAGATATTGTAATCTGGGGACTGTGGATGTTTTTGACAGCAAGTTATCTTTGCTTCTATACCTTGTACAGTTTATAGAGCTAGGAAATGTGTGCTCTTCTTTAAGAGGGAAAAATAGCATAGTTTATACTGATAATTCTAGTTCAAATCTAATATTATTTAATGTGTTTGATTTTATACTTGTATTATTTTATGTCACAGTTAAAATCTTGGTTCTTAATAACAGTAAGATACTTATTTGCTTTATGCTGCAGTGTATATGGAATACTTTCAAAATGATGATACAACTCTTACTTACAATAAGATTCTTGAATGCAGTTTTAAGATTTCTTTGCAATTCTCTTGAAGTGAAGTCACTTAGTCGTGTCCGACTCTTTGAGACCCCATGGACTGCAGCCTACCAAGCTCCTCCATCCATAGGGTTCTTCAGGCAAGAATACTGGAGTGGGTTGCCATTTCCTTCTCCAGGGGATCTTCCCAACCCAGGGATCGAACCGGGGTTTCCCGCATTGGAGGCAGATGCTTTAACCTCTGAGCCACCAGGGAAGTCATTAATATATACTACTGATGGAGGAGCCTGGTAGGCTGCAGTCCATGGGGTTGCGAAGAGTCGGACATGACTGAGCGACTTCACTTTCACTTTTCACTTTCATGCATTGGAGAAGGAAATGGCAACCCACTCCAGTGTTCTTGCCTGGAGAATCCCACGGACGGGGGAGCCTGGTGGGCTGCCGTCTATGGGATCGCACAGAGTCGGACACGACTGAAGCGACTTAGCAGCAGCAGCAGCAGCAGCAGTGAAATACAAGTTTCCAACTCAAAATCTACTTTCTTTATCTTTGTGTTGATCCACTCTACAGTATGATTTTTTCACCTCTGAACTTTTGTAATTCTAATCTTAAATCTCATACTCTGTACCTGACTCAGAAGGCCTTGAATTGTCTTTTACTTATTTAAATAGGAAAGTTGAGTATAAGGCAGTGAGAACAATCTTCCTGAGAGGCCTATGGAGGCAATCTAGTTCATTATTGCCATAGTAAACTCCGAAGGGCAGGTGCATATCTTCTCTTATATACCAGAAAGAATCTTCCTTGTTAAACTGAGTGTAATTTAAATTTTTTTGAGAACTTGTCACAAAATGACACACACTGAATAGGTAGACCATCTCCCAGGATCTGGAAATAGGAAGGATCCCTCAAGACTTGATGCTGGATAACAGGTGGGACTAGGGTCAGAAAAATACAGAGCAAGATATTTGAGGATAACGGGCTTCCCAGGTGGCTCAGTGGTAAAGAATCTACCTGCCAATGTAGGAGACAGAGGAGATGTGGGTTTGATCCCTGGGTTGGAAAGATCTCCTGGAGTAGGAAATAGCAACCCACTCCAGTATTCTTGCCTGGAAAATCCCATGGACAGAGGAGCCTGGTGAGCTACAGTCCATAGGGTGGCAAGGAGTCAGACATAACTGAGTGACTGAGTATGCAAGCACACCAGTCCACTGAAGCTGGGTAGTATGTGAATTAATGAATCTTGTGTTTAGAAACTTCTCCTTTGAAAATCATTTTCCACTTCCACATTTAGTAAATTTCTCCTTTAAAAATGTTTGTTCATCTCAGACAAGGACAGGAGTGTTTTGAGAAATACCATACTTCCGGGACTTGGACAAGAGGAAAGTGATAGAAATCAAAGCAAGAAAATCCCAGGAGGGAACCACATTCAGGAAATCAGAATGAGAGATGGGGCCTAGTCACCTCTCCCAAGCCTTCAAGAGCTGGGCTGGCCTGTGTTCTGTTTGGGTGAGTGGCTATTACCTCCCATGTTCCCTCCCCACTGAAGCAGTGTTAGAGGGAGAACAAAAGGACCTTGAGCTATAAATTGGAAGACCCAAGCTCTCGTTGTTATTGCATATGCAGTATCAGAATAATCCCTAAAGCTCAGCGCAATGGCAGCTGTATCCTATGCTGACCTTTGGTCTTATCATCCCCCAATCTCTTGGCTCATTCACTGTGCTCAGTGGCAACTTGTTCCTACCTCCCGACTGACCACTACACTGTTTGCCCAGATGAACTTCCCAGGCACTTTCCTCTCATTGCTCAGGTTTATGAAGCACTTTTTTAGGAAGGCTTTCCTATCCCTACATGACCTCTTCCCAGCCTTCTCTCTCATATGTCTTTATCAAACTTTTCAGAGCTCTTACAGCTTTCTGAAATTATCTTGTATATCTGTTGGCTCTCATGCTCATTGTCTTCTATCTGGGTTATCAGCTCCACAAGGCACTTGATAGGCACTCGATAAATATTTGTTGAATGAATTGAATAAATGATAGGAGAGTGAGAGAGATAAGTATATGTATGTGTATGGATGTGTGTGTGAAGGCATGCATTTGTTTATGCTTTGGTTTATTTCACAAAAGGGTATGAGGTGGCTTACAAGAAACACCTGACCTTGAGACTAGGAATGAATTTCTCACTTTGCTGGTACTTAACGCCATTTTCATTGTGATCTTGTTTATTCAGTTGCAGTAAAGGGCACACATTTTACTTTCTTGTCCTCTCTGACACTGACTATATAAAATGACTGCTTCTCCTCTTCCCATGTCACACTCTTATTAATCTATTACTAATATTGCTAGTTATTTATCAAATCACCAGTTTCAGTTTTTTTTTTTTGTTTTGCTCTGATACACTAAAAATCTAGAACCAACTAAAACAAGTTTTATATTTTATTGGCAAAATGATCAATGAGTTTTCTTTAAATGTATCAGTACTTGTCAGTGTTTTATTGATTTACCAGGTTTATTTCCATAAGATGTAAAATTTTAGTAAATTTGCATCTCTGTCGTTATTCATGATCAGTGGAAACATGTAAAAAGAGAGGTCAGATTAAAAAATTTTAAATGACAAAATTATAAGGCAGACTGCCAGATCCCAAATGGCTTGCTGTCTCCTTGTCAGAATTTATTTTGCCATTCAAGCAATAGAAAAATGCATCTAATTGGTTTGTTCCTTATATATAATTGTAGTATGGAAGGATAGTAGGAATTAAAAGGAGTAAGAGTATCATTTGAAATGGAGTCCAGGGAAACCCCACTAAAGTGGTTTTCAGAAGTTGCTTATATTTTTATTTGTTATTCCTACCAGTTCCTTCATCTGTAACTTTGGAAGGTTAGACCCCCACGCATCCACTTCTGCCTCTGAAATTCATTACCAGGTCTGTCTTCTTTCCTCTCTCTCCTTTGGTTACCCTTCAGAGGGCACCAGCAGGCATCCCCAAGCTAATTTAAATTTTCTGAAATGATCTGTTGTGAATTTGGGGTGATGGGGAACACGTCTGCTGCTGGGCATCTTTTCAAGTTCATGTCATAGTCACAGCCTTCTTGGACCTCCAGTCTGACCTGTGGCTCGTGGTCAGCTTGGGGGAGATCGTGTTCAAAGGACAAACATTACAAGGTACAAAGTTTTTTGTTGTTTTAAAAAAAGATGACTGAGTGACTAAACAACAGGACTGAGCAACTGTTGTTAAAAAGAATCTCCTAATTAGAATCAACTGTTTACTAGCTGCATCCGGACATTCAAGCTTCATGAGGTTGTTTTTACTTAATCATTTGCAGTGTAGTTAATCTCAAAGTATGTTCTGTGAACCTCAAGCATCAGAATCTCTCCCACCTCCACGCCTTCCAATATGTGGCTAAAATACACATTCCTTGGCCTCACCCCAGACCTGCTCAATTAGAATCTGGTGGAAGCAGGTAGTGCTCAGGGATCTGCAGGGTTCACAAATTCTCCAGGTGATTCTTATTCATAGTCAGGTTTGAAAACCATCATGTTAATGAGTTGGAAGTAATTCTACTCTGACTATCCTGCTAAAAGCATAGCACCTGGGCAGACCTACACAGACTAGGCAAATCCCGCATCATGATAGCTCATCTTCAAGAAAATGAGCTTGACCTATATAACAGGTCGGTTTACCTTGTAATATATGTAATCTGTACAGCAACTTCATTGAATATTGTCCTCCTAATTTCTGTTCTTGATTTTTTGACTGATTGTAAAAGCACAAAGAATTTGTGGTATTTCTGCTTATTTTAAACTACTATTTGATTTAGAGTAATAGATAAACTCATTTGATTCCCTTCTCTTTTTTTATTTTTTTTATTGAAGGATAATTGCTTTACAGAATTTTGTTGTTTTCTGTCAAACTTCAACATCAATCAGCCATAGGTATACATATATCCCTTCCTTTTGAACCTCCCTCCCATCTCTCATCCATCCCACCCCTCTAGATTGATACAGAGCCCCTGTTTGAGTTTTCTGAGCCCTACAGCAAATTCCCGTTGGCTATCTATTTTACATATGTTTTACATAAGTTTCCATGTTACTCTTTCCATACATGTCACCCTCTCCTCCCTTCTCCCCATGTCCATAAGTCTATTCTCTATGTCTGTTTCTCCATTGCTTCCCTATAAATAAATTTTAGTATCATTTTTCTAGATTCCATATATATGCATTAGAATACAATATTTATCTTTCTCTTTCTGACTCACCTCACACTGTATAATAGATTCTAGGTTCGTCCACCTCATCAGAACTGACTCAAATGTGTTCCTTTTTATGGCTGAGTAATATTCCATTGTTTATATGTACCATATACATTCTTTATCCATTCATCTGTTGATGGACATCTAAGTTGCTTCCATATTCTAGTTATTTAAATTGTGCTGCAATGAACAATGGATACATGTGTCTTTTTCAGTTTTGGTCTCCTCAGGGTATATGCCTAGGAGTGGGATTGCTGGGTCATATGGTGGTTTTATACCTAGTTTTTTAAGGAATCTCCATACCATCTTCCACATTGGCTGTATCAATTTACCTTCCCACCAACAGTGGAAGAGCATTCCCTTTGCTCCACACCTTCTCCAGCATTTATTGTTTGTAGACTTTTTGATGATAGCTATTCTGATCAGTGTGAGGTGATATCTCATTGTGGTTTTGATTTGCATTTCTCTAATAATGAGCAATATTGAGCATCTTTTCATGTGTTTGTTAGCTATCTGTATGTCTTCTTCGGAGAAATGTCTGTTTAGGTCTTTTCCCCACTTTTTGATTGGGTTGTTTGTTTTTCTGGCATGGAGTTGTATACTGCTACTACTGCTAAGTCACTTCAGTCGTGTCCGACTCTGTGCGACCCCATAGACAGCAGCCCACCAGGCTTCCCCATCCCTGGGATTCTCCAGGCAAGAACACTGGAGTGGGTTGCCATTTCCTTCTCCAATGCAAGAAAGTGAAAAGTGAAAGTGAAGTCGCTCAGTCATGTCCGACCCTCAGCGACCCCATGGACTGCAGCCTTCCAGGCTCCTCCATCCATGGGATTTTCCAGGCAAGAGTACTGGAGTGGGGTGCCATTGCCTTCTCCATGGAGTTGTATAAGCTACTTGTATATTTTAGAAATTAATCCTTTGTCAGTTGTTTCATTTGCTATTATTTTCTTCCATTCTGAGGGTTGTCTTTTCACCTTGCATATAGTTTCCTTTGCTGTGCAAAAGCTTTTAAGTTTAATTAGGTCCCACTTGTTTATTTTGTTTTTGTTTCCATTACTCTGGGAGGTGGGTCATAGAGGATCTTGCTTTGATTTATGTCATCGTGTGTTCTGCCTATGTTTTCCTCTAAGAATTTTATAGTATCTGGTCTTACATTTAGGTCTTTCATCCATTTTGAGTTTATCTTTGTGTATGGTGTTAGGAAGTGTTCTAATTTCATTCTTTTACATGTAGCTGTCCAGTTTTCCCAGCACCATTTATTGAAGAGGCTGTCTTTGCCCCATTGCATATTCTTTCCTCGTTTGTCAAAAATAAGGTACCCATAGGTGCATGGGTTTATTTCTGGGCTTTCTATCTTGTTCTGTTGGTCTATATTTCTGTTTTTGTGTTAGTACCATACTGTCTTGACTGTAGCTTTGTAGTATGATCTGAAGTCAGGAAGGTTGATTCCTCCAGCTCCATTCTTCTTTCTCAAGACTGCTTTGGCTATTCTGGGTCTTTTGTGTTTCCATATGAATTGTGAAATTTTTTGTTGTAGTCCTGTGAAAAATGCCATTGGTAGTTTGATACGGGTTGCATTGAATCTGTAAATTTCATTTGGTAGTATGGTCATTTTCACAATATTGATTGTTCCTACCCAGAACATGGAATATCTCTCCATCTGTTTATGTCATCTTTGCTTTCTTTCATTAGTGTCTTATAATTTTCTGTTTACCATTCTTTTGACTCCTGAGGTAAATTTATTCCTAGATATTTAATTCTTTTTGTTGCAATAGTGAATGGGATTGATTCCTTAATTTTCCTTTCTGATATTTCATTGTTAGTACATAGAAATGCAGGTGATTTCTGTGTATTGATTTTGTATCCTGAAACCTTGATAAATTCACTGATTAGCTCTAGTAATTTTCTGATACTATCTTTAGGGTTTTCTATGCACCATATCATGTCATCTGCAAACAGTGAGAGCTTTACTTCTTTTCCGATCTGGATAACTTTTGTTTCTTTTTCTTCCCTGATTCCTATAGCTAGGACTTCCAGAACTATGTTGAATAATAGTGGTGAAAGTGGACACCCTTGTCTTGTTCCTGATCTTAGGGGGAATGCTTTCAGTTTTTCACCATTGAGAATCATGTTTGCTGTAGGCTTATCATATATGGCCTTTACTAGATTGAGGTAGGTTCCTTCTGTGCCCATTTTTTTGAAGAGTTTCAATCATAAATCGGTATTGAGTTTTGTCAAAGGCTTTTTCTACATCTATTGAGATTATCATATGGTTTTTATCTTTCAGTTTGTTAATATAGTATATCACATTGATTGATTTGCATGTATTGAAGAATCCTTGCATTCCTAGAATAAACCTAACTTGATCAAGGTGTATGAGCTTTTTGATGTGTTGCTGAATTCTGTTTGCTAAAATTTTGTTGAGGATTTTTGCATCTATGTTCATCAATGATATTAGCCTGTAGTTTTTGTGTGTGTTGTCTTTCTCTGGTTTGTCATGCTAGTAAAATGATGCTTAAAATTCTCTAAGCCAGGCTTCAGCAATACATAAATCTTGAACTTCCAGATGTTCAAGCTGATTTTAGAAAAGGCAGAGGAACCAGAGATCAAATTGCCAACATCCCCTGGATCATCAAAAAAGCAAGAGAGTTCCAGAAAAACATCTATTTATGCTTTATTGACTATGCCAAAGCCTTTGACTGTATGGATCACAATCAACTGTGGAAAATTCTGAAAAAGATGGGAATACCAGACCACCTGACCTGCCTCTTGAGAAACCTGTATGCAGGTCAGGAAGCAACAGTTAGAACTGGACATGGAACAACAGACTGGTCCCAAATAGGAAAAGGAGTATGTCAAGGCTGTATGTTGTCACACTGCTTATTTAACTTCTATGCAGAGTACATCATGAGAAATACTGAGCTGGATGAAGCACAAGCTGGAATCAAGATTGCCAGGAGAAATATCAATAACCTCAGATATGCAGATGACACCACCCTTATGGCAGAAAGTGAAGAGGAGCTAAAAAACCTCTTGCTGAAAGTGAAAGAGGAGAGTGAAAAAGTTGGCTTAAAGCTCAACATTCAGAAAATGAAGATCATGGCATCTGGTCCCATCACTTCATGGGAAATAGATGGGGAAACAGTAGAAACAGTGGCAGACTTTATTTTTTGGGGCTCCAGAATCACTGCAGATGGAGACTGCAGTCATGAAATTAAAAGACACTTACCCCTTGGAAGGAAAGTTATGACCAACCTAGATAGCATATTGAAAAGCAGAGACATTACTTTGCCAACAAAGGTCCGTCTTGTCAAGGCTATGGTTTTTCCAGTGGTCATTTTATGGATGTGAGAGTTGGACTATCAAGAAAGCTGAGCTCCAAAGAATTGATGCTTTTGAACTGTGGTGTTGGAGAAGACTCTTGAGAGTCCCTTGAACTGCAAAGAGATCCAACCAGTCCATCCTAAAGGAGATCAGTCCTGGGTGTTCATTGGAAGGACTGATGCTGAAGCTGAAACTCCAATACTTTGGCCACTTGATGCAAAGAGCTAACTCATTTGAGAAGATCCTGATGGGAAAGATTGAGGGCAGGAGAAGGGGACAACAGATGATGAGATGGCTGGATGGCATCACCGACTCAATGGACATGGGTTTGGGTGGACTTCAGGAGTTGGTGATGGACAGGGAAGCCTGGCGTGCTGTGGTTCATGGAGTCACAAAGAGTTGGACATGACTGAGTGACTGAACTGAACTGAACCTTTCTTTGATCTGCTATTTTCCATGTTATATACATTCAGGATTTATCTTGTATTAATGAAAACCTTATAGATTCTCCTAAGAGTAGTTAGACTCTTGAATTTTTTTCTAGTTTTTTGAGATTCACAGAAGGTTTCAAGCATTATAAAATAAGAATATTCAAGGAAGTTTTGCAACTCATAACCAGTGCTTTGCCTGTAGAATCCAGGCAGAGTTAGCCTGAAGAGCTGTTCACTATGAGACCAGTCTCTGTTGTCCAGAACAGGCAGTTGCATGGAAGCATTTGTACTGGAACAGAAGCATGACTCTAGAAGAAAAGGCACTTAAGTAATAAGATTGCATTCCTGGCATATCCAACCCAGGAAATCTCTTGTCCTTTTAAAATCTTAGGGGATTCCAGTTTCATTCCCACCCTGCTACAGAAAGTATTAAGTGAAAGTGATGTCTCTCAGTCCTGTCCAACTCTTCATGACCCCGTGGACTGTAGCCTACCAGGCTCCTCTGTCCATGGGATTTTCCAGGCAACAGTACTGGAGTGGGTTGCCATTTCCTTCTCCAGGGGATCGTCCCAACTCAGGGATAGTACCCGGGTCTCCTGCATTGCAGGCAGACACTTTACCATCTGAGCCACCAGGGAAGTCCAGTTTCACTCCCACCCTGTTACAGAAAGTATTTAAGTGGCCCTAATTTCTGATACATTGGCATTTGGCAATAGCAATTTTAAAAAGAGCAAAAACTGCAAAACTGAAAGAAATAACCCTGCTGAACTTTGTGACAAAATTTTTGAATAATTGCAGAGAGATTGAAGCCCAATATGAGAAAGTGACCAGTCTCTTATTTACAACTCTATCTCTGGCACATAGGGACCCATCTAGAATGTAGAAGTATACATAGAACATAGAAGTGTAATCAAGGGCAGAGGAGTAGAATCTGACTCAACAGAAGAAGAGAAAGATCTGGACTAGGACCAGAACAGAGGCACAGAACACTACGTCCTACTGAGGGAAGAATAATGGTTAACATCACACCCACACTCCATGGCCCCTACAAATTGTGATATAACTACCTGACTTATATACAAACTGTGTATGTCTTGTCCCATAGGAGTGTATATTTTCTTAACTAACCCTTTTATATTCCTTATGCATAATTGCTTAAGGTATTGATAAGATAGACGTCAGGACTCAGTTTAGTTCAGTCGCTCAGTCGTGTCCAACTCTTTGCGACCCCATGAATCTCAGCATGCCAGGCCTCCCTGTCCATCACCAACTCCTGGAGTTCACTCAGATTCATGTCCATCGAGTCAGTGATGCCATCCAGCCATCTTATCCTCTGTCGTCCCCTTCTCCTCCTGGCCCCAATCCCTCTCAGGATCAAAGTCTTTTCCAATGAGTCAACTCTTCACATGAGGTGGCCAAAGTACTGGAGTTTCAGCTTTAGCGTCATTCCTTCCAAAGAAATCCCAGGGTTGATCTCCTTCAGAATGGACTGATTGGATCTCCTTGCAGTCCAAGGGACTCTCAAGAGTCTTCTCCAACACCACAGTTCAAAAGCATCAATTCTTTGGTGCTCAGCTTTCTTCACAGTCCAACTCACATCCATACATGACCACTGGAAAAACCATAGCCTTGACTAGATGGACCTTTGTTGGCAAAGTAACGTCTCTGCTTTTGATTATGCTATCTAGGTTGGTCATAACTTTTCTTCCAATGAGTAAGCATCTTTTAATTTCATGGCTGCAATAACCATCTGTGGTGATTTTGGAGCCCAGAAAAATAAAGTCTGACACTGTTTCCACTGTTTCCCCATCTATTTCCCATGAAGTGATGGGACCGGATGCCATGATCTTCGTTTTCTGAATGTTGAGCTTTAAGCCAACTTTTTCACTCTCCTCTTTCACTTTCATCAAGAGGCTTTTTAGTTCCTCTTCACCTTCTGCCATAAGGGTGGTGTCATCTGCATATCTGAGGTTATTGATATTTCTCCTGGCAATCTTGATTCCAGCTTGTGCTTCTTCCAGCCCAGCATTTCTCATGATGTACTCTGCATATAAGTTAAATAAGCAGTGTGACAATATACAACCTTGACATTCTCCTTTTCCTATTTGGAACCAGTCTGTTGTTCCATGTCCAGTTCTAACTGTTGCTTCCTGACCTGCATACAGGTTTCTCAAGAGGCAGGTCAGGTGGTCTGGTATTCCCATCTCTTTCAGAATTTTCCACAGTTGATTGTGATCCATACAGTCAAAGTCTTTGGCATAGTCAATAAAGCATAAATAGATGTTTTTCTGGAACTCTCTTGCTTTTTCAATGTCAGGACTAGATGGGTCCAAATGAGCTTTACAGTTGCCATCCTGTTTCCCAGATTAGGTAGACAAGTCAGCAGCTCCTCATACACGCAGCGCATTGGTGTTGATTGATTAGGTCCTTGAGGGCTGAGAGGGGCACATGAACTCTTTGTTAATCTTTGTTAGATCCTAAACCATATTTCTTTTGTATATTAAACAACTAAACCTTTCTGTATTCATTCTCTCTTCTAGGTTAGTGAAGGAGCAGAATGCATTTTTATTCCCAAAAACCTGTTTCTAGCAGAAGCCAGCAATGAATTCAGGAAAACTGCTTTGGGGCTGGTATGTGCCTACCCCCACAGAAGAGGCTATTAGAGAGCATCTGATCAAACAGTGGGTGTGGAATGAGTATAATGCCAGACTCATGGTTCAGCAGCTGAAGAGGGAACGCCGACCCACTGGCTCAGCTCATTCTTATTTTTAATAAAAGAAAATCCTAACAGAGATTGAAAAACACAACTAGAAGGTTATTTCAGCCTGCACTCAGCAGTGCCTCCGTCATGGTCAGGGCGTGCGATTTATTAGCGTTGCTTAAATAAGTGATGCCACACCCTAACTTGCTTAGAACTTCCTCGTTTCAGAAAACGAAATTGAAATTGAAATCAGATTTGGAAACCTGATTAACATTTATTATTTTTCATGAATGATGTGTTTGTGTGTGCTTAGTCACTCAGTTGTATCCGACTCTTTGCAACCCACATGGACTGTAGCCCGCCAGGTTCCTCTGTCCATGGGGATTCTCCAGGCAAGAATACTGGAGTGGGTTGCCATGCATACCCAGGGATCGAACCCAGGTCTCCCACATTGCAGGTGGATTCTTTACTGTCTGAGCCACCAGGGAAGCCCAATGATGTGTTTATGAGTTAGTTATTGCTTCATGTTAAAAATTGCTCTTAGTGTATTTTTTAGTGGTTAAAGCATCTATAAACTATAACTAAAATGATTTCAATAAAATGTATATGAATTTTTACAGCATACTAAATGGCTTCAAAATTTAACAATGGTAGTCTGTGAATGGTGCATTTGTTTTGATGTTTTAAAATTTTCTTCTTTGGGTATTTTTATATCTTCAAATATATTTTAATCACAGAGATTGCTTTTTTAATCAGAAAAATGAAGTCTTAAAAATTCCAGTTCTGGCTAGGTTAATGCTTCTGTGAGATAAGCTGCAAATTTTGAAAGGCTAACACAGGGAATAAAGACAAGTCTCCTGAGGAGAGCTGCATGTTGCATCAAACCTGTATCTTGTTCTAGAAAAGTTCAAGGTGGTGTCCTTCTGAAGTCCTTTAGCAGGTGCTTACCTTCCCTGGTGGCTCAGATGGTAAAGCGTCTGCCTGCAATGCGGGAGGCCTGGGTTCGATCCCTGGGTCAGGAAGATCCCCTGGAGAAGGCAGTGGCAACCCACTCCAGTACTCTTGCCTGGAAAATCCCATAGATGAAGCCTGGTAGCCTACAGTTCATGGGGTCGCAAAGAGTCGGACACGACTGAGCGACTTCACTTCACTTACCGGTACACCAGCCTCACGTACTTTCAGCCCACCTATGATTTCTTCTGTGTTTGCTTTGGCATGTTGACAGCGCCCCACCTGCAGTGCCCACTCTGGAACTGGTGTTTTGTGGATAATTGCCTCAGCTTCCCAGTCTCTGATGGAAGGTATCTGAGGTGTGTTAACACAGTTCCTCAAAGGGTCCTGTATTAGTTACCTGTGTGGCAGATGACTTCCAACCCAGGGGCTTAGAATAACAAAAATTTCTTGTTTCTGTTTCTACTGGTAGGAATCAGGAAGCTGCTTAGCTAGGTGGTTCTGACTTGGAGTTTCTCACCAGAGGAGCCATGTGTCAACCAAAACTGTAGTCTTCCGAGGCATGACTGGGTCTGAAGGACTTCTTTGGGGAAGTCCCTCAATCTCTTTACACTTGTTTTCTCATCAGAAATGTGAAGATGTTTATGGCTTAGGGTTGTTATAAAAATTAGATGAGAGAGTGCATGCAAAAATTTAGAACAGGGCCTGGCATGCAGTAAGTACTCAATAAATATTAGCCTTTTATTCATTGTATCCACAAATATTTATCGAGAAACTTGTGGTTGTTATATCTTTGGTGACTGATAAATAATTCAATCCCAGGAGATGAGCACTGATAATAATAGTTCAAATTGTAATACACACACAGGAAATAAAATGGCATCTGAGCTTTGCTTCAAAATTATTTTCAGGGAGAATGCGTGATGGATACATGAAGTTTCATTATATTATCTTCTTTTTTTGCATATATTTAAAATGTTCCATAATACAAAGTTTAAAAAAAAGTACAAAGACACATATACCAAATTAACCATTCTCAAATGTCTGGGAAATGTCACATTTTCCCAGAGTTGGGTCATTTAATTGGTTTGGAAAATATTAAAATGAGACAATGAATCTTAAGATTCTGATGGTCACAGAGCTCAGCTTCCTGTACTTTCACCATTAATTTGACAGCCACTTCTTCACATTTTTTTTTCTTTATAGCATTGAGCCTTGACACTAGTTGTGTCCAGGTAATTACTTATTGGCTATGACTGAATAGTACATTTTTATTTATATCTTGCTTGTGATGTTACACAAGCGAGCATTCAGAAAACTACATTTATAAATGTGATTCTTAATCTATGAGTCACTTCAAGCTTTAGTTAATAGGAACTCAAACAGCTTAAGTGCCATGAAGTCTATATAGTTTAAATTTGTATTATGAATGGATGTATTCTGAGCTAAATGGCAAGTTTTTTGAATTATTATTATTTTACTATAATACTTTGATAAGAAGAAACAAAAATAAGCAGTAGAGGAGTTGTCAGGCTGAGTAGTTTCCAAGTTTAGAGAGCTCTGAGCTTTTGTGGCCGACCTCTAGAATTCAGTCTTAAAATGACTTTTTAGATGAATGGACATTTGTTAGACCCCTCCCACCTCTTCCAAAATCTTGCTCCATTAATCATCTCTTTCTTCAATTGTGTATTCAGTCTTCCTTCGTGTTCTCACTTTTTCCAGTTTTGTGGACAAGTCTGATGCGGTATGTTATGTTAAAATACAACAAAACTATTCCCAGGCACAAAACTCTTATAGATGCTGTAAGGGAACAAAGCGTACATGCTCTAGGTGTTGAGACACCTGGACAGAGAAAGCAGAGACTGCTGAATGTCCCAAGGCAGAGGCCTTGAAGTGTGGCACTAATTTGCCTCCAAGCTGCTTCTCACATGTCATTTCTGGCAGCATGTTCCGGGATAAAGGAGAGCAGATATACATTTAATAACAATGGATGTGTCTCCTACTACTAGGCCAGCAAGTAAAGAATGAAATAACAAGTTGCACAGAGAAATTAAATGGGCAAAGGGCTCATCTTGTTCTCTTCAAGGCCAAAATCAGTTCTGAGCTATTCCTTCTATTCATTTATGATTACCTCTCCCCACTTCTCCTAGCTGAAGTGGGCTGAAAGTCTGGCTTCAATCTTCCATCAGAGGTACACAGTTTTAAAATGCAAAAGTTACATTTTTAAAAACAATGAATTCTAAATGGGGGCTCTCACTGTTGGCAACATCCTGGCAAAGGGGAACTTGAATTTTTCTCATTTCTGTCCTCATGCATTTGAATTCTTTGAAAGGACTTAGTGTAAGCAGATTTAGTTGAGCTTTTGTGTACTCCTAAGAAGGGTTAGTCTGAATCACTGGGGTAGTTCCGCGAGAACTAAATATCCCACAAGATATTAACCCAATTTCCTTTTCTCATTCTCTGTTAATTATAGCTGTGGCTCATCATAAAGGAGTAATTCCAATATGCAAAGTCCATAATATGTATTTAATGAGGTTAGATATGACTGTAGTTTGGGGTGGACACCTGGTCCCGAGTGTCATGACAGAGAGAGCATTCAAGCTGGAGCTGGACATCAACCAAAGGGCTGTCCACAAAGGGCTCGTGAACTCTCCTAAGGAATGTGGACATTATCTAGGAGCACTAGGAAACCATCAGTGGTTTTTTCAAGGGGGTGACATGATCAAATTTGCATCTGGCTCACTGCTAGGAGAGTGTGTTTGTGTATGTGGCTGCATATGTTAGAAGGTTCTTCCTTCTGTTAACTTAGAACTGCCTGCATCTGACTTCTCTCACTTCTCTCAGCTCTTTCTTCTGAAGCTCTATGGAAGCAAGTCCCCTCCCTCTTCTAATGAGAACTCTTCAAATTCCAGTTCTGTTTCAGCTTCTTATTGTTCTGATTATCTCTCTCTGTACTTCCTATATCATCAGTCTTCCTAAATGGGGTTCATAGAGTTGAATATGAACCTCCAGAAAGTCTTGGAGAACAGATATATTATTTTCTGTGATCTGGACCCTATACTTAAGCCACACAAGTGACCAATAGTTTTATGCTAAATTTGTAGTCTATGAAAAAAACCCAACTCTTAACTTTTTCAAGTGTAATGCAGATAAATCAGAAGGTAATCTCTTTTTCTGTTTTTGCTCTATTGTTTCTTAAAACACAAATAAAACAGCTCTGGCTTTTAGCCCTAACACTGCTACCAACTTGCTATATAATCCTGAAAGGTCACATGTTCCCTCTGGGCCTCCATGCTTTACAGAGGAGGGAGAATTCTTTTTCTACTCCTGACTTTTCCTTCTGTGTGGTGTGAAGCCTATTTCTGAACCAGGCCTGGGCTCTCTCTCTTCCTCTCATGTAGTCTTCCCAGAGGAGAAGCGACTTCACCTGATGGAGAAAAAGGACATCCTTAGCTCAATGCCTTTTTCTCTCCTCTTTCTTTGGGAGCAAGCTGGCCTACAGAAAGCACGTGCCCTGGGCTGCCTTCCCCATGCTGTAAGTTTTGCAAAGAGTTTTTGCTCCAGGGAGCTGGCAGTCATCCAGTGGAGCTCTGTATTGGGAGACACACTTGTCTACAGAATTACATCAGTTTCTTCATTATCTACTTTATCAGTAATAAGGTAATAGTCCTGCCTGAATGGCCTTATGTCATTGTCTTGTTTCTCAATTGGTTCAGCACTCAATGGTAATTATCAGTTTCTCCAAAACAATGAAAGGATAACCAATGATCGTTTTCCAAAATTCCTTGTCCCTAGGAGTATGACTTTGCATTTATCCCACTAAATGTCTTTAGGTTGGCTTCAACCCATTTTTCATTATAGCCAAAATTAGCACTAATTGGTACCCAGTGATCTGGGGGAATAAACTCATTTCCTTAACCAATTAGTTAGCTCCAAGGAAGTGGAATTGGCTCTGGAGTTCGTTCTAGAGAGAGAATGCAGTGTGCTGGGATATTCCATAGCTTTATACTCAATGCAATATTACAAATTTGTGGGAGTCCCCATTAGTAAAATGTCATTTCAAAATCAGATATGCTCTGTATTCAATTCAACTCAATGATAACTAATGTCACAGCAAGGTCACATGCCATCTGACCCTTTTTGAAAAGTTTGTCCATGGTTTCTGTTGTGTAACAAACAGAAGTAATCACACACATTGATGATGGTGTGATTCAAAGTGTCAGTAGTTTATATTTGCTAAGTTTTTGTGTGATTCAAAGAATTTTCAGGTACAATATCTAACTTGAGCTTCTCAGGTGCCCTGTGCAGCACACAGGGCAAGAAGCATTGTCCTTATTTTACAAATGAGTAAGCAGAGGAGTTCAATCAAATGTCCCAAATCACATGGTGTATTTAGTAGTAGAGTCAGACTCAGAACCCAAGCCTGCAAATATCGTCTAAAACTTGCTGCTAGTATATAGCATGGCAATCCTGCCATACATCCTTGCTCTATTTTCTTCCATCCATGGGGTTGTGAAGAGATAGACATGACTGAGCAACTGAACAACATTTTCTTTCCATTCTCTAAAAGTATTACATATATTCACTTGTCGGGGTCCAGCCCTGGTGGATCCAGGGACTTCGAAGTGGGGACGGAGTCAGAGTCTGGAAAAGGACTATTTAATTATAGATATATAGAGAGATTAGAAATGGATAGTGTAGTAGGAAATATTGGTGGAGAAAAAGAGGCTGAATAACTTGGTTTACGGGGAAAACCAATAAAACTTCGAGACAAGAAGTTTGCACCATCTATGTTAGGCCACTGGCGCCCACTTGAATATCGAAGGGGGCCCCGCCTTAGGCTCCCTTTCGTGTGGATCTTAGAAGCCAGGGCAAGTAAGTAGACGTGATGAGCCTCCCCACTCCAGGTGGGAATTCAACTGGAAAAGGGGGGAAAAGAATGACATGGGGGAGCCCAGCATCAGTGCAAGACTCAAGACTTTATTTTCAAAATCAGCTTATATACCCCAAGTTGTACATAAAGAAATAATGGAATATGCAGAGTTATGCAGGGGCAGCAGTCCTGGCCCTCATTGAGACCAGGCTTTCTTTTTGCATACCTTCCCATATACAAAAGGTCTCAGGTGGTTTACATTATCTTCTGGCCAAGAGGCCTGTTAACATTTTTATGGCTGTCTTCCTAGATAAATGTCTATCAACCAGAAAGCTCTTTTTCTCTAGAAGTGTTTTTTCTTTACTCTGCATCACCCTCAAAATACTAAATAAAGTTACATTCCTGTAGAACAAAGGTGCAGTGGGTTATAACAAAGAAAGTACTTAACTCAAAGATCTAATGTTGCTAATACCAGGTCTACTACCTGTTTTTTCTATATACCAACTATATCTACAAATAAAAGATATGAAAATTTGGCAGCAAGTATTGGCTCAACAAATAAAACCTTTAATCAGTCCTATTCTAATGATTTTGACTCCTTGGAAGCCCCTACATTCCTAGGATGTTTTAAGCTTCCTGTGCCTCTCGCGATCGGGAGACCGCAAACAATCACATGCGCAGCTGTAAGAGTCCGGCAGGCAGGCTAGAAAGCCATCAGAGGGGTTTTTGGATTGAAACACTCTTATCATGCCCAGGAGATTTATTATCTAAAAACTCTAAATTAACCTTTTACAGAAAAAGGTGGTGGGGGGACAGCCCCCTGTTAATGTCAGAAGAGTAGGTGGAAAGCATAACACAGTAAAGCAGGCAGACTCTGGTTTTGGGGGGTGGATGCTCAGGAAATTCCAGGGGGAACCCCTGAGGCCTGACTTGCCTTGCCCATCAGGCCTCTCCACATGACCTTGTCATGGGTGGGATCTCCTGTGCTGGCTCCTGGCTTTCACTTCTTCCCACAGAACTCTAAAAACTGTCTTGCCATGTTCTACTAAGCAAGCCCTTATTCTTATACATTTAAAGTGCAACCAGTCAGCATTATATGTTTTACTCATAATGTTCTATGCTTGTTGGTAGATGAACTTAGCATAGATGAACCACTGAGTTTTAATAAGGTGAGGGTTTTGCAATGAAAGTGCAATGGATTTTTCAAAAAGTTACAGGAAATAAAAAAGTGTTTGATCAGAACATAATAAATGCAACCATAACAAAAAATTGCTGCTAAAACTGATAGCCACTTTAATAGTATATTATCTTCCATCCTGAATGGGGTCTCATTCATGATGTAATAGGCACATATTAATCACTAGATGCAGTGCTCCTAGTAAGCTGTGTCTTCCTGTGGGTCCCTGGTGGGTCCCTGGGTCCATGGCATAGGTGCCTGTCTGCATGAGACCCCTGGGTCTTCAAGAGGGGCCCATGTGCTTGCTGTTCTTTCAGCACCACACTTAATGTAGAATGGCAAAAGCATAATTGATTTTTTAAAGAGCTGGGAAATGTGTTTTATATCTGCCTTAGCTTTTTTCCTCTTTTGACTTAGCTTTACAGATGTGTTAATATTAATTCATAGTAGGGAATATCTCCAAGACCACAGGGGTTGGAAATAAATGGTTTAGGTTGCAGTCCTGGCTCTGCCAACTGATGTTTGGCTTAGGGCAAGTTGCTTAATCTACTTGCCTTATTTTGGGGTCTCCTGAGAGAAGAACTTAGGTGAAGATAATTTACTTCAGAGATGATCCCAGGAAGCAGAAGTGGAGAAAGTGGGGCTTGGAAGGAAGAAAAGCCAACAAAGGGTATATTAATGATTTGGTTGTTGTTGGGGGAACTGGACTTAGCTGTGCTTGGGACCTTCTAAGGACTTGCATAGAATTGTCTTATCACCTGGTGGGGATCCTGGTGCATTTACCTGCTGATTCTTGCCCCCATTGGTTGAGATGACTCTCAGAGTCCTTTGCCTCTCCTCATCTCCCACTCCTTGCAAATTTCTGCATGGCCGAGCAATTTCCCAAGGCTTCAAAGAAGTTTCTGGCAGCAAAGCAGGGAGATGCTGAGGCCCAGAATTGTTGTGGGCCATGGGCCACATGCATAGACATGCACATCTAAGACATGCTGGTATCAAGTGTACTAGGCATGTAGAATGACCCTCCACAAACATCTGCTACAGTCCTTAAGCTTTGGTTATTGCATCAGTGATAAGGAGTTTCAATATACCTCTTCACAAAGTAATAATGATGGGTAAAACCAGAGAGTATACAGTTTCTGACATACTTGATAGATAATAAATATTAGTGATGATGATAAGTTATTTATCATATATTAAATCCATAGTAATTCCAACTGAAATTAAGGTCAACAGGCAGGTCATATTTTTGCCCTTTCTCTGTGTTTATATTATTGGTCAGATTCTAACTCATCTGAAACTATTTATCTAGAACTGGCTATATGCTACATTCTTGCATTTAAAATATTCTCTTCTTTTAAGTTTAATAATTACTAAAAATTAAAAATAGCTATTGATTTCCTATGTGTATGTCACCCTATAATTAAAAACAAATTTATAAGAGTACAGAAGGATTGAGGTGTATGCCATGTACATGTGCACATAGGTTTGTGCCTAATTTTAATAATTCATGAAAGATTTAAGCCATATGGTCTTCATATTTCATAGGTTTTACATTTTGGGTCCCCAGTTATGTTAGTTTTCAGTTTGGCATTTTCTTGATATAAGATCTGATACTGTTATTCTTGTTCTCTTAAATATCATATAAGTACCTTCTTCCTTAAAAATCTTCAGTTCTTTAGGAAATACCATGACCAATTCAAGCCCCACTTCTACTGTTATTTACTAGCTCTGTGACCCTTGGATCCATTACTTGGCTTCATTTCCCTCATTCAAACAAAATAAAAACTCAAAAATGTTAATACTCTTGTCTTTCACTTTCTTATAGGGAATTCATCCCCTTTCCCATTGTACCAGAGGGTCCCCACAAATAGAATTAAAATTGGCAGGGGATTCTGTGGCTATGATTCCTTGCACATTTTCTTAGTGTAGCAAAAGCAACTGGGAAGTATTCATATTAGGCTGAAGTTCATTGAACCACAGAAACGCCTTTCAAACTCAGTTTTAAACAGGAGTGGCCACTGTAACTATGACTTTCACGATAGGATGATTTCCATTTAAAATATGACATTTATAGTGAAATTTTGGAGTCGAGTTTTTCCTTGAAAGTAAAAGTCTCTCAGTCTTGTCCAACTCTTTGCGATCCCATGGACTATACAGTCCATGGAATTCTCCAGGCCAGAGTACTGGAGAGGGTAGCCATTCCCTTCTCCAGGGGATCTTCCCAACCTAGGGATCGAACCCAGGTATTCTGCAATGCAGGTGGATTTTTTACCAGCTGAATTACTAAGGAAGCCCAAGAATAGTGGAGTGGGTAGTCTATCCCTTCTACAGCAGATAGACCCAGGAATTGAACTGGGGTCTCCTGCATTGCAGGTGGATTCTTTACAAGCTGAGCTACCTTTTTCCTTAGCAAGTGATTTAAAAGTTATCAGATGAAAGCTGGGACCAGGATTCATGATTTTGGGTTATTCCTCAATGAAGAGCCATGAATAGCAGAAGTGGTTATAAGACTATGAAGTGAAGTGAAGTGTTAGTTGCTTAGTCATTTCTGACTCTTTGCAACCCTGTGGACTGTAGCCAGCTTCTGTCCATGGAATTCACCAGGCAAGAGTACTGGAGTGGATAACCATTCCCTTCTCCAGGGGATCTTCTCAGCCAGGGATTGAACCCAGGCCTCCTGCATTGCAGGCAGATTCTTTACCATCTGAGCCACCAGGGAAGCCCATATCCCTGAGCATTTCTGTCCTTTGGAGATATTTCCTACATTTCCCAACCTTCCCTAAAAGAGGACATATTTGGGACAAGCATAACTTTCTTCAAGATGATCAAGTAGGCACTAAAAAACAATAAGCAACTGCCTTACTTGAACATAGGACCTACATTTGGAATTTGGGGCTACATGCTCATGGTCATGAAGTAGTTAATGTCATCTTCCAATTGGTGGGAGTTTTAGCATGTGTAAAACAACTCAGAAAATGTGCATCAGGTATTGTGAACTAGGTGCTTCAGAGGGGAGCTACAACCGAGGACATGGGGCAGAGGATGGAGGAGGCGTCTCTGTCCCGTCTCTGTCCCTGCTCAGGGCTGCACTGGGAACACTTATGAGGTGCTGAAGTGAAGGAGCGGAAAGGTGTTTTCTCTCTCTTGCTGCTGCTGCTGCTAAGTTGCTTCAATCATGTCCGACTCTGTGCGACCCCATAGACAGCAGCCCACTAGGCTTCTCTGTCTCTGGGATTCTCCAGGCAGAATACTGGAGTGGGTTGCCATTTCCTTCTCCTCTTACCTGAGGTATAAAGTACAAAGCTCTGGCCTGTTTCCTAAGCTGTCTCCTCCTGGTCCTGTAATGTTCTGCTTCTGCCCCATTAAAAGGGTCTGAGCCTCAGTGCCCACCCTTCCTAGTAATATTTGGATGATTAATCTGACATTAACAGTCACGACAGGACTTGAATGTTTAACAGAACATTTGTGAACCCAAGGGGACTGCTGACTGGTAGGGTTTCTGACTAGATGATCAGATTAAAATGTAAAGATCCAGGCAGTGAGGGAGAAAGAGTTGGAGGTTTGGCAGACTGTCTTGTTGGCTGTCCCTCACCCTGTCATGGTTGATCCTTGCTCCTTCTTTCCTTCCCCTTCAACTGCGTAGTTTGTCTGATATCACTAAGATCATCCCCACTGACACAGAAGAGACGTTTGGGTGAGGAGCAGAGGGTGGACACAGCGATGTGACTTCTCATGTGCCCTGGGAGTCAGAGGTGCCACATTTCTGTGGACTTCCATGCTTTTTAAAGGCTCGAAACTGCTGTCTTCAGGAGGAAATTTTTTTACAATCTTATTTTTTAATATTAATTTATTTGGTAAGTCTTGCCTCCCTCCTCCTTCCCTCCCTTTGTTTCTTTTTTAGTAGATAGGGCTGAGTAAACTTGTACCCAGCAGGTATCTTCATCACAAATTCCAAACTAGTCTGAAATAATGAGCAATCAATCACAAAACATGGGCAAGTAGGACAAAATGAATAAGCAGCAGTTTCTTAGGTGCTTAAGGAATAAATGAAAAAAATGAGTTTGACCACATGGATGAGCAAATACACACACACTCCTCTGTGCCGCTCTGTTGTTCTCATGTTACTTTGCCCTAATCACTCTGAATATCAAGGAAAATAGGTTCTGTTGAACAGTTGCGTCCATCTCCCCCTCTCCACACCCACTGCCTGAGTCAGTCCTGAATGTGCCCGGTAGCCCTGATCTCCTGGCCCACTCCTCTTGCATCCAGCCTCCCACACTGCATTAGCATGGTTTATCTAAAACACAGATCTGACTGTGGCATCTACCATTTGAAGCTCTTTTTTTTTTTTTAATTTTTACTTTATTTTAGTTTACAATACCGTATTGGTTTTGCCATACATTGACATGAATCCACCATAGGTGTATACGAGCTCCCAATCCTGAATCCCCCTCCCACCTCCCACCCCATATCCTCTCCCTGGATCATCCCCGTGCACCAGCCCCAAGCATCCTGTATCCTGTATTGAACATAGGCTGGTGCTTCGTTCTTACATGATAGTATACATGTTTCAATGCCATTCTCCCAAATCATCCCACCCTCTCCCTCTCCCACAGAGTCCAAAAGTCCATTCTATACATCTGTGATGTATCCTCACTGCTCTCTGAATAAAGCCTGTACATCTTAGCATGGTAAACAAAGCCCCTTTCCAACCTCACTAAGCCCATCTCTCTAGGGGCTTAGTGCCTCCATCCACTCTCTGCCACAGTGAGATTTCTCACTGTCTTTTATCTGACCATGTTGTGTACATTCCTACCTCTGAAGACTTTTCTACTGCTTTTCCCTCTGCCTGGACTTCCTCTTTTACTTTGCTTGTCTAAGCTGCCTTCTCAAAGGCAGAAATAATCATTCCCTCCATTCCCTTATACTTTACAATTTATTGTAACATCTATTGTCGTTATTTTGTTTGCTTTTCTATACTCCAATGTAAGAAGTGATCTCTATCAAGACAGGGCCTTCATTGTTTCTGGAGCACTTAAAAGATGCACAAATGTCAAGATCAAATACTAGGAAACGATGAAAGGAGTTGAATCAGTATAAATGAAGCAGAACAGGCAGAAGTAGCCATCCAGAAATATCTTACTAAAATCTTAATGAATTAAACTACTTACAACACACACATAAAACTTCTTTCCCCAATTCCACGTCTTCTTATTAATTAAAAACAACATCTTGTCTTGTGGCTGCCAATTTTGAAGTTTCTGGTGTATGTCACGCTCAACTTGCATTTTGACAAAGAACAAGCCTAAAGGAAAAATTTTAAGTCTTGAATAAAAATAATCAAAGAGAACAACTAGAAATTCATGAAATTGGAGAACGTGTCCACTCTCAAAGAAAAATTCCATGATAGAAAATAACATTTTTAAAAGATGTATTTATTCATTTATTTTTATTGAGTTATTCTTTGCTGCACTGAATCTTCAGTGCTGCATGTGGGCTCTCTCTAGTTGTGGCGAGAGGGGGTTACTCTTCATTGCAATGCACGGGCTTCTCATTCTGGCGACTTCTCTTCTTGTGGAGCACAGGCTTTAGGAGTGAGGCCTTCGGTAGTAGTGGCGCATGGGCTTAGTTGCCCCGCGGCACGTGGGATCTTTTTGGCCCTTGGATTGAACCCATGTCCCCTCTACTGGCAGGTGGATTTTCAGCCATTGAACCACCAAGGAAGCCAGCAATGAAAATGACAAAAGTATGATTTGTATAATACTTGTTCACCATGACACTTCTTACATGATATAGCATTGACTTATGCAACCTATCATTGAGCTTCCACTATACAAGAAAATTTGGGTTGGCATTGCCATGCAAAAAGAAATTGATAACCTGTCTTTGCCCTTAACAGACTTAAGCAGGCTCTGATGTGGACAATATCCCCAATATTGGAACTGCTGTGTACCCCCCAGTATTGCTGCTAGTAAAAAGACCCCTTGTCCTGACCCAGGTTTTCATTCTTTCATTTTGTCTCTTTTTGAAAGAAACATTGAAAAGATCTACAGAAATATCAGGTCAGATCCCAACTCTGGTGCCAAGTAGTTACTGTTTTCTAGTTCCTGACAGTAAAAGTCCAAGAAATAAGCTTTAGTCTATTTGTGAAAAGTTTCCCATGTAGAAGCATGCATCCCATATCTTTAGCCTAGCAAACCTCCGCTGAGCACCTCCTTGCACAAGGGAGAGTGTTGGGAGCTCTAGGGAGGGTGGACCCAATTCCTGCTCTCCAGGAGACGATAATTAGCAGGGCTGCCAGATGTAATTGCTGCAGGAAGGCAGTGACACACTTTGTGGGAATAGTCATGTCTTTAGGGTGAGGTTTATGCTGGCCTTGGAAAGCCAGAAAAATGGCATTATGGCTTTTTAGGAAGAGTCACAAGCATGAGCAAAATCAAAGGGCATTAAGCTGTATGTCTGAGGAAAAGGAAAAAGTCCAGCATGCACAGATCATAAGTTAAAGCAACCAAAAGAGCTAAGGTGCATAACCAGGCTGGCAAGGGAGGCACCAGCATCAAAAAGTAGGTTAATGAAGGCTCTGTGGAACCAGAGAAGTTGTTTATTAAGATAAAGTACATGACTAGAAATGAAGGAACTGGGATAGATACTAAAATTTTGTGCACTGAAGTTAGATTTTCGAGTATCAATCCTTGCTCTATCACTCCTTATGAGTATGAATTTAGGCAAGTTACTTTAACTTTCAAGTTCTTACTTTCCCCATCTATAAACCAGAGAGATATGAGGACCTTATTTTAAGGGTTGCGTAAGTAAAAATTAACATAGTGCCTGATATTCAGTAAGTGTTGAATAAAAGTTAGTGATGATGATAATGATGATGATAGTATTTTTGAAAGAATTCTGAGTAGAGAAGGGTGAGAAGGGTGGGTTGGAATATTGAAAGAATGACAGCACAGAGAGCAGTGAGGAGAATACTGGTGATATCTGGATGAGATATGAGAAGGGCCTGAGTCACACAAATGTATTTTATGTGAATGGTTTCCGCCCCCTGCTCCAAAACACCCTACCAGGTAAACGGTGTCCCTGAGAGTTCAGCCCTGTGGGACAAGCAGAAATGCATCGGCAGATTGCATTTTTTGAGATAAGTGCAACAAGATCTCCCATGCTTCTCTTAGAAGGTGAAGGTGATGCTGCTCCATCCAAAGGTGGGGTCTGTGTTCCTTCCCCTACATTCTGGAGGCTGGGCGCGCTGTGAATACCAGAGGTGACATTATGTGACTTCCCAAGCCAGGTCATAAAAGCAACATAGCTTCTGCCTGGTCCTCTTGGGATATTCATTCTTGGAACTAAGTTACAAAGCTGTGAGGAAGAAGACTTGCTACATGGAAGGAGACATATAGGTACTCCAGCTGACAGCCTAGGCTGAGATTCCTACTGACAGCCAGTGTCATTCACCAGGCATGTGATCTACTGATACTCCTGTAGATCAGTTTGATGTTTCTTTCAAAAAGAGACGAAATGAATGAAAGGATAAAGGATCTGCTGAACCTCAGCCATCATCGTTCACCAGCCATGTAAATGATCAAGCCTTCTGTAGATTCCAGACTCTGCCATCAGGTCACTCCCACCCTTCAAGTCTTCCTAGATAAAACTCCAGACGTCATGGACCAGAGATAAGTAAGTAGTCACCACTGAGCCTTTACCAAATTCCCGAGTCATGGGAAATTTGAGAGAAAATAAAATGATTGTTGTTTAAAAGACTAAGTTTTGGGGTGATGCAGCAACCAATAACTAGAACAAGTAATGATGCATTTTCAAGATATTTTGTAGGTAGAATTAATGGTGTTTGCTTGGTGAGTGTAAAAATGAGATTAAATATGACTATGTGGAGAAACCACACAGTTCCTCAGAGAAAGCACATAGTCTTGTATAATCTCACTTTTACACCCAACCAAGCAAGTACCATTAATACTACCTACAAAATAGTAGGTTGCAGGTGCAACTGACTCATTGGAAAAGACCCTGATGTTGGGAAAGATTGAGGGCAGAAGGAGAAGGGGGCAAAAGAGGATGAGATGGTTTGATGGCATCACCAATTCAATGGACATGCATTTGAGCAAACTCCAAGAGATAGTGAAGGACAGGGAAGCCTGGAGTGCTGTAGTTCACAGAGTTGCAAAGAGTCTAACTGCTGCTGCTAAGTCACTTAAGTTGTGTCCAACTCTGTGGGACCCCAGAGACGGCAGCCCACCAGGCTCCCCTGTCCCTGGGATTCTCCAGGCAAGAACATTGGAGTGGGTTGCCATTTCCTTCTCCAATGCATGAAAGTGAAAAATGAAAGTGAAGTCGCTCAGTCATGTCCGACTCTTCGCAACCCCATGGACTGCAGCCTACCAGGCTCCTCCGTCCATGGGATTTGCCAGGCAAGAGTACTGCAGTGGGTTGCCATTGCCTTCTCCAAAGAGTCTAACACGACCTTTCAATTGAACAATAGGTGGTTTCTGATCGAGACACTGGCTGATAAACTGTCCTATAATTGAATGGAAAACAAAACAAAACCACTGTCCTATAATTGAGTGCAAGGAGGGTTAGGTCTGGGTAGAGAGATGAGAGAATAGATTTAGATTTTGACACAGGGTATTTGAAGTATCTAAGGACAGCTGCATGTAGATGTCCAGCAAGCCAACAACTATCAAATCCAGAAGAGAAATTAGGCCTACAGAGGTAGATTCAAGAGAAAACTCTGTTCATTAATTATCAGAGAAATCCAAATTGAAACCTGAATGAGGTACCACCTCACACCTATCAGAGTGGCCATCATCACAAAAATAACAAATGAAGTCAACTCTGCCAATTTTAGTTGTTCTCGTCCCCATTTCTGTATTTCCATGTAGGCCACCCTCTCCAATTGTAACATTCGTTATTAAGAGATGTTAATATCACATCGATGAATTCTCTCTCTCTGTTTTTGAACCAGAATCCTTTTTAAAAAAAATGTTGGCTACCTTTGACATATGTGTGGATTTTCTCAATCAAGTCAGTTCTGATCTTCTTTCCCTACCTATACTGTACTGCTCACACAGACCTGAAAAGGTAACTCACACAGCTCCTTGCAGGAAGTTACTTTTAAAACTTGTGTTTCGCTTACTAAGATAGCTGTTAAAACACTGCTTGGGGAAATTAAAGAAATAACACAGCACTATTCCCCATAAGCTATTATCAGAGATTCTAGCCATTTGTACTCTGCTCTTATATTGGTTTGCTCTGCATAAAATTCCCTTATGAAAACCCAGAGATCTTTGGACCACAAGCCCAATGGCATCATGTGGCTATTCAGGTTCTTAATACATTTTTTCCCCCTTTGAGGTATACTCTCCTAAATCCTATCTGCTGACTTCTTTATTAACTTGATTTTTAAATGTCTTTATATTTATCTGGCTTCTCCATGACTGAAGGCCGTGCTCTTCATGTGACGTTTGGACTCATCCTATTTTGACTGGAACATTTAAAAAATTTCTTGAGGTGTAGTAAATATTCACCTATTCCTTGAAGTTATAGCCTCATCTATAGTGCCAAGTCCTGGTACCAATTTATACTAGATTTTATCCATGAGTTCAGTCTCATATTACTTCTAGGCTTCCAATCACCTATGTTCTTTAATTCTAAAGACAGGGAATTCGGGTTGTGTTTTAGGAGTTATGAAATTCTACTATCAAGTGAGAATGACTGGAAATCTTCCAAAATTCTAACTCATATCCTTCCTCTACAAGCCTAGGGGATTCTTTTTTTTTTAATTTTAATACTATTTTTTTAAGTTATACTCCATTTATAGTTATTGTAAAATATTGGCAATATTCCCCATGATATATAATATATCCTTGTAGCCTATCTTACATCCAGTAATTTGCACCTCTCACTTCCCCCTAGTCTAGTAAACAGTAGTCTGCTTTCTATATATGTGAGTCTGCTTCTTTTTTGTTATATACACTAAATTGCTTTTTTTTTTAAGATTCCACATATAAGTGATATATAGACTTTCTGTCTAACTTATTTCACTTAGCATAATGCCCTGCAAGTCCATCCATGTTGCAGCAAATAGAAAATTTGTTTTCTACTTTAATGGCCAAGTAGTATTCCATTGGGTTTCCCTGGTGGCTCAGATAATAAAGAATCTACCTGCAATTCAGGAGCCCTGGGTTCGATCTCTGGGTCAGGAAGAGCACCTGGAGAAGAGAATAGCTACCCACTCCAGTATTCTTGCCTGGAGAATTCCATGAACAGAGGAGCCTGGCAGGCTACAGTCCATGGGGTCGAGAAGAGTAGGACACGACTGAGCCACTAACACTTTCATTTTCAGTACCATTATATATATAATGGAAGATGAATCTTTATCCATTCATCTATTGATGGACACTTAGGTTACTTAACATGTCTTGGAAATTGTAAATAATGCTGCTAGGAACCCTGGGATGCATTTATCTTTTTGAATTTGTTTTTGTTTTGGATATATACCTAGGAGTAGAATTGCTGGGTCATGTGGTACTTCTCCTTTTAGTTTTTTGAGAAACCTCCATACTGTTTTGCACAGTGGCTGTACTGATTTACATTCCTGCCAACAGGGTACAAGAGTTCTCTTTTCTCTACATCTCAACCCCAGGGTATTTCAGAGTGGCTTCCTGGCAGATGCTGTCAGTGCCTCACCCTGATTCCTTCCTGCCACCCCAGCACGCTCCAGCCCACTTCCAACTGCCAGGATCTGCACCTGCTTGCCTGAGGGCTTTTCCAGAGCCATGGGCTTTCCTTAGAAATAAAGGGTGGGCTAGAAGGAAGGAGTGGGGAATTCATATCCCTGAGCACCCTCAACCAAGAACTGATGGGACTGTGTGCTTAGTCACTCAATTGTGTCTGATCTCAGTGACCCCATGAACTGTAGCCCACCAGGGTGCTCTGTCCATGGGGATTCTCCAGGCCAGAATACTGGAGCGGGTTGCCATGACTTCCTCCAGGGGATTTTCCCAACCCAGGGGTGGAACCCAGGTCTCCTGCATTGTGGTAGATACTTTACTATCTGAGCCAACAGGGAAGCCTGACATGGAATACAAATATCCAGCAACCCTTCCTCTAGTTTGAGATATGTTTTACACCGTTTCCCCACACTTCTAGCACACTAAGCTCCATTTGCCAATATGCTAGCAAATTTGGAAAACTCAGAAGTGGCCACAGGACTGGAAAAGGTCAGTTTTCATTCCAATCCCAAAGAAAGGCAATGCAAAAGAATGCTCAAACTACCGCACAATTGCACTCATCTCACATGCTAGTAAAGTAATGCTTAAAATTCCCCAAGTCAGGCTTCAGCAATATGTGAACTTCCAGATGTTCAAGTTGGTTTTAGAAAAGGCAGAGGAACCAGAGATCAAATTGCCAACATCTGCTGGATCATTGAAAAAACAAGAGAGTTCCAGAAAAACATCTATTTCTGCTTTATTGACTATGCCAAAGCCTTTGACTGTGTGGATCACAATCAACTGTGAAAAATTCTGAAAGAGATGGGAGTACCAGACCACCTGACCTGCCTCTTGAGAAACCGGTATGCAGGTCAGGAGGCAACAGTTACAACTGGACATGGAACAACAGACTGGTTCCAAATAGGAAAAGGAGTACATCAAGGGTGTATATTGTCACCCTGCTTATTTAAATTATATTCAGAGTACATCATGAGAAATGCTGTGCTGGAAGAAGCACAAGCTGGAATCAAGATTGCCAGGAGAAACATCAATGATGTCAGATATGCAGATGACACCACCCTTATGGCAGAAAGTGAAGAAAAACTAGAGAGCCTCTTGATGAAAGTGAAAGAGGAGAGTGAAAAGGTTGGCTTAAAGCTCAATATTCAGAAAACTAAGATCATGGCATCTGGTCTCATCACTTCATAGCAAATAGATGGGGAAACAGTGGACATAGTGGCTGAGTTTATTTTTCTGAGCTCCAAAATCACTGCAGATGGAGATCGCAGCCATGAAATTAAAAGACACTTGCTCCTTGGAAGGAAAGTTATGACCAACCTAGACAGCATATTAAAAAGCAGAGACATTACTTTGCCAATAAAGGTCCATCTAGTCAAGGCTATGGTTTTTCCAGTGGTCATGTATGGATGTGAGAGTTGGACTATCAAGAAGGCTGAGCGCCAAAGAATTGATGTTTTTGAACTGTGGTGTTGGAGAAAACTCTTGAGAGTCCCTTGGACTGCATGGAGAACCAACCAGTCCATCCTAAAGGAGATCAGTCCTGGGTGTTCATTGAAGGGACTGATGTTGAAGCTGAAACTCCAATACTTTGGCCACCTGGTGAGAAGAGCTGGAGAAGTGGACGACAGAGGATGAGATGGTTAGACGGCATCACTGACTTGATGGACATGAGTTTGGGTGGACTCCAGGAGTTGGTGATGGACAGGGAAGCCTGGCATGCTGTGGTTCATGGGGTTGCAAAGAGTTGGACACAACTGAGTGACTGAACTGAACTGAAGCTCCATTTGCCCATGATGATGACTGGCTTGATAACTCACCCTTTATGGCTTTCTTTCTTTCCCTGCCACTTTCTCATCCCCTGCCAGTGCTTCCTATACCTCACAAATAGACTATGTTCATTGCAATCCTTAACTCATTTGTTCCTGTGCCCACGTTGAGGTATGAGATATAATGGTAAAGAGGAAACCTCCTAGCCAAAGGATCAATCAAATCAAGATGCAGAAGTTACAGCCAATGAACTATAATGGACATAGGGCCTGATACTTAATAGTTGTTCTACAAAGCCTTTCAAATAATCATTGCTTGTGGTCCTCTCAAGGAGTACCCAATCCAATGGGAAAGGCAGGCATATAAAGCATAAGACTCTAGTATTATGTAGTCAGTGGTACAGGGAGATGTGAGAAACTTGCTATGGGAGAAGATGTAAGTGGTTCAGCAGGATGGGGTTGAGAGTGAAGGAGAGGGTTCAGGAGAAGCTTTATTGATGGGGTGATATGACATAGGGAAGGTTGATAGGAGCACTTCAAAGGGAGAAGCATGAACACAGAGAGATTTGAAGAAGCCAGAAATACTGCCATGGTGAGGGAACAATGGGCTGGAACATGGGGTGTTGGGGAGCAGTGACTGGGATGAGATGGTGAGAAGCTTCAAATGCCAGTCTAAGTAGAGAATTGGCCTCATCCTACAAGTGATGAGTAACATGATCATATTTATATATTAGAAAGTCTTGTTTCCAGATATGTATGGAGTAACTATGGGCTACTTGAGGCTTTCTCCGAGCTCAATTTACAGAGATGGGGCTATAGAATGTGAATGTGGGGTGCCTTTATTTGAATCTCAACCCTGCCACTTACTAATTGTGTTATTAAAATAACTAGCATTTTAAAAATTATTGAAATATATTTGGCATGGTGGTGGTAATTTAGTTGCTAAACCACTGACTCTTGCGGCTCCATGGACTGTAGCCCACCAGGCTCCTCTGTCCGTGGAATTCTCCAGGCAAGAATACTGGAGTGGGTTGCCGTTTCCTTCTCCAGGGGATCTTCCCAACCCAAGGACTGAATCTGCCTTCTACATTGCAGGCAGATTCTTTACCAACAAAGCCACCAGGGAAATCCGTATTAGGCATACAATATTATATTAGTTTCAGCTGTACAACATAATAACATGACACAACATTTATGTACACTGCAAAATGATCATCACAATAAGTCTAGTTACCATCTGTCACCATACAAAGTTCATACAATATTATTGACTGTATTACCCATGTTGTACATTACATCCCCATGACTTATTTTACAACCAGAATTTTGTACCTTTTGATCCCTTTCACTCATTTGTCCCCCTCCCCTCCCCTCTGCTCTAGCAATTCACCAATCTGTGTTCTGTATGAGTCTGCATTATGTTTTGTGATTCCACATATAATTGAAATCATGTGGTATTTTTCTTTCTCTGTCTGACCTATTCACTTGTTCACGTTGTAAATGACAATACTTCTTTCTCTCTTTTTTTGACTGAGTAGTATTTTTCTCTCTCTTTCTCCCCACCCCCCCATATTTTCTTTATCCATTTACCTATCAATGGATACTTAATTTGTTTTCATATCTTGACTGTAGTGCTGTACTAAACATAGGATTGCATATATCTTTTTGAACTAATATTTTTGTTTTCTCCAAATACATACCAAGAAATGGAATTGCTGTATTGTACAGTAGTTATGCTTTTAATTTTTTGAGGAAACTTCATGCTCTTTTTCATAGTAGTTGCACCAGTTTACATTCCCACCAACAGTGCATGAAGATTCTCCTTGCTCCACATCCTACCAACATTTGTTATTTTTTGTATTTTGATAATATCTATCATGAAGAACATTCCATGTGCACTTGAAAAGAATGTGTATTCTGCTACTTTTGGATGGAATATTCTACATGTATCAATTAAGTTCATTTGACCTAATGTATTGTTTAAGGCCAATGTTTCCTTATTGATTTTTCTGTCTAGATGATCTATCCATTGATGTAAGTGAGGTGTTAAATTTCCTACTATTATTCCTGTCAATTTATTCCTTTAAATCTGATAATATTTGGTGCTCTCATGTTGGGTGCATGTACGTTTATAAGTATTAGATCTTCTTGCTGGATTGACCCCTCTGTCATTATATAATGCCCTTTGTCTTTTATTACAGTCTTTGTTTGAAAGTCTATTTTGCCTGATATGAATATACCTACCCCAGCTCTCTTTTTATTTGCATGGAACATCTTTCTCCAGCCCTGCTCTTTCAGTCTGTGTGTGTCTTTACTTCTGAAGTCAGTCTCTTGTAGGCAGCACATAGATGTTTTGCTTGTTTGTTTTTATTCATTCAGCTACTCAATGAATTTTATTGGAGGATTTTATCTAGTTACATTTAAAGTAATTATTGATAGGTATGAACTTATTGCCATTTTATTAATTGTTTTCTGAATGTTTTTATAATTCTTCTCTCTTCCTTCCTTCTTCCATTCTCCCTTCTCTTGTGCTTTGGTGACTTTCTTTATTGAAAAATAGCTAATATTTTTTGAGTCTACCATGTGACTGGCATAGTTTTAAGTCCTTTTTACATGTTCTCAATTATTAAGTCACTTGCCCTGTCATTTTACATCTAGAAGATAGTACTTTATGACAATATTTTATGTAGCTGCCCTGAAGGATAGTTTGTATAAACTTCTTATAACGGTGTCTTATACACAGGAGGTAGCAGGTGCTGGATAAGTGGTATTGTTATCATTATCTTGTCCCTCTGCTTTCAAAAGAGCTCATATGAAGTAGAATCTATGGATCTGCCTAATTTCCATACATCTGAGTTCAGACATTACTGAACAGCATCTCTGGAAGGCACTTGCCCTTGTTGAAGGACAGATAGGAGCTGATATGGTACAATACTCCACAACCTTCCTTTCCTTTTACAGCTCCAAGAGTTTCATCCACCGAGAAAAGCTGCTCAACCAAGACCAGAGCCTGTAGAGAGCTGTCCTTTAGTGGAGGTGCTGAAGGAGTTAGGATAAGTTGTTCAGCTGTCAAGGCACCTGAGCAGTGTTCTTAGAATATAGGAGAACAAAACAAAACAAAGAGCATAAAGCCAGCAGTGAGTTTCGGGGTCAGGGTTTGGAGCAGCTTCTGTCTGATGTGCCTGGCTCCCAGGAAGTTCCGCTCTCCTATCTGCAGGACTGTCTGTGGGGCTTCCAGTGAGCACAGCACAGGGAGAAGGTTCACACAGCTTCGACTGCCTGGGAAAAGGGCTTCTGACTTTCCTTCCTGAAAGCCCTTCCTCCTGAAGCTTCACATTCTATTTATGAATGTCGCAAGTGAAGCTATGACAACCTGAGGGACAGTGGGGACTGTAGAGTAAAAAGTTGCTAAGCTTCTTATCCAGGTATATGATGAAATTGCAGGTTCAGAATTGGGAATGTGGACTATAGGCATCCATGACAGTTTTGGATTAGAATTCAACTTTCATATTTCTGGAAACAAATGAGGTCTGGAAAGAGCAGTGACTGATATTGTGATTTAAATTTTACATTCAAAATTAAAATAATTGTAACTTTTTTCAGAAAAGCTTTGCCTGACTATACTGTTTGCTTCTGTGTATCCTCCCAGATTTTTGTCCTTTTCACTGAGTCTTCTACTCTGAGGCAAACAGAAAAGGTGGAACTCAACTTTCTCAATAAAACACGATGAACTTGAGTCTTAAGAAGCTTCATGTTCACAAGGAACTGCTGGGCTCTTTTCCAATTACTTTAAAACAGTAGTAGGGAGAAGACTACCTACCATTTGTTGTGCCCATGTATGACTATTGATAATCTCAGGACACATTCTTATCTTCTTCTGGTACGTGTGTGTTTATATGTCTGTCTATACTGTTGACATCAAATTATATATGCTGGCCTGAAAACTACTTTCCTTTTTGAATGATACATCATCTTATAAAAATGCCTTTGACATTTACCTCACTTTAAAGTTTAAAAAGATAGGTGGAGATACCATTTTTCAATTTGTGCTCCCTTGTGCAATGTAGGCACTAAATGATATTTTTGATTTACATTCTGTATCCAATTTGTCAAACCCAAGGTTCAGCGTCTTTTCAAAATAATATATATAAAACATTTTTATTGGTTGTTTCACTATGGCAGACTGCAATAAAAGAGAATTCACTTGTGTCTACAGTCTGGAAATTAAACTGCTATTTTTTACTATCCATTTGGTTAATGTGTTAATTATTTTAGGTAAAATCTGAAACATCAAGCAGGTTAAGTATCAACCAAGGAAATAACATTAGTAACTGTTATTATCAGTGAGGTAAAAAAACATACTTTAGAATACCTTCATGCTAAACTTATCAGTGGTACCAAATTGCAAGAGTAAAAGAAAGTTTCAGATTCTCAGCAGGGAGCATTGGAAAGCATTGACTCTCTCTTTACCCCTCTGGGAGTATGTCTAAGTCCTACAAACAATTAGATAAGAATAGCCTCACAGACTTTTAGAGTGAAATGCTTGCTACATAATCTATTTAACAAGAGGTGAGACTGTGATTTTATGCATTTATATATATAATTATTACATATATATAATTACATATATAATACATATATGTATGGGCTTACCAGGTGGCACTAGTGGTAAAGAATCCACCTGCCAATCCAGGAGACATAAGAGAAGTGGGTTTGACCCCTGGGTTGAGAAGATCCCCTGGAGAAGGGCATCACAATCCACTCCAGTATTCTTGCCTGGAGAATTCCATGGACAGAGGAGCCTGGTGGGCTACATAGTCCATCGCGTTGCACAGAGCACAGAGTTGAACAAAACTGAAGTGACGTAGCAGCACTTTTTTTTTTTTTGGCTACTCAAAGTGTGGACCCTGGACTAGCAACATTGACATTATCTTGGAGCTTGTTAGAAATGCAAAATCTTGGGCCCTACTCTAGATATTCGGAATCAGAATCTGCATTTAAAAAAATATCCTTGACTCATGTTGCATGGGAGAGAGAAAATATTGCTGAAGGAAGATTTTGAAGTCTGCATCTATGTAATCATTTGTAGAACTCAGAAATACTCCCCAAATGAGCAAAAGAATCGAAGGGTATCTTTCCCGTTATGATTCTGTATTGATTCTCCATATAGTGAGGTCTACTGCCTTGTGTTGGAGGCTGCCTTGGTTTGAATCCTGCTTTGCCATTTGCATAACTTCTCTTTATCTTGGTTTCCCCACCTGTACAAAAGGAAAAATAATAATGTATCAAAAGTTGTGAGGATTAAATGAATTAATGCTTTTCAGGCTCTTAGTGCTTACCACATAGCATGTGTTCAAAAATGATTCATTACCATCATTATCAAGGTCTGTTTTGTAAGCCATTATCTTAAAACCTCAAATCTTCCTCTAAGGCTGCTGCTGGCAAAATGGTCCAGAGACAAGGCTGGTCAACTCAGAGCACCTGAGCTGGATGGATTTGGCTAAAATTCCTTTAAGGCAGGTCTAGGCCTGGCGTGCTGCAGTCCATGAGGTCACGAAGAGTCAGACATGACTGGGCGACTGAACAATAGCAAGGCCTGGCATAGGACTGCCATGTAGTAGCTTACTGCCCAAGTGTAATGACCATGGGATGTTAATCACTGATTTCTCTTTCCCCAAATTCCACTCATTAAAAGTCACGGTAGATTTTTAGCCAATTCCCTGAACCTTATTATCTTTACTTTGTGAAATAAGCCTCTTGAGTATAGTGGAAACCCGCTCTTAATATATCTCCTTTTTACATAAGCTGATATCATTGACGGACTAGATTCTGCCATCTTCTCATTCTTCTCTTTACCCTCTGCAGATAACTGTAAGTAAAGTTAAGATGATAGATTGAGTGATACTGAAATGGAAGGAACCTGTTTCCATCCTTCACCAACTATCCTTCTTCAACCACAGGAAGAAATGTGCCAGACAGAGGAATACTTCCCAGCTGGAGGTTTCATCTCTGGCTCCAGGGTGGGGCCCTGGGGAACAAGGAGGAGTCCTGCTGCCTAGGTCAGTGCTTCTGAAATTCTAAATATACCAGTGTTACCTATTTTATTAAAATGCAGATTCTTAGTTAATCAAGCTGAGTAGGACCTGAGATTCTGCATTTCTAACAAGCTCGCAGCTAGTATCAATGTTGCTGATCCATGAACCACAATTTTAGTGAGGCCTAGGCTGGAACCAGCCTAAGTAGGTCAGAAAGGATTCTTCTGCACCTGCCTGCCTGAGCCATCACCTGGATCTTGGCACTCTATGCAACTGGTTCTCGGCCCTAGCTTCACGTTACAATTGCCTGGAGCTCCTGGTCCCAAACTCCAGATATTCTGATGTAATTGGTTTGCAGTTTATGGAAGAGAGCCAAAAAGAAAGGATCAGAAAGAAATGATTCTGGGAAGTCTTGGCCGTTTCACTCCTCTGTATTAGCAATGAAATTCCTTCTTGGCACTGTGATCCAACAAAATAAACTTGCCCTTGATCCTGATCCAGATTTGGAATAGAAAGTCAAAACGAATGGGGATCCTTGAGCTTTTCATGGTGGCAAATTAAAAAAAAAATCACTTATTTATTTATGGCTGTGCTGGGTCTTTGATATGGTGCACAGGCTCCTTGTTGCTGTGAGCAAGCTTTCTCTAGTTTTGGTGAGTGGGAGCTACTTTGTTGTGATGCACAGGTTTCTCATCGCAAAAGCTTCTCTAGTTGTGGAGCATGGGTGTGCAGGCTTCAGTAGTCGTGGCACACGGGCTTAGTTGACCTGTGGCATGTGGGATCCTAGTTCCCAGGCCAGGGATGGAACCTGTGTCCCTTGCATTGGCAGGTGGATCCTTAACCACTGCACTGCCAGGGTAGTACCCATGGTGGTAAATTATAACTTCATGTAATTAACGGAGGGGCTTCCCAGGTGGCGCTAGTGATAAAGAACCTGCCTGCCAATGCAGGAGACATAAGAGACACGAGTTCTTATCATAAATGGATGTTGAATTTTGTCAAAGGCCTTCTCTGCATCTATTGAGATAATCATATGGCTTTTATTTTTCAATTTGTTAATGTGGTGAATTACATTGATTGATTTGCGGATATTGAAGAATCCTTGCATCCCTGGGATAAAGCCCACTTGGTCATGGTGTATGATCTTTTTAATGTGTTGTTGGATTCTGATTGCTAGAATTTTGTTAAGGATTTTTGCATCTATGTTCATCAGTGATATTGGCCTGTAGTTTTCTTTTTTATTTGTTAATGTGGTGAATTACATTGATTGATTTGCGGATATTGAAGAATCCTTGCATCCCTGGGATAAAGCCCACTTGGTCATGGTGTATGATCTTTTTAATGTGTTGTTGGATTCTGATTGCTAGAATTTTGTTAAGGATTTTTTGCATCTATGTTCATCAGTGATATTGGCCTGTAGTTTTCTTTTTTTGTGGCATCTTTGTCAGGTTTTGGTATTAGGGTGATGGTGGCCTCATAGAATGAGTTTGGAAGTTTACCTTCCTCTGCAATTTTCTGGAAGAGTCTCAGTAGGATAGGTGTTAGCTCTTCTCTAAATTTTTGGTAGAATTCAGCTGTGAAGCCATTTGGACCTGGGCTTTTGTTTGCTGGAAGATTTCTGATTACAGTTTCAATTTCCATGCTTGTGATGGGTCTGTTAAGATTTTCTATTTCTTCCTGGTTCAGTTTTGGAAAGTTGTACTTTTCTAAGAATTTGTCCATTTCTTCCAAGTTATCAAAATTATTGGCATATAATTGCTGAAAATAGTTTCTTATGATCCTTTGTATTTCTGTGTTGTCTGTTGTGATCTCTTTATTTTCATTTCTAATTTTATTGATCTGATTTTTCTCCCTTTGTTTCTTGATGAGTCTGCTAATGGTTTGTCAATTTTGTTTATCCTCCCATGAACCACCTTTTGGCTTTGTTGATTTTTGCTATGGTCTCTTTTGTTTCTTTTGCATTTATTTCTGCCCTAATTTTTAAGATTTCTTTCCTTCTACTAACCCTGGGGTTATTCATTTCTTCCTTTTCTAGCTGCTTTAGGTGTAGAGTTAGGTTATTTATTTGCCTTTTTTCTTGTTTCTTGAAGTATGCCTGTATTGCTATGAACCTTCCCCTTAGCACTGCTTTTACAGTGTTCCACAGGTTTTGGGTTGTTATGTTTTCATTTTCATTCGTTTCTATGCATATTTTAATTTCTTTTTTGATGTCTTCTGTGATTTGTTGGTTATTCAGCAGCGTGTTGTTCAGCCTCCATATGTTGGGATTTTTAATGGTTTTTCTCCTGTAATTGAGATCTAATCTTACTGCATTGTGGTCAGAAAAGATGCTTGGAATCATTTCAATTTTTTTGAATTTGCCAAGGCTAGAGTTATGGCCCAGGATGTGATCTATCCTGGAGAAGGTTCCGTGTGTGCTTGAGAAAAAGATGAAATTCATTGTTTTGGGGTGAAATGTCCTATAGATATTAATTAGGTCTAACTGCTCTATTGTATCTTTTAAAGTTTATGTTTCTTTGTTAATTTTCTGTTTAGTTGATCTATCCATAGGTGTGAGTGGGGTATTAAAGTCTCCCACTATTATTGTGTTATTGTTAATTTTCCCTTTCATACTTGTTAGCATTTGTCTTACATATTGTGGTGCTCCTATGTTAGGTACATATATATTTATAATTGTTATATCTTCTTCTTGGATTGATCCTTTGATCATTATGTAGTGTCCTTCTTTGTCTCTTTTCACAGGCTTTGTTTTAAAGTCTATTTTATCTGGTGTCCTTCTTTGTCTCTTTTAACAGCCTTTGTTTTAAAGTCTATTTTATCTGATATGAGTATTGCTACTCCTGCTTTCTTTTGGTCTCTATTTGCATGGAATATCTTTTTCCAGCCCTTCACTTTCAGTCTGTATGTGTCCCTTGTTTTGAGGTAGGTCTCTTGTAGACAACATATATAGAAGTCTTGTTTTTGTTTCCATTCAGCCAGTCCTTTTCTTTTGGTTGGGGCCTTCAACCCATTTACTTTTAAGGTGATTATTGATAAGTATGATCCTGTTGCCATTTATTGTTTTGTGTTCGAGTTTATACACCCTTTTTGTGTTTCTGGTCTAGAGAAGATTCTTTAGCATTTGTCGGAGAGCTGGTTTGGTGGTGCTGAATTCTGTCAGCTTTTGCTTGTCTGTAAAGCTTTTGATTGCTCCATTATATTTGAATGAGATCCTTGCTGGGTGCAGCAATCTGGGCTGTAGGTTATTTTCTTTCATCACTTTAAGTATGTCTTGCCATTCCCTCCTGGCCTGAAGAAAGATCAGCTGTTATCCTTATGGGAATCCCCTTGTGTGTTATTTGTTGTTTTTCCCTTGCTGCTTTTAATATTTGTTCTTTGTGTTTAGTCTTTGTTAATTTGATTAATATGTGTCTTGGGGAGTTTCTCCTTGGGTTTATCCTGTTTGGGACTCTCTAGGTTTCTTGGACTTGGGTGATTATTTCTTTCCCATTTTAGAGAAGTTTTCAACTATTATCTCCTCAAGTATTTTCTCATGGTCTTTCTTTTTGTATTCTTCTTCTGGGACTCCTATGAGTTGAATGTTGGGTGTTTAACATTGTCACAGAGGTCTCTGAGATTGTCCTCATTTCTTTTAAATCATTTTTATTTTTTCCTCTCTAATTGATTTATTTCTACCATTCTATCATCTACCTTGCTAATCCTATCTTCTGCCTCCATTATTCAACTGTTTGTTCCCTCCAGAGTGTTTTTGATATCATTTATTGCATTGCTCATTATATATTGACTTTTTTATTTCTTCTATGTCCTTGTTAAACCTTTCTTGCATTTTCTCAATCCTTATCTCCAGGCTGTTTATCTTTGATTCCATTTGTTTTCAAGATTTTGGATCATTTCCACTATCATTATTTGGAATTCTTTATCTGGTAGATTCCCTATCTCTTCCTCTTTTGTTTGGTTTGGTGGGCATTTTTCCTGTCCCTTTACCTGCTGGGTATTCCTCTGTCTCTTCATCTTGTTTATATTGCTGTGTTTGGAGTGGCTGTTGTGTATTCTGGCAGTTTGTGGCGTTCTCTTTATTGTGGTGTTTCCTAGCTGTGGGTAGGGTTGTACCTGTGGCTTGTCAAGGTTTCCTGGTTAGCAAAGCTTGTGTTGGTGTTCTGGTGGGTGGAGCTAGATTTCTTCTCTCTGGAGTACAATGAAGTGTCCAGTAATGAGTTATCAGATGTCAATGGGTTGAAGTGACTTTGTGCAGCCTGTATATTTAAGCTCAGGGCTATGTTCCTGTGTTACTCTGGAACTTGTTGGCCCTTTGGTGTAGCTTGGTTTCAGTATAGGTATGGAGGCATTTGATGAGCTCCTGTCAATTAATGTTCCCTAGGGTCAGGAGTTCTCTGGTGTTCTCAGGATTTGGACTTAAGCCTCCTGCTTCTGGTTTTCAGTCTTATTTTTACAGTAGCCTCAAGACTACTCCATCTATACAGCACCGTTGATAAAACATCTAGGTTAAAGATGAAAAGTTTCTCCACAGTGAGGGATACCCAGAGAGGTTCACAGAGTTACATGGAGAAGAGGGAGGAGGGAGATAGAGGTGACCAGGATGAGATGAGGTGGAATCAGAAGAGGAGAGAGCAAGCTAGCCAGTAATCACTTCCTTATGTGTGCTCCACAGTCTGAATCCCTCAGAGATGTTCACAGAGTTACCAGATGTTCTCTGGTGGTGTTGTGGACAGTGTGGCGTCAGTTCATTTTCGGATAGTTCCTTGATCCAGCTTATATTTCTCAAGATCTGTAGGCCCCTTCCTATATGGTCTGTACTAACTACAGGGTTTTAATCTATTGCATCTGTCACTTCCAAGGCAGTTCCTTCTTTTAGCTTCTTCTGGTTGCTGGTATCTCCAGTGTCTAATTTCCACCCTGACACAAGGGGGCGGTGGTGGACACTTTTTTAGGCTCACTTGTTCAGTCGTGCTTTGGAGAGGGAGGAACACTGCAAACCAATAACACTGGCCTGTGCTCACAGTATCTTGGCCACACTGGGTTTGCCCCCACTCATAGCGTGTGTGGTTTCCCTGTCTACACTGCTTAGGCTCTAGGTTGCCCTGCTGGGAACTGTCCGAGGCCGGCCCTGGGTTGTATGCACTTCCCAGGTCTGAGCTGCTCAGGTTCAGGTGCTCAGGTAGTTCTCAGAGGTGCAGACTCGGCTGGGCCTGCGTTTTGTGCCCTTCCCAGGTCCGAGCAGCTCAGGTGACCAGGTGTTTGGCGAGCGCAGTCCATGCGACTTATCGCCTCCCCCATCCCTGCCACTCGGTTTTCTGGGTGTACAATTGGAGCACCTTCTCAGGTGGATTTTGACTGTCTGGAATCCCAAGAAGTCTTGGTTAGCAATGAAGCCTGCTTGCAGTTTGGTAGATAATGCCTCTCTGGGGCCATGATTGCCCCCTTCTGGCTCTGACTGCCCTTGCCTGCCTGGATGGGGAAGGGCTGGTCTGTAGCCAGCTAGCTCTTCTCAGTCCTTTGTTCTGTGAGCGGGCCTGGCGGTGTCTTAGGTTAGGGCTTTTCGCGTGGTAGCTATCCCACAGTCTGGTTTGCTATCCCAAGTTAGTTCCCTTAGATTGCCCTCGGGGCGTTCAGGCCCAGTCCTTACTCTAAGAACGCAGCCTGCACCTCCCTGCCCAGCCCCCGCTTGCTCGTGGTGGATGCAGGCGTCTGTGCTGCTTCTACACTTGGGGAGTTGCTGTTGGGCTCATAATCTGTGGGTTTTATTTATTTATTTTTCCTCCTGGTTATGTTGCCCTCTGTGGTTCCAAGGCTTGCCACAGACTCAGCAGTGAGAATGTTTCCTGGTGTTTGGAAACCTCTCTTTTTTTAAACTCCCTTCCCAGGACAGATCTCTGTCCCTACCTCTTTTGTCTCTCTTTTTATCTTTTATATTTTTTCCTACCTCCTTTTGAAGACAATGGGCTGCTTTTCTGGGTGCGTGATGTCTTTTGCTGGCATTCAAAACTTGTTTTGTGGAATTTTCTCAGCATTCAATGTTCTTTTGATGAATTTGTGGGGAAGAAAGTGGTCTCCCCATCCTATTCCTCCACCATCTTAGCTCTCATCTAACTCCATTTGTGAAATTTATTTCTTGGAATAGCATATCTTCTATATTTACACTGATTCAACTTTTAGAAATTGGGGCTGTTAGAAGTCACAGAAGGTTCTAGCAGCTGTTATAAGATAAAGAAAAAAGATTATTGCCCAGCTTCTTAAATCTTACTGTATTTGAGAAAATGTCCCAATATGTTACATATGCTTATTCATGTGTGTAAACCTTTGGCTATGGTGCTTTGTCAGTATAAATATGTTTTGTGTTATCAGTTGGTCTGAGTGTTGGATTGCACATTTATTGATTCTTGATAACCTCAACACCCTCCCCTCTTGTCCTACTAGTTCTCTTTGCTTCTTTTCTCCTACTCTTTACATTCTTCTCATTTCCTCTCTGCTCAAAGCAATGAAGTGGGGGAAATGGTCAGGGCTGTCAAGAAGTTTATTCTAATTCTTCTCCCAAAAATAAAGAATCAGAGGTCTTCATTCAAGTTTAGCCTCTGCCATTTAGTGCCTTTGTGATCATAGGTAGTTTATCTCTCTAGGCAGAATTTTCTTATCTGTGAAGATGGGCTGGATAAGTCACTGTGAAAGGTAGCTTTGTGGCATAAACATGGTCTTAAACTGGTTATTTTGAACAAACAGCAGATGTAGGAAAAGCTCTGAAAACTGAATAGAGGTTACCCTTTTATAAGAGAAATCTCCATTTGTAAGGGTGTAAGTCTCTTGAAACTCTTATCAGTGGAGAAGGCCAGGACTTCAGTCTGCATAACAACCTTACCCTGGTTTCCTGTGCTTTGTTTGAGAGCCTCCTACAACTTCACCAGAACCCCCAGTCTTCTTTTGCCTTTTAGATAGGCATTGTACAGAAAGTGGAGGCATGGGCTATTTTGGAGAGCTACTTAGTTTTCCTGGGTATCTCATATATATTAGTATATGGCAGGTATACATGTTATTAAATTTCTGTTTGTATTTCTCCTACTAATGTCTTTTATTACAGGGGGTTCCAGCCAAGACCCTAAAAATGTAGTGGGAAAATGATTTTTCCTCCCCTACACCTGATTTGTGTCCTAGAAGGCCAATCCTAATGGATTGTCTTAATGGGTGCTCTTTCCCTCTGTCTTGAGTTTACTCCAGGGGAGGTACCAACAGGCTGTTGGAGAGTAGGAGAAAAGAGAGATTGAGATGGCTATTCCAGACTCCCTCCCTGATGTGGTTTGGATTTAACTTTGTTCCTCTACTGAATACCTCAGCTCCTCTCTGACAGGTCTCCCCTGAAGTTCTTTACAGGTTCTAGTTACTCCTTTCCTTTGTGTGTGTGTGTGTGTGTGCTCAGTTGTTCAGTCATGTCTGACTCTTTGCAGCCCCGTGGACTACAGCCTGCCAGGCTCTTCCCTCCATGGGATTCTCCAGGCAAAAATACTGGAGTGGGTAGGCATTCCCTTTTCCAGGGGATCTTCCCAACCCGGGGATTGAACCTGGATCTCTTGCATTGTCAGGCATATTCTTTATCACTGTCCCACCTGGGAAGCCTTACTCCTTCCTCTACTGCCCTCTTTGATAAGGGTGATGGTAAAGACTCCTTGTCTCTGTTGCTACCCTGAAAAGCTTCACATTCCCCTTTTTGATTTCTCTTAATTTTTTTTACAACATTATAAATAGTCCCTTTATTAAATTGTCCTTTTGAGAGTGTGATCTTTTTCCTGAGAGGGGGCCCTGATTAATTCAGTATGAAAAAAATACCTCATTACGGGAATGTTTGCATCTTTGGGAAATATTTTCTAGAAGAAGTATGGGTAAGTTGTTTGCTCAGGCATGTTTGTTATGTGAATAAGGCTATGACATTGGTATGTATCTGTTGACTCTTAAGTTTAACTCTGGGCTATTTTTGCTTTTCATTGTTTGTGGGCTCCTAAGAATGGTAAAGTCTACTTGGGTACTATATATACTGAAGATTCACTACTGTAGGGCTTAGGGGAATTAGTGGCCAGCCAACTTAGTGGATTGCTCAGTTGGGGCTAAGGAAGTCAATGCAGAAGTTTTATTTTTGTGAGGGGACAGTTTGGTAACTTGTCTGCAAAAGCTTCAAGGGCTAATTGCAACCTTGGTCACAAATAATTATTTTTGAGGGTCAGTCAGGGAAAGATGGCTAGCTCCAATCAAGCTATAAACTACTTTGGTGTACTGATTTTGGGTCAGTTGTGACCCTTCTGTCTAAGAAGAGCAGTGATATTTTCTACAAAGTTGACAAAGGGGAAACTTAAATAATATACCAGACTCACTCTTCACGAGGTCTTCTGAAAGAATATTTATGTCCTCTTTTGGGAAGTGCAACTTGTTTTTGCCTTTCCTTTCTGACTTGGCTGTCAGGGTATGCACTACTATATTGAAAAACTCAGTAACTCAGTAAAAAGTCATGATCTTGTCTTTCATTTTTGGTACAACTATAATTCCCTTTCTTACTAATGATATCTAGTGTCTGATCTTAATTGAACTATTTTGTGGATATTTATATTTTACTGACAGTACTTTAAATTCAGTAGGAAATAGGAAGTATAAGTACTTGGAGTGGGGGAGCTTTAATGAGGTATCCCCAAGAATATGGGAAAATGAAAGGGAAAAATTGCCCTCTGAATTCAACACATAGATCCAGGGTAGATCTGTACTGTCGCCTGAAAGAAGATGTCTAAGATGAGAATTATTGTTACATTGTATTAATATATCTAAATGATGACCAAATCAATGAGAGGGTATGGTCAATTCAGTAAGCATAGAAAAAGAAGACTCAAGAAGCCACCTGGTAGCTGTGTCCAGCCAAGCATGCTCAATGCAAGAGAGAGCCTGAGCCAGTTTGCTTCCAGCACTTTGACCCAATATGCTGGAGAATCCCAATGAGATGGGTACCTCAAGCTACCCTGATGATTTAAAGCATTTGATGAACTTGATTCTCTTTCTTACAATTTCTAGCTCATCAGATAACTCTCTGAGTATGATGTGGCTTTCCATGCACCATAGCTACAGGGAGAAAAATACATTATTCAAATAAACTATGAATAATCTGGTATCTATGACAGTTAATTCTCAATGTAAATTATAAAAAATTACCTTTTATTGTGATTTTGCTGTCCATGTGGTATGATTACTAGGAGAGAATTCTCTCATCATCCTGCCTGATTATTCCAGTCCATGCAAGAATTATGTTTTACTTTGTCAATAAATGAATTGGCATTTTGGTGTCTGTCTTAGTCTAGGGAGCATAATTAGTGTGCATGCATTGCTGAGAGGTGGATATGCTCTCAGTGAGCTGACAATATCTGACTTCAGACATTGCAAGGCAGAGGGCCAGACTCAGGACTATGGTTAATTCACCAAGGCAATGAATACCTTCCTGTGGGACCTCTTAGGAGCCAGCCTGTAGGCATTTGTTCCATAATGGCATGCTATGTAGCTGAAAATGAGCATGCTTTTATTTTATAAAATGATAGGGCTTCTACGGAGAAGGCAATGGCACCCCACTCCAGTACTTTTGCCTGGAAAATCCCATAGATGAAGGAGCCTGGTAGTCTGCAGCCCATGGGGTCGCTAAGAGTCGGACACGACTGAGCGACTTCACTTTCAATTTTCACTTTCCTACATTGGAGAAGAAAATGGCAACCCACTCCAGTGTTCTTGCCTGGAGAATCCCAGGGACGGGGGAGCCTGTTGGGCTGCCGTCTATGGGGTCGCACAGAGTCGGACACAACTGAAGTGACTTAGCAACATAGGGCTTCTAACAGTCTCTTACTAAAACTTTGTCTGCCTAAGATATGTTTACACTTCATCACAAGCCTGTTGTAAAATGTGATCACATTAACTTTTTTCCAATAGAGAAAGTTTCCATATTTTTTCACAAAATATTTGATCCACACAGAAGAATACATATAACATATATGAAAGTTGTCATCATAATAAAACAAATGACTCTAAACCACTACTTTGCCATAGAAGTGGTAAATTACAAATGTTATTGAAATTCCTGTGTATTCTTCCTTGATAACATATCACTGCTGTGTCTGAAAGGTGACTACTGTCCTGAATTTAGTATTGCTTTAAATTTTTAGAGCTTTCCTGTGTATGTAGATATTCTTAAACAATATATTTTTTGCTAAATTTTGAGTGTGATAAATATTGTTATGTTGTTTCTATTTTTGAGACCTGATTTTTTTACTTTATATTCTAAGTTTGTTCTATGTTGTTGTATGTATTTATTGTTGCTCATTTCCTAAGTCATGTCTGACTCTTTGTGACCTCATGAACTGCAGCATGCCAGGCTTCCCTGTCATTCACTGTCTTCTGGAGTTTGCTCAAACTCAGTGTCCAGTGAGTCAGTGATGCTATCTAACTGTCTCATCCTCAGCTGCCCCCTTCTCTTTCCCTCAACCTTTCCTAGCATCAAGGTCAGATACATCAACGTGTATCCATAGTTGATTCGTTTTCACTGATGTATAATATTCCATCACATAACTATATCACAATTTGTCCATTGTGCCAATGAACATTTAAAATGTTGCTAAATTTGAGTCCTTTATATGAATAGTTAGAAGTGTGAGAAGTTCTTGAGGACAAATACCTAGGAATAGACTGCTTGTTGTATAGTAGGATATGCATGTCTTCTACTTTTGCAGATAATGAAAAACTTTTTTCTAATTCCAAGATCATTGAACATATTTGTATTTCAAGCAGTGTGTGAGAATTGTTTTTTAATGTATGAGAATTTTGATTGTACCAAGTTCTTGGCCAACACTTGGTTTTATAAAGCTTAGTTTTTCTTTAGTGAGTGTCTTGTATTAACTCTTTGTGATTTTAGTTTTCTTTGGTTACTAACGAGTTTGGGCACTTTTTCATTTGTTTATTGGGCATTCAAGTTTCATCTTCTGTGATATGCTTGTGTCTTCTGCTCATTTTTGTATTGGATATTGTTTTAAAATTTATTTCTAGGAATTAATGTAATCTTGGTAATAAAACTTTGGTTATATGTATTATAGACATCTTTCTCAACTTTTTCCAGGTTGTGGCCTGTTCTACTTTCTTCACAGTTACTTTTGATCATCAGAATTTCTTGATTTAATGTGCTCATATTTATCAGTCTTTCTTTATGATTTAAGCTTCTTGCGTCTTGTTTAAGAAATCCTTCCCTGACACAATAACATTTAATGATCAAATGACCATCATTTACACTCCTGTTGGCCTGATATCTTGACCTTAGCATGCATTCTTCTCTCCACATATCTGGGAGTTCCTAAAAATATCCAGTAAATGTTTTAAAAGTCTGCCCTCTACCACATAATAACTGCAATGATATTTTCC
>SJYT01016800.1:57314-113532 GCA_006410635.1 Cephalophus harveyi
CCTCTACCACATAATAACTGCCATGATATTTTCCTTGTGTTTCACCTTCTCCTCCAACCGATAGCCTCTTCCCTTGAAACAGTTTAGTATTTCTCACTTAGCTTGTATTAGAGATACCCTTCAGGTGATGGTCAGCATCAGTACCTAAGGTGCCATCTTTCAGAGGTACCTCTTTTTGAGGTGTCAGAGGAATGCTGAACTATTTGTGAAAGTAGGGAGAATGTCTCTAGTTATATCTGGAAACTCTCTCTCCTAGGCAACAAAAGCTATATTGCTGTACATGAAGTCTCAATATCTCTTAAAACAAAAACTAAACAAAAAATAAAGTCCATGCTTATTTCTTTAGTCACAAGTAATGATTCAGGTATAATACTATTTCAATTCATACATAGTCTAGCAACAGGTTGCATAAAGCTTCAGAAGTAGAGTCCTTGCTTAATCATGAACAACAGTTTATACTTGAAAACCAGAACACTTAATGTACATTCAGTTAATTTTCTTTTCACAGTCTTTATTCCATTATGAGATGAAGAAACGATCAGATCTGCATACTCTTCTTGGCATAGTTTTGTTCTCCCAATTTTCTGGGAGCAAATATTTGAACAAAAAGACCTACTTAGAATTTTTATGAACAAAAGATAATTTTCAGAGATAATCCAATGTAAATTTGTATTAAAATATTCTTAACTCTTCACAGTCCAGCTAAAGATATGCCCAATTTATTAAGCGGTAGAGTTGAAATTTGCATCTATAGTCTCTGCATGCACCTTAATAGTGACCATACAATTTCTTCAAAGAATAAAGTGAAGGCTGAACTACAGTCTTCATCTCTAGAGAGACAGAATTCCTTATAATCATTGAAGTGACCGAAACTTTAGTCCACCTCTTTTATTCATGAAAGATTTTAAAAAAGATCATAAAGCCCAAGTTTCATGACATATACTTCATTTCCATTATTAATAAGCACCATAAAGTATAAAACAACCACCCCAGAGACAAAATTGATGGAATGAGCAGTGTGGAATAGGAGGTGATCTGAATTGGAATAGATGACCCCTAGCCATTTTGATTAAGTGTTTGTGGGAAATTAAAGATGGCTTCAAGTTCTTTGGCATTTCTCCTATCAAGTGTTGGTACATATCTCCTCTACACTCGAATCTGGGCTGGCTAGTCCCTCTTCTTGCTAATGAAATATGGTGGAAGTGATGCTAAGTCAGTTCTGGGCCTCACCAATGAGAGTACTGGCAGCTTCCACCTTGATTTCCTGGAGCCCTGAGATGCCCTGTAAAAGGTCTCAGTACCCTGCTGAGAGGTCATGCAGAGAAGCCCTGAGACTCCATAGAGAGAGAAAGATGTCCTGTTGAGATGAATCTTCCAGCTATTCTGGACAGGGCACCAAGAATATGAATGAAGCCACCAGTTGAATACCACTAAGTCATCCCAGTTGATGTCATGTGGAACAGAACCACCCAGTCAAGCTCTGTTGGAATTCATAACCTATAAAATTATGAGATATAGCTAAATGTTTATTGTTTTAAATCACGAAGTTTTGGGGGTAGATTTTTACAAAGCAAAGGACATGGTTGATACCAGTTCCTTATTTAGAAAGAGCTAGGAACTGAAATCAGAATCATTTGTATTCATTTTTTTTAAAATTTGTATTCTTTGTAGTTCAGTATATCTAGGCATGGGAGTTAAGTGTATATTGTTCTCATTATGGATTTGCAGTAGTCATTCTTAACACATTCTTTTGTTCATTTTCATAAAGTTCTGAATTAAATAACCCCTCTAGCCTTTGTTTAATCTGAATAAAGCGGGTCTGTTTCAATAAAATGTTATGTCCAAAAGAAAACACAAATCTACACCCTAAGGAAAGCTTTGAAATTATTGTTTTTAGTAATGCTTTTGGAAGAGGTGCAAGAAAGGGATGAAAATTATAGCCCAAAGTCAAACCTCTTAGAATCCTCATTTCCTATCTCTCCTTTAGTAACTCACACTGTATGGCAATTGCCCTCCATCTTTTCTCTACTCTCCCTGAAATTCCCCAAGATCTGACTGTGTTGGCTCTTCCATACTTTTTTCTCCTTATCTGTGCCTTTCCAGATCTAGTTTTACCTCTAATGAGTGACTATCTACTCCTCAAATCAATAAATCTGTCCTTTGAAATCTCTAGTTTAATGTCAACACCAAATCAGAATTTCATGAGGTAAGCTGTTAAACGTTGTTGCATCCTTTGAGGTGGGAGTGAGGTAGGATATGACCGTGAATACTCAAACATTTGTATTTTTTGTCCTATAACATAAAAAAAAAATTTCACTTGGGTAGATACCATGTGTAATTTTTGTTTAGTGTTCATTGCAGTAAAATATATATAACATAAAATTTACCAATGTGACTGATTTTAAGTTGTATAATTTGATAGTATTAGTTATATTCACAGTGTTGTACAACCATCACCACTGTCTCATTTCCAAAAATTTATATCACCCCAAAGAGAAACTTGAAACCCATTAACCAGTAATTCCTCATACTACCCTTTACCCAACCGTTGATAACCTCTAATCCACTTTTTGTTTCTGTGAATTTCCTATTTTGGTGTTTCATATAGGTGGACTCTTAGAATATTTGTCATTTTGTGTCTGGCTCATTTCACTTAGTGTCATGTTTTCAAGTTTCCACTATATTTTAGCAAGTATTAGAACTTTATTTCCTTTAATGACTGATTAAAATTTCATTTATGTATATACAGTTGATTTTGATTATTCATAGATTCTGCATTTGAGATTTCACCAACTCATTAAGATTTATTTGTAATCACTAAGTTAATAATACTGTCATTTTTGTAGTCATTTGCAGAGGAAGATTTTTGCAGAGTGGCAAAAAATTTGAACCTTTTGATATACATGTTCTAAGTTAAGGTTGAATGAGATGATGCTCTGCCTTCTTGTTTTAGCTTTCACAAATAAGTGTCTTCTTTGAAGTCTAGTTAGTGCCATGGTTTTAAGTTTTCCTTGGTTTGCTTTTTGGGGTGATTTTCTGCTTAAAATTGCCACTGAGCATACTGTTGAAATACTATCTAGTGTTTCTAAGCACAAGAAAGCTGTGATGTGCCTTTTGGAGAAAATTTTATGTATTAGATTAGCTTTGTTCTGGTATGAGTTATAGTGCTGTTGACTGTGAGTCCAGTGTTTATTATATGTATAACAGTATACATTAAATAAAAAACACACCTAAGACATGGTTATGTATTAATTGGATGATGAAAATATTGTGACCAGAGGCTTGTAGCAACCGAACCTAAATTTCCTATAGGAGCAATGGTTCCAGATTTGCTAATTCAGTGTTCACAGCAATCATATAAGTACAAAAACTAGATTTTACCACATTTTGCTTACCCATTCATCTTTTGATGGGCACATGGATTGTTTTTACCTTTTGGCTATTGTGAATAATGATGCTATGCCACCTAGACGTCCATTAACAGATGAATGGATGAAGAAGCTGTGGTACATATATGCAATGGAATATTACTCAGCCATAAAAAGAATGCATTTGAGTCAATCCTAATGAGGTGGATGAACTTAGAGCCAATTATACAGATGGAGGTAAGTCAGAAAGAGGAAAACAAGTATTGTATACTAACACATATATATGGAATCTAGAAAGATGGTATCGATGAAATTATTTGCAGGGCAGCAATAGAGGCACTGACATAGAGAACTGACTTATGGAAATGAGGTAGGGGAGGAAGGAGAAGGTGGGATGTGTGAAGAGAGTAACATGGAAACTTAAATTATCATATGTAAAATGGATAGCCAATGTGAATTTGCTGTATGACTCAGGGAACACAAACTGGGACTCTGTAACAACCTAGAGAGCTGGGATAGGGAGGAAGGTGGGAGGGAGGTTCAAAAGGGAGGGGACATGTGTATACTTATGGCCGATTTATGTTCATGTTCAGCAGAAGCCAACCCAATTCTGTAAAGTATCCTTCAACTAAAAAATAATTTTAAAAATACTGTTATGAATGTTGGTGTACAGGTATCTGTTTGAATCTGTTTTTGCTACTTTTTGGTACATATTAGGTTAGTGCAAAAATAATTGCAATTTCAGACCATGAATTTTAAATCATTACAACTAGGCTCAAACACATATTTTTTAGTCAAAATAGGAACCATTGCAATCAACACATTTTTGCCAATGAGAAATAAGTTTGTTTATTCCTGTAGCATAAAAATCTGTGCCTTGGGGTTCAAAGAACTCTTGGAAAGCATTTTTTTGGCCTCCTGCTGGTTGTGGAAGTGTTTTCTCCGCAAAAAGTTGTGTAGATGCTTGAAGTGATCTAGAGGTTGATGAGAGGTCAGGTGAATATGGTGGATGAGGCAAAACTTTGTAGACCAATTTGTTCAACTGTTGAAGCGTTGATTGTGCAATGTGTGGTTGAACATTGTCATGGAGAAGAATTGGGCCCTTTCTGTTGACCTATGCTGGCGGCAGGCATTGCAGTTTTCAGTGCATCTCATCAGTTTGCTGAGAATACGTCTCAGATGTAATGGTTTTGCCAGGATTCAGAAAGCTGTAGTGGATAAGATGGGCTGCAGACCACCAAACAGTGACCATGACCTTTTTTTTTTGGTGCAAGTTTGGCTTTGAGAAGTGCTTTGGAGCTTCTTCTGGTTCAGCTACTGAGCTGGTCCTTGTTGGTTGTCATATAAAATCCACTTTTCATCACACATCACAGTCCGATGGAGAAATGGTTCATTGTTGTCACAAAGAATAAAAGAAGATGACACTTTAAAATGATTTTTTTTGATCTGTGGTCAGCTCATAGTTATTGTGGAGAAGGCAATGGCAACCCACTCCAGTACTCTTGCCCGGAAAGTCCCATGGACGGAGGAGCCTGGTGGGCTGCAGTCCAGGGGGTCACAAAGAGTCGGACACGACTGAGCACCTTCCCTTTCACTTTTCACTTTCATGCATTGGAGAAGGAAATGGCAACCCACTCCCATGTTCTTGCCTGGAGAATCCCAGGGACAATGGAGCCTGGTGGGCTGCCAACTATGGGGTCACACAGAGTCAGACACGACTGAAGTGACTTAGCAGCAGTAGTAGCATAGTTATTGACTATGCTAAAGAGAGATCACTTTACCTGCCTCCTGAGAAACCTGTATGCAGGTCAAGAAGCAAGTTAGAACCAGACATGGAACAACAGACTGGTTCAAAATTGGGAAAGGAGTATGTCAAGGCTGTATATTGCCATCCTGCTTATTTAACTTATATGCAGGATACATCATGCAAAATGCTGGGCTGGACGAAGTTCAAGCTGGAATCAAGATTGCCAGGAGAAATATCAATAACCTCAGATATGCAGATGACACAACCCTAATGGCAGAAGGCAAAGAGGAAGGTAATGAGGAAGGTGACAGAGGAGAGTGAAAAAGCTAGCTTAAAACTCATCTTTCAAAAAACAAAGATCACGGCATCTGGTCCCATCACTTCATGGCAAATAGATGGGGAAACAATGGAAACAGTGACAAACTTTATTTTCTTTGGCTCTAAAATCACTGCAGATGGTGACTGCAGCCATGAAATTAAAAGATGATTGCTCCTTGGAAGAAAAGCTAAGACAAACCTAGACAGTGTACTAAACAACAGAGATATCACTGCTGACAAAGGTCCATGTAGTCAAAGGTATGGTTTTTCCAGTAGTCCTGTATGGATGTGAGAGTTGGACTATAAAGGCTGAGGGCTGAAGAACTGATGCTTTTGAATGATGCTGGAGAAGACTCTTGAGAGTCCCTTGGACTACAAGGAGATCAAACCAGTCAATCCTGAAGGAAAATCAACCCTGAATATTCACTGGAGGGACTGATACTGAAGCTCCAATACTTTGGCCACCTGATGCAAAGAGCTGACTCATTGGAAAAGCCCCTGATGCTGGAAAAGATTGAGGGCAGGAAGAGAAGTGGGTGACAGAGGAGGAGATGGTTGGATGGCATCATCAGTTCAACAGACATCAGTTTGAGCAAACTCTGGGAGATGGTGAAGGATAGGGATGCCTGGTGTACTGCAGTCCATGGGGTCACAAAGAGTTGGACATGACTGAGCGGACTGAACAACAACAACAACAACATGAGGCTCCCACTTATGGATCTTTTTCACGTTTCCAATTTGCTTCACATGATGAGTGACCTTAGAATTATTAATGTTATTTCTTCGGCATCTTCTTGTGTAGTTCTAAGTGTATCAGCTTTGATGATCCTCTCAATAGGTTGTTGTCAACTTCCGATGGCTGGCCACTGTGCTGCTCATCTTCAAGACTCTTGTTTCATTTGCAAAACTTCTTGAATCACCACTTCACTTTATGTTCGTTAGCAGATCCTGGGCCAAATGTGTTGTTGCTGATGTGAGTTGTGTCCACTACTTTATGACCCATTTTGAACTCAAACTAAAAAATCACTCAAATTTGCTTTTTATTTAATGTCATTTCTGTAGTCTTAAAATAAATACAAAATAAACAGCAAGTAATGTCATTAGCAAAAAAAAAAGAAAAGGTAAATGAGAAATGCCTATTAAAATGATGTACAACATAACCACACTTATTTAAGAAAATATTCCAATATCAAAATCAAATTTCAACAATGCAAAACTGCAATAGCTTGCACCAACCTAATATCTATATAGGAGTGAAGTTGCTGGGTCATATGAAAATTCTATGTTTAACTTTTTGAGGAACTATTAAACTGTTTTCCACAGTGATTGTACAATTTTACATTATTTTTCGGTGGGGGGGGGGGTGAGGCCCACATGGTGTGCAGGATCTTAGTTTCCTGACTTGTGTTCTCTACATTGAAAGGAACAAGTCCTAGCCACTGGACTGCCAGGGAATTCCTCCCCAATTTTACATTCTCACTAGCAATGTATGAGGGCTCCAATAGCTGATACCTTCACCAACATGTATTTATTTTCCCTATTTAAAAAATTAGAACCATCTCAGTAAATGTGATCTCCAATGAGATGGTTTTATTTGCATTTCCCTAATGACTGATGGTACTAAGCATCTTTTCATATGCTTATTGTACATGTGTATATGTTCTTTGAAGAAATGTCTCCTAATGTCCTTTCCCCATTAAATTTTTTTTTGTCTTACTGTTGAGTTTCAAGGGTTCTTCTTATATTCTGGGCATTAAACCCTTATCATCTATGATTTGCAAATATATTCTCCCAATCTGTGGATTTTTTTTTTTTACTCTCTTCATAGTGTCCTTTGCACACATTTTAATTTTAATTAAGTCTATTTTTTCTTTTGTTCCCTGTTCTTTTGGTGTCATATTTGAGAAACCACTTTAAAATCCAAGGTCATACAATCTTGCTTATGTTTTCTTCTAAGAGTTCTGTGGTTTTAGCTCTTAAATTTAGATCTTTGATTCATGTGTGTTAATTTTTGTATATGATATAAGGTAAAGGTCAAGCTTTATTCTTTTGCATGTGGTTATCTAGCTTTCCCAGTAATATTTGTTGAAAAGACTGTTCTTTCCTTATTACATGGTCTCAGCATTCTTGTTGAAAATATGTTGACCGCAGATGTGAGGATTTAGTTCAAAACTTTCAATTTCATTGGTCTGTATGTCTTTTCTTATGCTAGTACAACACTGTTTTGATTATTGTAGGTTTGTAGAAAGTTTTAAAATTGGGAAATGTGTATTATCTGTATTCTTTCTCAAGATTATTTTTTTGGCTATTCTGGGTCCTTTGAAATTCCATATAAATTTTAGGGTGAGTTTTTCCATTCTGTAGGAAGAAAAGTCATTGGTATGCTCATAGAGATTGCATTGAAATTGTGATCACTTTTAGGTAGAATTTTCATGTTAACATTTTTATAATCCATGAATGCAGGATACTTTCCATTGAAGGTAATGTCTTTAGCAATGTTTTATAGTGTTCCGTGTACAAGTGTTTTGCTTCCTTGGTTAAATTTATTTGTAAATATTTTATTCTTTTTGATGCATTGAGTTTATTAGCCTAACATTAGCATATTTAGGATTTTCTACACATAAGATCACACCATCTGCAAAAAGATATTTTGACTTCTTCCCCTCCAATTTTGATGTCTATTGTTTCTCTTTATTTCCTAGTTGCTCTGGTTAGAGTAGAACTGGCAAAAGTGAGCATCCTTGTCTTGTTCCTGACCTTAGTGGGAAAGCTTTTAGTCTTTCAGCATTAAGTATGATGTAAGCTGCGGGTTTTTCATTTATGACTTTTGTCATGTTGAGAAAGTTCCCTTCTCTTCCTGGTTTGCTGAGTATTCATATAATACAAAGGTATATGATATTGTCAAATTCTTCTTTGGCATCAATTGAGATGACCATGTGCTTTTCCTGCCCTTAATTCTGTTAATGTGGTATATTGTATTATTTTTGTGTGTGTGTTGAACCATTCTTATATTCCTAGGATAAATCACACCTGGTCATGGTGTATAATCCTTTTTATATGCTGCTGGATTCAGTTTACTATAGTTTATTGATGATTTTGTGTCTATATTCATAAAAGACGCTGTTCTGTTGTTTTTTTGTATCGTCCTTGTCTGACTTCAATGTTAGATAAGTGTTGGCCTTGTTACTGAACCAGATTAATTTGATGCAGAGCAAGCAAACGCTGAGACACTGAGATTTGTTGCAGTGGAAAGGTTTATTCACAAGGAAACCAAATAACAATATGGGAGAAGAAATCTCAAATACCCAAGCCCTCAAGGCAAGGGGCTGTGGATATTTATGAGATGAAGCTGAAGCATGGGCGCATGAGAAGTGATTGAACATAAGTAAAAGGTGAGGTAATCATCATTCTGCATAGGCACAACAAGCACAGTTAAGCTGTAAGCTTCCTCTTGGGACAAAAATGGCAGCGTTAGCACATTCTGAGGGTGGGGATTTTAGCCCTCTGATGTCAAAGGTCACTGATCAGACACTTGTACATGTCTGGACATACAAGCTGGACTGTCCGTGGTCCCAAGCACTCTTAGCATGCTCAAGCTCTAACTGGACACAGCTGACTCCAAGATCCTGAGAAACATCTTGGACAAACATCCTATTGTTTGGGGTATATGGCACTTGCAAGGAGGACATGCAAGGCTTTGTTAAAAAGAAAAACAATCTTGGTCAGTGAAAGCAGGTTACAGTTCATTGTTTGCTAAGCAAGTTATGGCTTCATGGATCTAACTGATGACTTACCCTCAGTTTAAGCCTCATAAATGAGTTAGGATATATTCCTACCATTTCAAATACTAAGAGGAGTTTGAGAAGGAGTGCTGTAATTTTAAATGTTTATTAGAATTTACCAATGAATCCAATTTGTTCTGGGCTTTTCTTTGGGGGGAGATTTTTGATTTAGTTTTCTTAATTGTAATAGGTATATTTAGATTTTCTGTTTATTCTTGTGTCGGTTTTGGTAGTTCGTATGTCTCTGGAAACTTTTCCATTCATTTAGGTTATCAAACTGATTGATGTACAGTTGCTTATAGTAATGTCTTATATTTTTTGCTTTAGTAAAGTTGGTAGGAATATCCCCATTGTATTTGTGATTTTGGCTTAGCTTTTTAAAAAACTCTTGATAAGTTTATCTAAATGCTTTTTCCCCAGAGAATCATATTTTGTTTTATTGATTCTGATTGTTTTTCTTTTTTTGATATCTTGTATCCCTGCTTTGCTGACTATATAGAGCTTCTCCATCTTTGGCTGCAAAGAATATAATCAATCTGATTTTGGTGTTGACCATCTGGTGATGTCCATGTGTAGAGTCTTCTCATGTGTTGTTGGAAGAGGGTGTTTGCTATGACCAGTGCATTCTCTTGGCAAAATTCTATTAGACTTTGTCCTGCTTCATTCTGTATTCCAAGGCCAAATTTGCCTGTTACTCCAGAAGTTTCTTGACTTCCTACTTTTGCATTCCAGTCCCCTATAATGAAAAGGACATCTTTTTTGGGTGTTAGTTCTAAAAGGTCTTGTAGGTCTTCATAGAACCGTTCAACTTCAGCTTCTTCAGCATTACTGGTTGGGGCATAGACTTGGATTACTGTGATATTGAATGGTTTGCCTTGGAAACGAACAGAGATCATTCTGTCATTTTTGAGAGTGCATCCAAGTACTGCATTTCGGACTCTCTTGTTGACCATGATGGCTACTCCATTTCTTCTGAGGGATTCCTGCCCGCAGTAGTAGATATAATGGTCATCTGAGTTAAATCCACCCATTCCATTCCATTTTAGTTTGCTGATTCCTAGAATGTCGATGTTCACTCTTGCCATCTCTTGTTTGACCACTTCCAATTTGCCTTGATTCATGGACCTGACATTCCAGGTTCCTATGCAATATTGCCCTTTACAGCATCGAACCTTGCTTCTATCACCAGTCACATCCACAGCTGGGTATTGTTTTTGCTTTGGCTCCATCCCTTCATTCTTTCTGGACTTATTTCTCCACTGATCTCCAGTAGCATACTGGGCACCTACTGACCTGGGGAGATCCTCTTTCATTATCCTATCATTTTGCTTTTTCATACTGTTCATGGGGTTCTCGAGGCAAGAAAACTGAAGTGGTTTGCCATCCCCCTTCTCCAGTGGACCACATTCTGTCAGACCTCTCCACCATGACCCGCCCATCTTGGGTGGCCCCACAGGGCATGGCTTAGTTTTACTGACGATGGTGTGATCACTCACCTAGAGCCAGACATCCTGGAATGTGAAGTCAAGTGGNCCTCAGATATGCAGATGACACCACCCTTATGGCAGAAAGTGAAGAGGAACTAAAAAGCGTCTTGATGAAAGTGAAAGAGGAGAGTGAAAAAGTTGGCTTAAAGCTCAACATTCAGAAAAGGAAGATCATGGCATCCGGTCCCATCACTTCATGAGAAATAGATGGGGAAACAGTGGAAAGAAGCAGTGTCAGACTTTATTTTTTGGGGCTCCAAAATCACTGCAGATGGTGACTGCAGCCATGAAATTAAAAGATGGTTACTCCTTAGAAGGAAAGTTATGACCAACCTAGATAGCATATTGAAAAGCCAGAGACATTACTTTGGCAACAAAGGTCCGTCTAGTCAAGGCTATTTTTTTTCCAGTGGTCATGTATGGATGTGAGAGTTGGACTGTGAAGAAAACTGAGTGTCGAAGAATTGATGCTTTTGAACTGTGGTGTTGGAGAAGACTTGAGAGTCCCTTGGACTGCAATGAGATCCAACCAGTCCATTCTGAAGGAGATCAGCCCTGGGATTTCTTCGGAGGGAATGATGCTAAAGCTGAAACTCCAGTACTTTGGCCACCTCATGCGAAGAGTTCACTCATTGGAAAAGATCCTGATGCTGGGAGGGATTGGGGGCAGGAGGAGAAGGGAACGACAAAGGATGAGATGGCTGGATGGCATCATTGACTCAGTGGACGCGAGTCTGAGTTAAGTTCGGGAGATGGTGATGGACAGGGAGGCCTGGCGTGCTGCGATTCATGGGGTCGCAAAGAGTTGGATTTGACTGAGCGACTGAACTTAACTGACTGATCCCTGGTTTTAATTTTACTATTATTTCTTTACCAATCCAGATTTTGAATTTAGTTTTCCTTTCTTTTTATTGTTTCTGAAGGTATAACTTTAGATTATTGACTTGAGATCTTTGCCCCTTTTTAAATGTAGGCATTTGCAACTATAAATTTCCATCTTAGTATTACTTTTAATGGCATCCCATAAGTTTGGTTATGATGTATTTTTTTTCATTCCTCTTAAAATATTTTCTAATTTCACTTGTGACTGCTCATTTTGACCCATTGGTTAAGAGTATATTATTTAATTTCTACATGTTTAAAAAAATTTGTTTTCCTCTTGTTGAGAACTAGCTTCATTCTACTGTTATCAGAGAAGATATGTTTTACAATTTCAGTATTTTAAAAATTATTGAAAATTGTTTTGTGGGCTAACGTGTTGTCTGTACTGGAAAATATTCCATGTGCCATGTAAAGAATATGTATCTTGTCTTTGTATATGTCAGTTAGGTCTAGTGTATTATGTTCTCAAATCTCCCATATATTTTTTATTGCTCTTCTAATGATTTCATACATTGTTGAAAGTAGTATATTGAAGTCTCCAACTACTGTTGCTGTTGTTGTTTAGTTGCTAAGTCATGTCCGATTATTGGCAACCCCATGGACTGTAGCCCACCAGGCTCCTCTGTCCATGGAATTCTTCAGCCCATTTCCTTCTCCAGGGGATCTTCTAAACTCAGGGATCAATTCCATGACTCTTGCATTGGCAGGTGGATTCTTTACCACTGAGTCACTTTGGAAGCCCCAGTATTCTTAATGGACATGTGTTTGCTCATTAACTCAGTTGTGTCTCTTTCTGATCCTATGGACTGTAGCCCTTAGGCTCTGTCCATGGTTTCCCATACAAGAACACTGGAGTGGGTGGCCATTTCCTTCTCCAGCGGATCTTCTTGTCCCAGATCTTTTTTACCACTTAGCCACCAGAGAAGCCTGACTACTGTTGTAGAACTGCCTATTTCTGCCTTCCTTTCTGTCAGTGTTTGCTTCATATTGCTAAGGCTCTCTTTTTAGGTACAGATATGTTAAAAATTGTTATATCTTCTGGATGGATAGACCATTTTATTATTATGTATCCTTTTTTATTGTAACAGTTTTGACTTAAAAGTCTATTTTATCTGATATTAGTACAGAACTCCAGTTGCCTTTGTTTAGTATTTGCTATCTTTTACCATCTTTTCCTTGTTAACTTATTTGTGTCTTTGGATCTAATGTGAATGAGTCTTGTGTATACAGCATATAATTAGATCGTGTTTTTATATCCATTTTGCCACTATCTACTTTTAAGATAGTTTAATCTATTTTTAAAGTATTACTGATATCCAAGAACTTCTGCCATTTTGCTATTTATTTTCTAGCTTATGCATCAATTTTGTTCCTTTTTTCATTATTGCTATCTTTTGTGTTTAATCGATTTTTTTAAATGTACCACTTATATTCCCTTATTTTCCTTTCTATGTAAAAGTTATCTTCTTGGTGTATATCCTTGGGATTTCAGAGAACATCTTTAATTTATAGCAATCTAGTTTGCTATAAATTAACATCAACTTAGCTTTTATAGTATACAAAATATGCTCTGATAAGCTCCATTCCTCTTCCTCTATGTCAGGTCACAAGTTTCATCTTTTTTTAGTCTTATATGTTATTTCCAGTAAGCAAAGAGATTTCCCTACATACCTAAAAAAAGACATCCAATTCATGAAAATAACATTAATATAATGAGTTAGTGAGTGAGTTAAGTCACTCAGTCATGTCCGACTCTTTGTGACCCCATGGACTGTAGCCTACCAGGCTCCTCTGTCCATGGGATTTTCCAGGCAATAGTACTGGAGTGGATTGCCATTTCCTTCTCCAGGGGATCTTCCCAACCCAGGGATTGAACCCAGGTCTCCTGCATTGTAGACAGACGCTTTACCATCTGAGCCACCAGGGAAGTCCTTAACATTAATATAATACTGCCATTCAATTCATAGACTCTGTTCAAGTTTCATAGATTGTCCCAATAATGTCCACAGGCTCCAGTGCATGATCATGTACTGCATTTAATGGTGATGGCCCTTTAGTCTAGAGTAGCTCCTTAATTTTTCATTAATTTTCATGTTCTTGGTCCTTTTTTCACTCCAGTTTCATTGATATATAATTGACATACAGCACTACATAAGATGTATAGCATAATGATTTGACTTACATATTAACACCTCATGAGGTGATTATCACAATAAGTTTAGTGAACATCCATCATCTCATGTAGCTGTACAACTAAAGAAATAGAAGTTTTTCCTTGTGATGAAAACTCTTAGGATTTACTCTCCTAAATTTCACATATAACATAAAGCAGAGCTCATTACATTTATCATGTTATACATTACATCCCTAGTACTTATTTATAACTGGAAGTTTGTATCTTTTGACTTCCTTCATCCAGTTCTTCTCCCCTACACCCCACCTCTCGTAACCACAAATCTGATTTCTTTTTCTATGAGTCTTTTTTAAAAATATAATTTACCTTTAACACTGTTAGGTTCTGGTGTGCAACATAGTGGTTCAGTATTTCTATACATTTCAAACTGATCATCAGGGTAAATCTAGTTAACATGTGTCGCCATACAAAGATATTGCATACTTATTGACTATATTTCTCACACTGTACATTTCATACTCATGACTCTTTTTTTTTTTGTAACTGAAAGTTTGTACCTTTTAATCTCCCTCAACTATTTCTTTCCTCTTCCCATCTCCTCCCCTCTGGCAAACATTTGTTTGTTCTCTATATCTTCAACTCTGTTTCTGCTTTATGCTTGTTTATTTGTTTTTAGATTCCACATATAAGTGAAATCATAATACTTGTCTTTCTGTGTCTGACTTATTTCACTTAGGATACTACTCTGTAGGTCCATCCATGTTGTGTCAAATGGCAAGATATCATTATTTTTTATGACTGATATCCCATTATAGACATACACATGAACACACACACATACACATACATCTTCTTTATTCATTTATTTATTGATAGGCACTTAGGTTGCTTCCATATCTTGGCTATTATGCTGCAGTGAGTATAGGGGTGTATATGTCTTTTCTAACTAGAGTTTTGTTTTCCTCAGGTAAATATAAAGGAGCAGAATTTCTGGGTCATATAGTGGTTCTCTTTTTAATTTTTTGAGGAACTTGATACTCTTTACCTTAGTGGCTGCATCAGTTTACATCCCCACCCACAGTTTCCCTTTTATCCACACCCTTGCCAACTTGTTATTTGTTGTCTTTTTGATGGATGACATGACAGGTATCAGTTAATATCTCATTTTGTTTTGGTTTGTATTTCCCTGATAATTAGTGATGTTCAGCATCTTTTCATGTTCCTGTTGGCTGTCTGTATGTCTTTTATGAAAAAATGTCTATTCAGGTCCTCTGCTTTTTAAAATTGGGTTGTTTTTCATGTTGAGTTGTATGAGTTCTTTGTATATATTTAATATTAATCCCTTATTAGATATAATGTTTGCAAATATCTTCTCCCATTTAGTAAGCACCCTTTCTATTTTGTTGGTAATTTCCTTTGCTGTGCAAAGGCTTTTTAGTTTGATGTAGTCTAATTTGTTTATTTCTGCTCTTGCTTGTTTCACCTGAGGAAACATGCTCAAAAAAGTATTGCTAAGATTGATGTCAAAGAGCATATTGCCTGTGTTTTCATGTAGAAGTTTATGGTTTCAGATTTTACATTTAAGTTTTTAATCCGTTTTTACTTTATTTTTGTATGTGGCATGAGAAAGTAGTCCAGTTTCTTTTGTGAGTTGCTGCCCAGTTTTCCCAGAATTATTTATTGAGGATGGTTTTCCCCATTGTGTAGTCATGTCTCCTTGGTTGGAGGTTAATTGACAACATAATTGTGTTGATTTCCAGGCTCTTTTAGTTCCATTGCTCTATGCGTCTGTTTTGTGCAAGTCTCATTCTGTTTTGATTACTGTAGCTTTGTGGTATAGTTTGAAATCAGGAAATGTGATAAATCTGGGTTTGTTCTTCTCTTTCAAGATTGTTTTGGCTATTAAGGTTCTCTAGGGTTTAACTCTTCAACCTCTCTAGTGAATATTTCAACTCAACTATGGTACTTTTTAGCTTCAAAATTTGTTTTTTTCCATTTGAAAATTTCTTTTTCTTTACTGATGGTGAGAAACATTTTAAAATATTATATAAATAATAAATATTTATAAAAATTTATTTATTTATAAAATAATAGATCTTTGCTTATTCTATTTGGCAAGATATTGTTTTCCTGAGTTTCTTTAGGTTTTTGTCCATTGCTTCCTTAAGCTCTTTCAGCATATTTAAGATAGTTCGTGTAAAGTTTTCCTCTTGTAAGTACAATGTTTGGGGTTCCTTAATAATGATTTCTTTTAATTTCTTTTTTCCCTTGTAAATGGGCCATATATTCTTATGTCTTTTTGCATGCCTCATAATTTCCAGTTGAAAACTGGACATTTTGAACATTAAAAATGTGATAACATTGAACATCAGATTTCCTCCTTCCTCATGGGGTTTGTTTGTTTGTCATGGGTTGTAGTATTTTATTTATTTAGTGACTTCTCGGTGTATTTTGTAAAGATGGTGTATTTGTCATAAATGGTCACTGAAGTCTGTTCCATTAGCTATTGATTGGACAGATAGCTCCTTAAACTCTTGGATCAAGAAAAACCTCTCTCAGTCTTTGTAGCTGGTCTTTCCGTATGTGTTGAGTCTGGCTTCCTACACTCAGGCTTTTTATAACTCTGCCTTTGTCCTCCCTTCCTTCTTGTGCAGAGCTTGAATGACAGCTAGAGGAGAGGGCTTAGGGATTGCTTAATTTTTTAAATCATGCTTCTCATGTTGGGCATATGCATAGCCTTTTAAGTTTCCAGGAATATGTGGAAACTTTCATTCCCCAAAGCATCCTCCTTAGCCTTTCCTTTGGCTTTTCATTGTGTCTTTGGTTTACCTCAACTGATATCCATTGTTTCAGGTGGAAGATCCTAGTTCATTTCCCTTTAAAATGTTTTTGACAAATGCTCCCTTCTGTGCACTCACTCATATACCCCGAGAGAGTTTCAGTTTTGGCAAAATTAAGGCAATCTTTTTGTGTTAGTCCTTCGGGGAATTGCCATCCAGATAAAAGCCAACTGTCATAATTTTTGAGAATAAGGTCCAATCTGCTCTGTCTGATACCAGGAACCAATTCTGGGCATGTGAATTGGTGTTTTATGAACCCACACTAAACCTAAAAGGCGTGGATGCAAAAGGAATAAGCTAAAATGCCACAAAGCTCTGTTAACTGGGTTTTAGTCACCTTTTTCTTATTAAAATATTTGCTTTGACTGTTTGTGGAGTTTTGATAAATTTGATTCTGATAGTTTTCATCAGTTTTTTTTTTTTCTCTTTGGTGTTTTTGTGGAGGGATTGGCCCTAGGGATCTTTTACTCCATAATTTTCACTGATGCCATGCCCATTATGTGTTATTATAATCAATATCTTATTAATTAGAATGAGCAAAAATAGGTCACAAGCAGTCTCAGAGTGGCTGAATTCTCTCTGGACATGGACCACATTTCACAAAGCCACAGAGTAATAGTCAAGATATAGGAAGTATCAAGAATTGAGTCACCTAACTGCTAGTGGAAGGTTTTCCCACCAGACCAAATTATCCTCATGCTGGCTAAAAAGGTTCTCAGTACAGGTCAATTTTGAAGAAATCATCTGTATTTTAATTTCAGATAATTTTTAAGTAAATTTGTTTCATGATGGTTTAGTTTCCAGAGGGCTGTCCCTGAGTAGTCAAAAGTCATATGGTCACTTTTCCTCATTCTGAAAACAAGTGTTACAAGACTGTGAGGCCACCTTTCATACTTGTTGTGATCTCAGTCTATTTGGTTTCAACTTAGTAAAATTTTCTTTACCTACCACCATTTCCTCTGACTAATGAGAATGCCCAGGCATTCTTTTTGGTCTTGAGCAATGTTTTCTGTCCTCTTCTGATGGGTTATTCCAACTAGAGTTCTCTCTTCTAGAATCTCTATTGGCTCATTTTCTTTTTTGTTGGTAGAAATTACATTTAGTTTAGTTCCCCTTAGCCCAAGTGATTATGTAGTGTACAGAATCAGTAGCCACAGATAATCAATTAAAATGTTCTAAGTCTAGGACTTTTGACTTGTCTAAGGTCTGGGTAGAAAAGTGAATGGATAGCAGTGATTTTAGATATTAATATTTTACCATTGCCCTCATAAGTGTGCTCATAATTCTCATACTATGTGTCCTGACTTTTGGTTCAGAAAAATTTGATACCTATGGATCACCTTGGTGAGTGAGAGACATGGGACTTTCTGTGTCAGTTTCTTTTTCTCATGAACCTTTTGAGAGCTAATATTCAGTGTGGTTTTCCTTTTTGTTGATTTCTTTGATTTATTGGGAAATTTAGCTAAGAGCATTTGACTTTGCCTTGATGGAAAGAAGATAAATTATGTCTTGTGTATGTGTGTGTGAGAGAGATTTCATTGTCTTAGTGCCTTAAATGAGGAACAGATTTGAGTCTTTTTCTTGAAAAAACAAAAGCCAAAAAAAAGAAGTGAAGGCAACTCAGGTAGCCATTAATAGGAACTTGGAGTATGTTTGAGTGTTGACATTCTGCTAATATTTTCCAGGAAGGCTGTGGAAAAACCTTACAGCAGAATGTTCTGTTTTGTTGTTAATGTGTCTGGTGACACTTCTTTCTTGTAATTCATTTGAATGCCTTGTAACTCTGGATGGAGCTTCCTGGTCTTTTGTTACTCCTGCGATCTATGAAAGACAAATGGGTATCAGCAAGAGTGCTGCTTTCTGTGCTTTCAGAAAATAGGGCTGAAGAGTTTACAGAGTAGTCTTCCATACTGTGACACTTTGCCTGAGGCTAGTTTTGAGGCAAATTTAATAATTATATTAATAAAAATAATAGCTATTAGTTATCAAGACATATCAGATGACAGTTACATTTTATACATTATTTCTAAATATTGCAACATTGATATTTGCATCTCTACTTTGTACATGAGGAAACTGAGGAGCAGAGAGGGGAGGTAACATGCTTCAAGTTACACAGCAAATGGTTCAAGTCGAGCTCTCCCTGAATGCAAAGCATTCTCTCTCTTTCCACTGTGCCTCATGCTTTTCAAGCACTCTTGTTTGCTATTGGTAATATGTTGTTTGGTTTCTAAGTCATATCCAACTCTATTGCCCCTCATGGATTGTAGCCTGCCATGCTCCTCTGTCCAGGGGATTTCTCAGGTAAGAATAGTGCAGTGGGTTGCCATTTCCTCTTCTAGGGGGTCTTCCCAACCCAGGGATCAAATCTGCACCTCCTGCATTGGCAGCTGGATTTCTTACCAGTGGGCCACCTGGGAAGCCCATTGGTACCATATATATGCTTTTTTTCCTGGTCCTTGTCTTCAAGGAGCTACCATTTGCTATATGAATATATGCTATATACCAGGCATTAACATTTTCTTGCAAAGTAAATATTAGTACCCTCATTTAACAGGTGAGATGATTTTCCATTATACCATGCCACCTCTCCTTGCTTTTATTTGCCCGTGAACTAGGTATCTTTGAACCATGTTATGGCCCTTTTTGTCCTATATTTATTATCTTCCCAGGCCTATGTTCCAGGTGATTCCATCATCTTGTTCCTGTATGCTTGATGGGTGCTAATGATTTCCTATGTTGCCTTTCTGAATTGTTAGCATTCTCTTAGGGACCCACTGGAGAAGGCAATGGCAACCCACTCCGTACTCTTGCCTGGAAAATCCCATGGATAGAGGAGCCTGGTAGGCTGCAGTCCACGGGGTCACTAGGAGTTGGACATGACTGAGCGACTTCACTTTCACTTTTCACTTTCATGCATTGGAGAAGGAAATGGCAACCCACTCCAGTGTTCTTGCCTGGAGAATCCCAGGGACGGGGGAGCCTGGTGGGCTGCCGTCTATGGGGTCGCACAGAGTCAGACATGACTGAAGCGACTTAGCAGCAGCAATCCTGTTATAGGGGCCTACCCTTATTACCTCATCTAAACCTAGTTACCTCCCAAAGGCTCCACCTTCTAATATTGTTGTGTAGGAGGTTAGTGGTTCTGCATAGGAATTTTGCGAGGACATTAGCATTCAGTTATGGCTTAACAGAGAACCAACACAAACAATGCTACTTGCTGTGCTAGGAGCAATAAGTACTCTATCTCTGACCCAAGAGTCTTTCATCTTCTTTCAGTATCCATGACAAAGTATGTTTTGTCTTTTTGGTTTATAAGTAGGGGGAAACCTAGACTCTTTACAGTTTTTGACAAGTACTCTACCCTAGGTTTTTCAGTTTAGCTTATAGGAACAGGCTTTATCCTGAGCCCTGAGTGAGTGCTGGCTATTGCTCCCTGCAGTCCTTTCAGGTGGTTCGTTCCCCTCCCTTGGTTAGTTTCTTCACGTGTATGTTCTGATCAATATTCTATTGACTTCCAGGGTTCTATCTGCTACTCCCTCCTGTCTGATTATCTGTGCTACGAACTCCTGGTTCTTCTTGTACTCACAGCTTCTTTCTCTCTAGCTCAGAAGACCCATTAGACTTTTCCTCCATTCTCTCTCCTTGCACCCTGCATGTGTCCTGGAAACTCTTTTGGGGCAGCAAACTGGCACAATCATTTGTTTCAGGGATTACTATTGTTCATTGCTTGGTGTACTATATCTTGAAAACTCTAGTTTATTATTGTCTCTGTTTTTTGGGTCGTTTCAAGTGACAAGATAATCCAAGCCCTGTTACTCCACCTTGGCCGCAATTGGAAATGGAATCTTTGTCTTTTGAATGTGGCCTTGATATTTAAAAACAGCCCAAAGAGAGTGGTGAGTAACTTATCTGTAAGGTTGGCCATCAAACTTGCTAATTCCTCATAACTCCCTTTTCAAAAAATATGTGGTACTAAAAGTAACCAACCTTTTTTCCTCCTGTGGTTTTAACATTTCTGTGGTTTAGAATTATTTTTATGAAGAGGAATTTTCGTAGATTTCCTCCACTCTTCCCTCTACTAATTTACTAGGCAGTATAACCTATGGCTGAGTTGGCAACTGGACGGAGAAGGCAATGGCACCCCACTCCAGTACTCTTGCCGGGAAGGTCCCATGGATGGAGGAGCCTGGTAGGCTGCAGTCCACAGGATTGCTAGGAGTCGGACACGACTTCACTTTCACTTTTCCCTTTCATGCATAGGAGAAGGAAATGGCAACCCACTCCAGTATTCTTGCTTGGAGATTCCCAGGGACGGGAGAGCTGGGTGGGCTGCCATCTATGGGGTCACACAGAGTCAGACATGACTGAAGCGACTTAGCAGCAGTAGCAACAGCATAACCTATGGAAGGTTAAAAGTTCTGAGGAAGAAAATTAGGGTTATATTTTTAACCATCATCCACTCTTGCCCCACACTGCTGTTAATTTAGGAGACATATGACTTTTCCCTTTTTGGTGTATTATCTTCTCACTCTTGGTGCTGTGACTCAGGCTGAGGCTCTCATTTTCTGCATACCCCACTCCTAACTGTTCTTTCTTTTTTCTTTCCTTTACATTAGGGCCAGACTAACTTTCTGGGGGAAAAAGCCCCAAAATAGATCTGACTGTGTCATTTTACCTCTCAAGATGCTTCCCCCTTAAATACAGAATAATATCTGGCCTCCTTTTGTGTCTACAATCTCATCTCAGCTTGTGTTTCTCCATTCATTTTATATAACACAATTTCCACCATCCACAACATTGCAATCCACAAATGGCAGTACTGTCAGATGATCTTAAACTGAATGAGACAACTCTGCCTTTCTCTTACAGGTCCAGCTCTGTCCCATCTTGCACACTTGCTTCTGCTAGCTGCTTTTTCAGGAATTTTCCATTTTACCTGCCTTCAAAGACATTTTCAAATAATAAGTACTCCAGAAGGCCTCTCAAGAGGCCTCCAATTGGGATAAATTCCCTTGTCCCTTATTTTCCCATAGCCCATTGGTTTCACTTATGTTTTTTGGGGCTTCCCTGGTGGCTCAGACGGTAAAGCGTCTGCCTGCAATGAGGGAGACCCGGGTTCGATTCCTGGGTAGGGAAGATCCCCTGGAGAAGGAAATGGCAATCCACTCCAGCACTCTTGCCCGGAAAATCCCATGGATGGAGGAGTCTGATAGGCTATAGTCCATGGGGTCGCAAAGAGTCGGACAGGACTGAGTGACTTCACTTTCACTTTTCACTTTCACTTATCAGACTCTGCTTTGGTTTATCTGAGTAAATACCTCTCTCCCTCAGTGGACTGTCAGTCTGTGGAGTGGAGGTACTTACTGCCTTATTTTTCTTCACATTCATTGATAGCACCCATCCCAGGACCTTTTTTGGGGGGGAGTCCCCTCATTTAATAAATATTTTTAAAATTGACATATAGTTGATTTACACTGTTGTGTTCGTTTCAAGGAAAGCATGGTCATTCCGGTTTACATACCAACTCAGGTGATATGGTGGGGGCAGATGATTATGAGATGATGGTCTCACTTAAATTTTATGGAATGAGTTTCCTATAGGAAGGGAGGTTTGGTTACAAGAAGAAAGGGGAAAGGAATATTATGCTGGGCAGATGATATTACAATCCACTACAGAAGTGGACTTTTGTAAAGTTAATCCTGTTGTGATGGTGCTCATGGCCCTGGTTGAAATATTCATAGAGTCACAATGCCCTAAGACAAAAGGATGATCTAGCCAAGGGTGAACACTCTTTGTAATGTTAGTCTTGCCTGAAATTGAGTTACGGATTCTTACATAAGCTAAAAAATAATTTCCCTTTCCAATGGACATGTCAGCTGAACCCAACTTTATGAATCGGCTAATTGCTTTCCCTACTGTGTATATTAACTGCTGAGCTCTTGGAAAGAATTGAATTCTTTTTGGTGAGAGACTGATGAAAATCTTGAGCCTCATGAGCCAGTCATCCAATTGTTTAACATTCAATTGAAGAGACATCCTTTTTTAGACTGTTGGTTTGAAGGTTGATGGAGTATTGCTCTGGATATAGTGCTCGAGGTAGTAAAAATTCTAGAACTATTAGAATTTTGATATTGTCACAGATGGTACTATGTAAGAGTCCAGCTCAGGGCCCTTCTCTGAGATAGTGCAGTATATTCACAGATCAAACCCTGGCCCTGAAAATCTGGTTGTCATTTGGGAAAAGCACATTGAGAGTCAGCTTCCTCTGTAATTGGTTAACACTCTTCTTTCTCCATGGAATCAAGTAATAGAAAAATAAATGCAGAGTAAATAGAATTTCATGCTTGTGCAAGTCACTGGCAAAATCATCTTTGGGTCATGCAGGCAGACATGTTATTTTCAGAGGAAAGTTTGGAAGGGAAACATTTTATTTCAATCTTCCTTCTCTTAATTTACCCTCTTTCAAGTTCTAGTTTTAAAATGCTAATTCTTTCCAGAGAGATGTATTGGGAAGGGAATGGACTCTACACCTGTCCTATTGCAGCATTATCAAATGAGTGATTTATTCATGCAGATTTTGAATACTAGAAAACTCCAAGAATACATATATTAAAAACTATTATCTAAAGTATGTACTCATTATTTTTGTTGTGCAAATCACAAATAGAAGAGCAAAGTAGATAAAGTTTGCTGTGGCAGATAAATTACCTCAAATCTGTTGGGTCTCTGTATTGTCTCTTTCTATCATAGACACACATACACACATGTGCACACACACGTGCACACCACCCCCCTCCACCACTGTCCTACCTTATCACTCTTCTTGCTGTGTTGTATTAGTTTTCCATTGCTGCTATAACAAATTAGCACAGACTTAGTGGCTCAGATGGGGAAGGCAATGGCACCCCACCCCAGTACTCTTGCCTGGAAAATCCAATGGACGGAGGAGCCTGGTGGGCTGCAGTCCATGGGGTCGCTAAGAGTTGGACACGACTGAGCGACTTGACTTTCACTTTTCACTTTCATGCATTGGAGAAGGAAATGGCAACCCATTCCAGTATTCTTGCCTGGAGAATCCCAGGGACGGGGGAGCCTGGTGGGCTGCCATCTATGGGGTCACACAGAGTCGGACACGACTGAAGTGACTTAGCAGCAGCAGCAGCAGTGGCTCAGATAATATACATTTATCATCTTACAATTCTGGAGGTTGAAGTCCAGAAGTCCAAAATGCATCTCACTGGGCTAAAAACCAAGATGTCGACAGGTCTGAATTCCTTGCTGGCGGCTCTCAGGCAGAATCTCTTTCCTTTCCTTTTCCAGCTTCTAGAGGCTACATTGCTTGACTTGTGGCTCCATCCTCCATCTTCAAACCAGCAATGACGAGTCAACTCTTTCTTATGGGGGTGGCTCTGACCTACCCTTCTGTCTCCCTTTCCCAGTGTAAAGGATCTTTAATTAGATTGGACCCATCTAGGTAATCGAGGATAATCTCTATTTTAAAGTCAGCTGATTGTTAACATTAATTCCATCTTCAGCCTTAGTTCCCTTTTTCCATTATCGCCTAGCATGTTCTCAGATTCTGGGGGTTGAGAAGTGGACATCTTTGCCAGGGTGAGGAGGGTGGGTGTTGTTCTTCTACCACATATGTCAAGTGCTCCAGACTTAATTCTATTCATTGGGTGCCCAGAATCCTTCACACTCATGTAAGGCTATTGTTTCCAAAAGATCTTGGAGTATAATGGACAGATAGGAACACCAGAATAGGAGACAGAAGGCCAGGGTTAGAAAACAGCCCCTTCACTTATGAGCTATGTAACTTTGGGCAAATCACTTAACTTCCTGGAGCCTCCACTTCCTCATCCATGGCCTTTTCCTCCTTTCTTTATCAAAGTATACCTGTTCTGCATCCTTCTTAATAGGGCTCAACTGAGACCTCAAGATAATATGGAAAATACTAATTCAAGCTAAGGCATTAATAAGTGATAATGGTTTCATGCATCACTACACCCTTCCTTCTAACCCCCATACCCTCTCAATTACTATTTATATTTTATAAGATGAATTCACCTGGAAGGAAGTCATTTTATTAAGTGTGCAGCACATGTGAATGGACTGGGCTGCTGTCTACCTTTTAAAGCTGGCTTTGTCCCTGAACATTTAAGGAGAAAGTATCTACCGGATGACCAGAGGGTATGGTTCACCCTGGACATTCCAGTTTATATCTTCTGCCTTGTTTTACTCTCAAGTGTCCTTATTTAGATGATAAATTATATGGTCACTGTATTTGTTGGGTTGGCCAAAATTTTGTTTGGGTTTTTCTGTAACATCATCTGAAAAAACCCAAATGAACTTTTTAGTCAATACACTATTTGGCACTTGTAAATGTATTGAGTGTATTTATAAAATTCTCCTTTTGCCTTGCATTTTCATGAAGGCAGGAGCATTTTTATTTTGTAGTTTCTCCTGTAAGTACCCTAGAATCTGTATACCATGGGTTCTGGTTAGCTGTTTCTAACTAACTATATTCTTTATTTTGCAGTTCAGCCATCATTATTTCTCCACGTTTATAAACTATCTGTTATGAACTGAGTTGGTTCCCTCCTGCCCCATTCATATGTCAAAGTCCTAACCCTCAATTTGACTGTATTTGGAGAGAGGGCCTTTAAGGAGACAATTAACATTAAGTGAAGTCATGAGGATGGGGCTCTAATCCAATAGAAATTGTATTATTACATGAAGAGGGAGAGAGACAAGGGATGCCCATGCACAGAGAAAAGGCCACGTTGAGGACACAAATGACACCACCACACAAACAAGCCGAAGAAAGAGGCGCGTCAGGAGAAATCAAATCTGCCGACATGTTCTGTTGGACTCCCCTCAGTCAGAACTGTGAGAAATGAATTTCTGCTGTTTAAGCTACATAGTCTGTGGTTATTTGTTATGTCAGCCCTAGCAGACTAATATACTTTCTGTATAAGAAGCAGTTAAAGATATTGTTAAAAATGCAGTTTCCTGACTACTATCTCAGACTGAATCAGAATTTCTGTGGTGGGGCTCAAGAAAGCTCAGGTGATTCTTGTACACATTAAATTTGAGAATTGCTGAAATATGGACCTCAGGGCACTAAAAAGGGCCAGGGGCTTTTTCATATATCTTTGTCATGTCAAGTTTTTGTTCTCTCTTCAGGGACTTTCTACCTAGGTGTTAGCAGAAAATAGAGATTGACTATCTCAGTTATCTTTGGCATATCTGTAATTGTCAGTGAAAATTCCAGAAAGCCTGTAGGCTCTGGGTACTATACATTCAAGATAAATCAAGGAAGAGAGGAATATATTATTTTAGGGAGAAGTTGGTATCAAGACTAATCTAGAATTCTTAAAAAAGGTCATTGAAGGTGGATTTGACATTTGGCCACTGCTCCCCTTCTTCGTTCTCTGGGGCTAGTGCCCGACACTTGGAAATAACACTTTGCCCATTTCCTTAGGGGCACTTAAGAAACTTTGGCTTTCAGTTCTATGCCTTTTGACTACCTACCTCTAATATAGATGCACTTAGTCCTCAGAGCTGGAATCCCATCTCATTGGAAGCTAGATTAGGGACAGGACACCTAAGAGGCATGGATTTGATAAACGTCCTATTCTATGATGCATGAGATGTTCATGCCTCAAAAGTTAGGTACAACCTCAGAGTCAGTCCTAGTTGTTATTAGCATGAATCCTTGCCGATTTCATGGACTATGGAAGTCCAAAACCTTTCCCTGCATCCCTAAAAATTCAAGTTTCCTCCAAATAATCCACATATGTAAAGTATTACCAATGTAGAATTTACTGAAATTTTATAGAGGCTATGGAGAATAATTTACATTACAGCAATGCAAATGACTTTAACATGTACCACAGACAGTATTAGCTACCACAATCCTGTGGAGTTTCACTAACTTGTTCTCTGAACCCAAGTCTCTTTCTAGCTGGCCAATTTCTTTCACGTTCTCTCATATTCTAAGATATCAACAAAATTCCTTCCCCATTCCATTCATAGCAACAACGTGCCCATCCTAAGACGTGGTGCCGCCTACTTATCCAGGTTGTTTTTTTGGAGGGGGAAGAGGTTAGGGGAGTGGTGGGGAGGCTCACTTTCTATCTTTCTGCCTTCAACACCTACTAAGGCAGTCTTCCAATCCAAGACAGTGTTATTCTTGAAAGAAATTCTGGTGACCAACTTTGTCACCATCTCTTTTTGCGAAGATACAATTATTGCTGTTATTGCCATGAAGCAGATAAAGATATAGCTAAATAAAAGAACACTCTAACACATGGTCAAGAGAAGAAAACTAAGTTTACTCAACTTGTCTTATATGTCCAGCACAAAGTAGGTGTTTTATGTGTTTTCTTATGTGGTCCTCATGGTAAACATGTGGAGGATCATTATTCATCCCATATTCTTAGAAAGATAAGGTTGGAGAGGTCAAATAACTTCACCTAGTAAAAGGAAAATCCAGTATGTAAATTCATGTCTGAGTCTTAACAGTTTTATGTGCCCTTGGAAAAGTCATGTTCCCTCTCTGCATTTCAGTTCCTTATCTATAAAAAAGAAGCTCAGATCAAATTGCTTCTAAAGACTTTTTAAGCATAGACAAACATGTGACCTCTCCTTACTCCACTTGAAAAGTAAAACTGGAAGCTATAGTGTGCTTTGCTTAATTAAGACAGGACCTCATTAACATATAGATCCTGTTTTTCTTTTTTATTGTCCTGCCCCTAAAGTTGATAAGTTATGTGTATTTTATTTATTTGTATACTGGAGAGCGATTGGATTTTAGATACATGAGGTTCCAAACGTTTTAAAAGTAGGATTGATTTGCTTCAAATTCCATTTTCCAATTTTTAAAAATATTTTCAACTTTGTCCTGAAACAGAAAGGCTCGATGGTCCTTGCAGTGTTAATGAATTGTATGGCAACTTTGCCCTTGGTTGTGAGAAGCTGTATATGGGATGTTCAGACAGAAGTCTCCTATCCTGAGCCATAGCTATCAATTCCAAACTGTGAAGGCTGTTTCTCACACTGAGCATCATAAGTTGAAATGCTGCCATCTCTTCCAGTGTCTGTGTTGGTAGGGGAGGCACGACCAAAGACAGAAGCACCCATTATCATGACAAATACTCAGAGCAGGCTGTACTACAACAGTGGCTGATATAGAGGAGATTGTATGGTTTTAGGAAGCCTGTATTAGTGGAAAAAATATCACTGTATAAGATGCTATTGAATCATGAAGTTAGTGGCTAGGTATTGGCTAAGTCATTATCCCCATGAAGAAGAAGAAGTAGGAGGGTGGCATATAGGATCCTATTTGAATTTGGTTGAAAATAGAGAAAACAAAGGAATTTCTCAGGAGAGATACTAGAGACTGTGCTTTTTGTATAAAAGTTGGTTACTTGGGTTATGCTGTCCCTGTCTGGCTAATCCTATTCTTCCAATAAATAGAAATAGTTATAATAGATACCACTTACATTTATAGTGCTTTGTATGCATTATTTTATTTCATCATCACAACAACTCTAGATAGATAGATATTATTGTCTAGATTATACAGATGAGGAAGCTGAGGCTCAATGAGGTTAAATGACTTTCCCAAGGTCCTATAGCTACTGAGTATCTGAACCAGAATATGAACTCAGGTAGCTGTCTTCTCCTTCCTTTTCTCTTCCCCATTACCTTCATTGTTTACACTCTCCTATCTCAGCCTGAATATCAAGTGATTACCTTGTGGAATAATTTGTGAAATAGTTTCCAAGAGTTAATATTGGTGGGCTAAATAAATAATAGTAGACTGATTAACTGATCAAACAGTTACATATTCATCGAATGCTTACTGTACATTTGTCCTGGCGATACAGTGTTACAAAAACACCAGAATAACCCTTGCTCTCTTAAAACACAGAATGCAATTGCTGGAGCTGTCCGCAATGATAGCCAAGCTATGTATAGCAATTTAAATTATTTAAAGTCAAAGAGTTAACTCAGTCTCTCAGTTACATTAACATTTCAAGGACTCAATAGCCACATGCTAATGACCACTGTACTGGGCAGCACAGATATGGAACATTTATTTCCATTCTCATCTGAAGTTCTATTGGACAACACTTAGATAATTAATATGGTGGCTCAGACGCTAAAGAATCTGCCTGCAATGTAGGAGAGCAGGGTTCGATCCCTGGGTCAGGAAGATCCCCTGGAGAAGGGAATGGCAACATACGCTGGTATTCTTGCCTGGAGAAGTCCATGGACAGAGGAGCCTGGCAGGCTACTACAGTCCATGGGGTAGCAGAGTCAGACATGACTGAGCGACTATCACTTTTTTCAGTTTAGATAATTAATAACAATTGGGTTGAGTGAGAAAGAAGAGTGACAGGGTGTTAAAGAATTCATATTTAGTGGGTTATCCAGTCTGGGAGGCTTTCCTGGGGAAAGTGACATTTGAGCTGAGCTTTCAGTCCAAAATAACTAAGCTAATATTGCCAAGTGAAGAACCTTCTGCAGATACTCCCTGTGTGTGTGCTCAGTCATGTCTGGCTCTTTGTGACCCCATGGACTGTAGCCCACTGGGCTCCTAGGTCCATGGGATTCTCCAGGCAAGAATACTGGAGTGGGTTGCCATGCTCTCCTCCAGGGGACCTTCCCGACACAGGGATCGAATCTAGATCTCATTATGTCTCCTGCATTGCAGGCAGATTCTTTACTGCTGAGCCACCTAGGAAGCCCTAAATACTTCCTGCTACGAGGTAAATTAACTCTGAAAATGATAGCAGTGGATTTGATCAACTTGTCCAGGGTGTAAAGGCACCTACCTTCTCCCTTCAATGGACCCAAACTTAGCCAAACGAAAGAACAGAATAGAGGAAGTACAGAACTGTCTCACGCCTGTGCTCATTCAGATCAGGATGGTAGTACAGCCTGGGGCATGAACTATTGCAAGTCAGGTCCTGCATTCATTTTTGGTGCTTTGTTTAAAAAAAAAAAAAGCTCTGTAACTCTTTTTGAGATACTTGGAGATCCAAACCTGGCTGTCAGTATTAAGTTTGATAGAATAATAATATGGTTCAGATTATATCCTGAGCGGGGGAGAAGGTGTTTGTGCTTAAATACATCTGTGCTGTGTCGAGAGCTACATGTTCTGTGAGCCTCTCTAGCTTTAACACCCACACATCTGCAGGCAGGAAGTTCAGTTCAGGTTCACAATCCAGCTAAGATGCAACTGTGTGGTGTTCGCTCTATCTTTAATAAGAATGGAATGCAAGTGGGGTTTGTCTCTGTCATCATCTATATCTCATCATTTAGGTCTGTCATCTATCTCTATCACCTATCATTATGATCTGTTATGTATCTATTCTCCAGAAGTCCTAGGCAGAATCTTCAATGCTATACAAATCCTAAATCCCTCCTTTTGGTGTATTCCACTCAGGCCCAGATTCTTTCTCTGACCAGGGCACCAAGGCTGTTCTCTCCAATGTCAGCATCATGAACTAGGAATATTTTGTGTTTACCATGCAGAGACAGAAAACAGTCTCCAAAAGGTGAATTTGACTTGACCGATAACATGATATCACCACAATTAGTTATGTCAATAAAAACCACCAATAAAGGGACTTCCTGGCTGGTCTAGTGGTTGAGATTCTGTGCTTCCACTGCAGGGGGCGCAAGTTCTATCCCTGGAGGGGAAACTAAGATCCTGTATGATGGCTGTGTGGCGCAGCCAAAAAGAGAAAACCAAACCAACCGCTAATAAAAGCTGTGTATTTGGTATCATAGAAATGGGCAAAAAATCAGGTTGATTCTATGAACTTCTCAACTCTCAGCCAAACATATTAGTATCATGTGGGAGTCACAGTACCAAAAATTGGAATGGCTGGGTTCTCCAAAAGCTTCCCAGTTTTTGAAACACAGAAACAGCTGTGTCAGCCTCTGTGCATCTGCCTGCTGTTTGTCTCACTTCCATATTAAAGTGCTTTTTTTTTTAATGCATCCCATTGCTAATATTTTTTTTGGAAGGGGCGCTGTTTCTGTAAATAATAGTCTCTTTAAATATTGCTTCTTCCTCTTTGATTTAGCTTCCTTCTTGCAGCTGCCCCTCAGGGATCTTGACACACTGGATATGGCTGGAATCCAGGTCCTGTCTCTCTCAGTTTTCGTTGCATGTTCTGAGCTTTGTCAGAGCCATTCTGTATCTGATTTATCTTCTGCCAGGATGGTGGCTCCATATTCAATCTGTTTGCCAAGTGCTTCTGAGGCAGCCTTTTCAAAGCAGATAATTTAATTTCTCCATTTTCAGAAAGCAAAGAACAAGCCACCTTATTAACTGGAAATGTGCTTATTTGATGCTGTGTGGGGGCTGACATTATCCCCCTGAATTTTAGGAAGCTCATTGTGTTCCTGAGGTTTAATTCTCCTCCTTAAAAATCTCTGTGATTTTCCCACCCCCCACCCCCACACATATCCTCAGATGCAGACATACTTCCAACTTTTTCAATTCTGTCAGTTCTTTGAGACTCAGTATAGTCTCCTCCTCTCCTTGTATTCTTCCCCAGTAAGGGAACCTGGGTTATTTTTTCTCATCTCTTTCAGTGACTGTTGTCTGCAACATACTATTTAGCATGTGCTTATTATATTGTCTTGTATTATCCATTGAAATTCAGGTTAAATGCAGTGGTGGTGAACCATTGTAGAATTTTGTGTGAAATAGTTACATGACCTGATTAGTGATTTAAAAAGATGACTGATGGCATGGAGGCTGATTAGGAGGTTGAGATATTGGAGGACTGAGGGAGTGAGTACCATGGCAATAGAAATTGAGAGAAAGCACAGATTTTAGAGGTGTTTGGGAGCAAAATCGATAGGACTTACTGATTGATCGGATGAGAAGGGCCAGAGGCAGGGAGGAGAAGTCTAGAATTGACTCTCAGTTCTCTGGTTTGGACCACTGGGTGGGTGTTAGTGCCACTCACTGAGGCAAGGAGCAGAAGTCAGCCCACTCCCTCATGGGTCCCTCCCCTTCCTCCTGCAGTCCCATATGGGTCCACAGTAAATGCTCAAAAATGCATGATTTTAATTTTATTCTGTTAAGAGAGAAGAGAAAGTTTTGCCTTTTCTTTGTGTCCTGCCTTAGCTTATGTAAGATACTTCCTGCAGTGGAAGGATGTTAGTTTCATGGCCTCTTTGTTGTTGCTACTCAAGGAATCTTCTCTCTGCTGCTATGATCTATTTTTGCATTTCTGTGGTCTATGATGCAAGTTCTGGACTCACTACGCTTACCAGTCCGGTAGTGCCACATACTTCTTGTCCACAAAATGATCTCATCACAGCAGTCACTTACATTTGAACAGTGATTTAGAATTTAGGAGGCATGTTCAGATGTGCTTTATCTCCTTTGCTCCCTATTACTGCATGTGAGGTAGGCAGTTAAGTAGGTTTAACTGTCCCTGTTTCATAGATAAGGAGTTTAGGCCATTAGAAATGCAACCTGTGGCATAACTGGGACTCTGCCTCCACATCCATTGTATTTACTTTAATTAGTCAAGTCTTGCCTTGCTCTCTGGTACCCATGGGTTTCCAGACTGCTCATGACCGGTCCGATTTCTACCCTCGTCCACTGTGACCTCCTGCTTTTGGCTTACCTGCCTTGCTCATACCTATACTTTGCCCTGTACATATACACCTCTTGCTTTGGCTTTCCCAGTCCAGGCACCTTCCCCTGTTCCTGTTATCCTTGTACTACAGTCTTGGCATTGATACAAGACTTGCAGATGAATTTGTGGCACTGGAACTTTTTCTTCCCAAGAACATAGAGGAACACCCACTTTCAGTCTGTTGGACCTGAGGAAATATTGGCCTTTGAACTCTGTTACTTTCAAAATGTTACATTTGTGGATATGAGCAGTGAAAGAAGGCATAATAAGTGAGGCAAGATTTCCAACCCACACCCTGCCTCCTCCAACATGGATCTCCTTTAAGGGTTTCAATGGGCTGCATTGCCTGAGCCTCTATCTCCCTGTGAGTACATGGATCTCCATACTTAAATGTTTGGTATTGAGCATTTGGGACAATTTTTCATTAATATCATAGCAACAAACAGCTTTCTGGATTGTATAGATTGTCGGTAGTTACCTTCTTCTCAACACTGAAATGGTTTCATGGGTGGCCCTCTGTATGTGAGTCTCTGTGGACCCAGTGGGAGCCAGGGTTGCTTAAGCTTCCTTAGCACTTCAGCGTTTTATAGTTGAGCAGCAAGTATTTGAGAATCACCTACTGACAGGGATGTTATAAACCAACTCCTTGCTCTTAAGCCTACCATCTAATTGGGAAGGTAAACCTTACATTTTTTCCCACCATGACTGAGCAGCACACAACACAGTTATAAACTTATGCTAGGGAGACTGGGACAGAAAATGAGATACGGGTCAGGCTGCTTAAAGAAGCTTCCTGAAAGGGAGGACCTTTGAACTGATGCTGAGAGCACGGGTTAAGGTTTTGATTGCAGCATGTGTTTGTGAATCAGTGTTAGTGCTGCTATTTTGGGATAGCGGAATGGCATGATAGAAACCCCATATTTAATTCTTTGTCAAGGAATATTTCTTTTCATTTCAGATGACAAGTTCAGGAGGGGGCCTGTCAAAGGAGGTTTTGTTTTTCCCCCCGCCGCCCTTTTTTTTCAATTATGCCAAATCTTACATTCTGTTTTACACCATTCTACGGTTTGGTTCTTTTGCAATATGATTTTAGGATCTGGTGTGAACTTAGTCCAGGACACTCCTCTTCCAAATCAGTTTTCCACTTTAGGTGAAAACTGAGTTTGTACTTTTGAGATAATTGTTCTAAGAAGACAGTGCTGCTAAAATACAGGCTAGAATAGAAAAGTTAACTTTGTGTAGCTCTGAGATGCAATTTTCTCTGTTCTTCCTTGGCAAAGATGATGCTGTGACTGGGGAGCCTTCTCAGAGTGACAGATCTGTGTGGGCTGAAGCCCCAGTTTGATCATGAGGGGGCGGGAGATGGAAATTTCTTTCTCTTCTTTATGATGGGTTATGATGCTGGCAACTGTATGCTCCGGGAGCTACTGTTGGGGGCATGATGCATGCCTTGTTTCTCAGTGGAACATTATGGAGCAAATAGCATCTGAAACATGTTTTTGCAAGTGAGGCAGAGTGCAGGATAATGATGAACAGAGGAAATAATAATTTGTTACATAGAACAGATTTTTTGGAGCTGTGGCCTGCACAAATGTTGCATCCAAAATCAAACCCAGTAGCTAGACCCAGTGTTTCACTTTTTGCGAAGATTTTCCTAGATGATAGGGTGGACTGGGATAAATTCCACATCTCAATTTGGGGGAGGGGATTGTTAAAGAAAAATGGGCTGAAATAGTTGGCCCTTGACCAACTGTGAAGTTGGAAAAATATGTCTAATATCCTACTTGTCTATTTGTTTCGTTGCTTCACTCTTGTTATTCTCCACTGGTGAATCTAGAATCCCCCTCTGTTAAGGTTATAGTGAAACATCAGTGGTAACTTTTTTAGAAAAGGAAATATACCTGGGATACAGGGGTGATGGCAAGACTGCCTGGTGTAAAAGACTCTGTCTCCAGAAGAGGAGGGTTAGTGTAAGCATGATGCCCTGGGAATGGGGCAAATTCTTGTTCGTTATGGGCCATGGCTGGAAATTGATTGAAGGACTCATTAGTAGGAATTTGGATCTCTCCTGGGGGCCCACCTGTTTGCTGAATAGTCCATGGGGTCGCTAAGAGTTGGGCACGACTGAGCATCTTCACTTTCGCTTTTCACTTTCATGCATTGGAGAGGAAATGGCAACCCACTCCAGTATTCTTGCCTGGAAAATCCCAGAGACAGAGGAGCCTAGTGGGCTGCCGTCTGTGGGGCCGCACAGAGTGGGACACGACTGAAGCGGCTTAGAAGTGAAAGTGAAGTCGCTCAGTCGTGTCCGACTCTTTGCGACCAGTGGACTGTAGCCCACCAGGCTCCTCCGTTCATGGGATTCTCCAGGCAAGAATACTGGAGTGGGGTGCCATTTCCTTCTCCAGGGGATCTTCCCTACCCAGGGATCGAACCCAAGTCTCCCACATTGCAGGCAGATGCTTTAACCTCTGCACCACCAGGGAAGCTCTTAAATACAAGAACACAGTCTCTCAGAAAACCTTCTATAGAGACACAGAACGTCAGATCCAAGTACTAACATCAAAGATTTCAAGGGAGGAAAGGAAGCCAGGTTGAAAGAAGAAGGGGGAGGAGGCGGGGAGGGGGTGCGAAAGGGGTGGCCTTACAGAATCCAATCCTCAGCTCAGGCTGCATATATATTAATATGCATATATATGAAGGTGCATAGATATTAATAAAAATATTCTCAAGGACTTGTTTAGGATGGATTCTTACACACACATAGAATCACAAAACTACCACCACAATGAAGATACAGGGAGAAATTATCTACAGGGTAAAATTAATAACATTTATTGTACCCTTGTCATATGGCAAGCATATTATATAAAATTTGTATCTAATTCTCATGATAAGCTTATGAGGTAGGCAGTTTTATTATTCACATTTTATGTACAGATAAAATGAAGTCAAGTTGCCCGGGGTCAGAAAACTGAAAGTGACTGAACTAGGATTGATTAATGCATTGATTTTTTTAATTGAGATAAAATGTATAACATAAAATTTATCATTTAACCTCCTTGAATCAGGATTAGTTTTTCATTCTATTTTAAAAGTTATCCCTCATGGCAACAGTGGCTGGTTGGGTGCAGCGCTATAGCAGCTGAGTAGCTGCTAGCCTGGTGGCCCAGCGTTGAGCTCCAGCCTGGCCTCTGCATGCCCCCGGGGCTCCACCCCCCTAATGCTGCCCTGGCACTGAGCCCGCCCTGGCCAGGATGATGGTGGAGTATTTTCTGGGCCAGAGCATGCTCTGGAGTTCCTGGGACCAAGTGTTTGCTGCCTTCTGGCAGCGGTCCCAAATCCCTATAGCAAACATGTCTTGATGGAAGACAGTGCACCGAGAGGTGACCTCTGACCAGAAGCTCCTGTCCAAGGACTCCTGACCGAGACAAACAGGATGCCCCGCTGGGCTGAGTGACTGTTTCCTGCCAGTGTTGCTCACTCAGTGTACATTCTGGAAGATTCTATTGTGGACCCACGAAACCAGACCATGGCCAACTTCACCTGGAACATCAACCACACCCAGCTGATGGTGGTGGAGGAATGATGTGTTTACTGTGTGAACTCTGATAACAGCAGCTGGACTGAAATCTGCCAGGAAGCCTGGGTCTGCTCTAGCTTACTTGGTGTCTCCAGAGATGTCCAGGAATTTGGTCTTGCATGGTTCAAAAGCAACGTGACTATGACTATGAAAGCTTTTGAATACATCTTGGCCAAGCTGCAAGGTGAGGCCCCTCCCAAAACCCTTGTTGAAACAGCCACGGAAGCCAAGGAGAAGGCCAAGGAGATGGCAGTGGCAGCTATGGAGAAGGCCAGGGCCTGGCCAGCAGGGCAGCCACCACGCAGCAGCAGCAGATGGTGTTGCCAGCCCAGGCCCGAGGCAGCAGCCTAGCAGGCTGCCGGCTCCAGGCCCTGTGCCCTCTCCTCCTGCACTTTATTATTAAAAGCCAGCTTCCAGTCTCGTCGACTGTCTGGATGGTGGGCTGGGGGTAGGTGCCCTGTTTGGCATCTCCAGCACAGCCGATCAGTTACCCATGTCTGAGCTGGGCCTCCTTACTCCTGCATCAGGTGGCTGAGGACAGAGGCCCAGTGACTTGCCCAGGGTGACTGCATCCAGGTGAAATGCTTGTAAATGCTAGACTATAAGCTCCATGAGGGCAGGGACTGTTGTTTTATCCTCTGATGTGTCCCAAGTATATGAAACAAAATCTTATGTGTAACAGGCACTCAATAAATACTTACTGAAATTAAAAAATATATATACAGTGAAGTTGTCTTATTTGGTGTGCATTTTTGAGTTCTTACACACACATAGAATCACAAAACTACCACCACAATGAAGATACAGAAAGTTCCCTCTCCCCTGAAAGCTCCCTTGTGCTGTTCCATTTGAGTTAAACCCTCTACTCACTTCTAACCTCTATTCGCTGTGTAAACAACTGATCAGTTTTCTATCATTATAGTTTTTTTTTTCCAGAATGTCATATTCATGGAATCATTCAATTGTTGTTGTTGTTCAGTCATTCAGTCATCTTAGACTCTCTGTGACCCCACAGACTGCAGCACACCAGGCTTCCCTCTCCTTTACTATCTCCTGGAGCTTGCTCAAACTCATGTCCATTGAGTCGGTGATGACATCCAACCATCTCATCCTCTGTCGTCCCCTTCTCCTGCCTTCAATCTTTCTCAGCAACAGGGGCTTTTCTAATGATTGGGCTATTTGCGTCAGTTGGCCAAAGTATTGGAGCTTCAGCATCAGCCCTTCCAGTGAATATTCAGGGTTGATTTCCTTTAGGATTGACTGGTTTGATTTCCTTGCTGTCCAAGAGATTCTCAAGAGTCTTCTCCAGCACCACAGTTCAAAACCATCAATTCTTTGGCACTCAGCCTTCTTTATGGTCCAACTCTCACATCCATACATGACCACTGGAAAAACCATAGCCTTGACTATTCAAACCTTTGTCAGCAAAGTAATGTCTCTGCTCCTTTATATGCTGTCTAGGTTTGTCATAGCTTTTCTTTCAAGGAGCAAGCATCTTTCAATTTCATTGTTGCAGTCACCATCTGCAGTAGTTTTGGAGCCTAAGAAAATAAAGTTTCTCACTGTTTGCATTATTTCCCAATGTATTTGCCATGAAGTGATGGGACCAGATGCCATAATCTTCGTTTTCTGAATGTTGAGTTTTAAGCCAACTTTTTCAGTCTCCTCTTTTACTTTCATCAAGAGGCTTTATAGTTCCTCTTCACTTTCTGCCATAAGGGTGGTATCATCTGCATATCTGAGGTTATTGATATTTCTCCTGGCAATCTTGATTCCAGCTTGTGTTTCTTCCAGTCCAGCGTTTCTCATGATGTACTCTGCATGTAAGTTAAATAAGCAGGGTGACAATATACAGCCTTGATGTACTCCTTTTCCTATTTGGAACCAGTCTGTTGTTCCATGTCCAGTTCTAACTGTTGCTTCCTGATATACTCTGCATAGAAATTAAATAGGCAGGGTGACAATATACATCCTTGATGTACTCCTTTCTCACTTTGGAACCAGTCCATTTTTCCATGTATGGTTCTAACTGTTGCTTCTTGAACTGCATACAGGTTTCTCAGGAGGTGGGTAAGGTGGTCTGGTATTCTCATCTCTTTAAGAATTTTCCACAGTTTGGAACATACATACAGTATGTAACCTTTTTAAGACTGACTTCTTTCACTCAGCAGTTCTCTGGAGATTTATCCATGTTGTGATATGTTCATTATTATTGCCAAGTAGTAGTCCATTATATGGATTTACCAGTTTGTTTATCCATTGACTTGTTAATGGTCATTTGGATTGCTTCCAGTTTTGGGCAGTTATGAACAGAATCTCAAGAAATATTCTGTGGGGAGTTTAGTGTGAATACCAATTTTCTTTAGAGTAAATACCCAGGGGTGGGATTGCTGTATCATTATGATAAACTGTATGGTTAATTTTGTAACAAATGGCCAAATCATTTGCCAGTATATATGATCACCATGAGCAGTATATGAGAGTTGAAATTTCTTGCATCCTCATCAATCTTGGTATTGTTGCTTTTTTATTTAGGTGTTATAATAGGTACGTGGTGGTATCTTGTGATTGTTTCAATTTGCATTTCCCTAATGGCTAATGATATTTAACATCTGTCTATTTTTTTCCATTTGTATATGGTCAGGTTCTTTGTATGTTTTAAAATTGGATTATTTGTTTTCTTACTGTTGAGCTTTGAGAGTTCTTTATACGTTATGAAAATGTCTTGTTGGTTGTGTGATTTGCATACATCTTCTTCATGTTGTAGCTTTTCTTTTTCTTTTTTAAAAAATTAATAAATTTTAATTGGAGGCTAATTGCTTTACAATATTGTAGTGATTTTTGCCATACATTGACACGAATCAGCCATGTGTTCCCCATCCTGCACACCTCTCCCACCTCCCTCCCCGTCCCACCCCTCAGGGTCATCGCAGTGCACCGGCCCTGAGCGCCCTGTCTCATGCATCGAACCTGGACTGGCGATCTATTTCACGTATGTTAATATACATGTTTCAATGCTATTCTCTCAAATCATTCCACCCTCGCCTTCTCCCACAGAGTCCAAAAGTCTGTTCTTTACATCTGAGTCTCTTTTGCTGTTTCGCATATAGGGTCATTGTTACCCTCTTTCTAAATTCCATATATATGCGTTAATATACTATGGTGGTGGTTTTCTTTCTGACTTACTTCACTTTGTATAATAGGCTACAGTTTAATCCACCTCATTAGAACTGATAATGCATTCTTTTTAATAGCTGAATCATATTCCGTTGTGTATATGTATCACAGCTTTCATATCCATTCATCTGCTGATGGAAATCTAGGCTGCTTCCATGTCCTGGCTATTATAAACAGTGCTGCGATGAACATTGGGGTACATGTGTCTCTTTCAATTCAGGTTTCCTCAGTATGTATGCCCAGCAGTGGGATTGCTGGGTCATATGGAGGTTCTATTTCCAGTTTTTTAAGGGGTCTCCACACTATTCTCCATAGTGGCTGTACTAGTCTGCATTCCCACCAACAGTGTAAATGTTTCCACTTTTCTCCACACCCTCTCCAGCATTTATTGCTTGTAGACTTTTGGATGGCAGCCATTTTGACCAGCATGAGATGGTACCTCATTGTGGTTTTAATTTGCATTTCTCTGATAATGAGTGATGTTGAGCATCTTTTCATGTGTTAGTTAGCCATCTGTATGTCTTCTGTGGAGAAACGTCTGTTTAGTTCTTTGGTCCATTTTTTGATTGGGTAGTTTATTTTTCTGGAATTGAGCTGCATGAGCCGCTTGTATAATATTGAGATTAATTCTTTGTCCATTGCTTTGTTTGCTATTATTTCTCCCATTCTGAAGGCTGTCTTTTCACCTTGCTTATAGTTTCCTTCATTGTGCAAAAGCTTTTAAGTTAAATTAGGTCCCATTTGTTTATTTTTGCTTTTATTTCCATTACTCTAGGAGGTGGTAAATATCATAAAGTCCATTTTGTCCTGTTTTTCTATTATAAATCATGCTTTTGGTATCATATCTAAGGATAATTTATTTTATTTTTTTTTAAAATTATTTATTTATTTATTCATTTTTTAATTTTTACTTTATTTTACTTTACAATACCGTATTGGTTTTGCCATACATTGACATGAATCCACCATGGGTGTACATAAAGCAGATATTGCTTATTAATAGTGTTCCTGAAATATTTATTTTAATAAGAACTTTATGGAAACATATTTTGCATATAATTAACCCTTTTAAAGTTTACAAATCAGTCATGATTTAAAAATAAAGTTACCAAGTTCTGCAACAATTGCTATGAATATTTTAGAACACTTTCATCACTCCAAGAGAATCTTTCATTCACATTTACTGTTAATCTCTGTTATCGCTAACTCTGCTCCAGAAAACCACTAGTCTACTAGTGGTTTTTCTGGCACAATTTTTTATTTTAAAAAATTTAAATTTAAAAATTGTGGTAAAAAATCATAACATAAAATTTGTTATTTTACCATTTCTGGTGGTGGTTTAGTTGGTAAGTCATGTTTGACTCTTGCCACCCTATAGTCTGCCAGGCTCTTCTGTCCATGAGAATACTGGAATGAATTGCCATTTCTTTCTCCAAGGGATCTTCCTGACCCAGGGATCAAACCCTTGTTTCTTGCATTGGCAAGTGGATTCTTTGTCACTGAGCCACCAGGGAAGCATTACCATTTCTAGTAGTGTTAAATATTTTCATATTGTGTATAACCAATCTCTAGAATGTTTTCATCTTGTAAATCTGAAATTCTATACCCAGTAAAGAACATTTCCCCATTTTTCTCTCCTCCAGCCCCTGCTAACCACCATTCTACTGTTTCCATAAATTTGACTACTTCTTTGAGTTCAATTGCTCAGTCATGTCCGACTCTTTGTGACCTCATGGACTGCAGCACGCCAGGCCTCCCTGTCCATCACCAACTCCTGGAGTTTACTTAAACTCATCTGCATTGAGTCAGTGATGCCATCCAACCATCTCATCCTCTGTCATCCCCTTCTCCTCCCACCTTCTATCTTTCCCAGCATCAAGGGCTTTTCCAGTGAGTCAGTTCTTTGCATCAGGTGGCCAAAGTATTGGAGTTTCAACTTCAACATAAGTCTTTCCAATGAATATTCAGGACTGATTTCTTTTAGGCCAAACTGATTGGATCTCTTTGCAGTCCAAGGGGCTCTCAAGAGTCTTCTCCAACACTACAGTTCAAAAACATCAATTCTTCGGCACTCAGCTTTCTTTATGGTCCAACTCTCACAGCCATATATCACTACAGGAAAAACCATAGCTTTTGCTAGATGGACCTTTGTTGGCAAAGTAATGTCTCTGCTTTTTAATACTCTTTATTTTTTCTGCCTTTGACTACTATAGATATCTTATGTAAGTGTAATTATATAGTATGTGTCTTTTTGTCTGACTTGTTTAGCAAAATACCCTCAAAGTTCATCTGTATTGTAGCATATGCCAGACTTTTCTTCCTTTTTAAGGATGAATAATATATGTGTATACCAAATTTGCTTATCCATTTTTCTGTTGATGGTCACTTTGGTTGCATCACTCTTTGGGTACTGTGAATAATACTGTTAGGAACCTGGGTGTACAAATAGCTAATGCAGCACCATTTTGTTTTCTGAAAAAGACTATTTTCTCCATTACATAGCATTTTCACCTTTGCTAAAAATCAGTTTACTATATGTGTTTGGATCTAATTCTGGCCTGTCTGTTCTATTCCACTGATCTATTTGTTTTTCCTTTTGACAATCTTGATTACTACAGTGTTACAGTACTTTTAAAGTTTGGGTTGTGTGAGTCTTCCAACTTTGTTCTTTTTTCAAAATATTTTTTGCTCCTTTTTTTCCCCCTTTCCAAATAAATTTTAGAATCAATTTGTCAATACCTACAAAATTTCTAAAGAGATTGCATTAAATTTATTATGTAGAGGAGAATTAACATCTAAATTGTATTGAGTCTTTGAATCCATGAGAGCACTATGTCTCTCCACTTATTTAGATCTTTGTTGACTTTTATTTTCATCAAATTTTGTCATTTTCAGCATAAATATCCTGTACATATTTTATTGGGTTTGTGTTTAAAGTGTCTCATGTTCTAGAGGTGTTTTAATTGATGTTAATTTTTTTGGGGGGGAATTTCAGTTTCCAATTTTACATTGCTAATATATACAAATGTTGATTTTTGTGTATTTTTTAATTTTACGATATTAAACTTACAGATTAGTAGTAGGAAGTTTTTTTGTGGTATTTGTTTTTAGATTATTTGCCATTTTCTACTTAGGCAGTGTGTTAGCAAATAAGGATCATTTAATTTCTTCTTTTCTAATTGATATGATTTTATTTTCCTTATTGCACTAAGAATAGTGATACTGGAGGAAATGCATTTAGTCTCTCTCCATTAGGTACAATGTTAGCTAGAGATTTTGTGGATGCCCTTTATCAAGTTGAAGAAATTTCCTTCTGTTCCTAATTTGCTGGGTTTTTAAATCATGTATTAATACTGAATTTTGTCAAGTGCTTTTTCTGTACCCATTGATATAATAATGTGATTTTTAATTTTTTAAAATCATTTAATATGTTGGATTGCATTGATTAATTTGAGAATATTGAACCAGAGTTGCATTCCTGGTATAAACCCCATTTGGTTATATGGTATTATTTTTAACTATTGCCTGATTCAATTTGCTAATACTTTGTGGATTTTTACATGAATCATGAGGTGCATTGGTCTGTAGTTTTACTTTCTTGTACTATTATCTGGTTTTGATGTCAGGTTAATGTTGTCTCATAAAATGAGTTGGGAAACATTACTTCCTCCTCTTTTTTCTGTAGAAAGGTTATGTAGATTGGCATTATTTCTTTAAATGTTTGTCAGAATTTGCCAGTGAAATCTTCTGGGCCTAGAGAAACCATTTTTGGACAAGTTTTAAAACTATATAATCATTTTATTTAATTATATGACTGTTTAGATTTCTCTCTTCGTCTTGAGTGAGTTTTGACAGTTTGTTATTTTTGAGGAATTGGTTTATTTTATCCAAGATGACAAATTTAGGTACATAGATTTTTTTGTAGTATAGGGCTTCCCTGGTGGCTCAGAGGTTAAAGTGTCTGCCTGCAATACAGGAGACCTGGGTTCAATCCCTGGGTCGGGAAGATCCCCTGGAGAAGGAAATGGCAACCCACTCCAGTATTCTTGCCTGGAGAATCCCATGGGTGGAGGAGCCTGGTAAGCTACAGTCCACGGGGTCACAAAGAGTCGGACACGACTGAGTGACTTCACTTTCACTTTCATAGCTTTCTTATACTTTCAATGTTTGTGAAAGTGTTAATTGGTCAGTTGTATCTGAGTATTTGTGACCCCATGGACTGTAGCCCACCAGGCTCCTATATGGAATTCTCCAGGCAAGAATACTGGAGTGGGTTGCCATTCCCTTCTCCAGAGGATCTTCCTGATCCAGGGATTGATCCCAGGTCTCCTGCATTACAGGCAGATTCTTTACTGTCTGAGTCACCAGGGAAGCCCATTAATGCTGTCTCTTATACACATCTAGATGTGTATAAGAGACAGATTTTATCCAAGATGACAAATTTAGGTACATAGATTTTTTTGTAGTATAGGGCTTCCCTGGTGGCTCAGAGGTTAAAGTGTCTGCCTGCAATACAGGAGACCTGGGTTCAATCCCTGGGTCGGGAAGATCCCCTGGAGAAGGAAATGGCAACCCACTCCAGTATTCTTGCCTGGAGAATCCCATGGGTGGAGGAGCCTGGTAAGCTACAGTCCACGGGGTCACAAAGAGTCGGACACGACTGAGTGACTTCACTTTCACTTTCATAGCTTTCTTATACTTTCAATGTTTGTGAAAGTGTTAATTGGTCAGTTGTATCTGAGTATTTGTGACCCCATGGACTGTAGCCCACCAGGCTCCTATATGGAATTCTCCAGGCAAGAATACTGGAGTGGGTTGCCATTCCCTTCTCCAGAGGATCTTCCTGATCCAGGGATTGATCCCAGGTCTCCTGCATTACAGGCAGATTCTTTACTGTCTGAGTCACCAGGGAAGCCCATTAATGTTTGTGAGACTTACTTTTGATATGAGTATTTATGTTCTTTTTTCTTTTTTGCTGTTAGTCTTGCTGGAAATTTATCAGTTTTACTGATCTTTACAGTATCATCAAAAAACATGACCTAGGAATTAATCCAATAAAAGACGATCAAATATTCTAGAGAGAAACTGTAGATTTTGGAAAGGATATACATAGAGTAAAGTGAAGTGAAGTCACTCAGTCGTGTCCAACTCTTTGAGACCCCATGGACTGTAGCCTACCAGGCTTCTCTGTCCATGGGATTCTCCAGGCAAGAATACTGGAGTGGGTTACCATTTCCTTCTCCAGGGGATCTTCCCGACCCAGGGATCGAACCCGGGTCTCCTGCATCAGAGGCAGACGCTTTAACCTCTGAGCCACCAGGGAAGCCTAAGTAAGGCATAATATATTTATGGTTTTGAAATCTCAATTTTTTAAAGACAGGAATAGAAAGTGGATAAAGAGTGGCCATTCTTTATTACCTCTATCTAGGGTGTCCCTAATTTCAAGAGGAGCCCCCTCTACACCCTGGGGAGAGCTGCACTTTGATCCATTGCCTGGTCATCCTGGGATTATTTTTATGAGCTCTGAATTGTGTTGTCTCCAACCTGTGCCCCTGATTGTTAGCTACCTTTGGCTAGTCCTTTTGGACCTTTGTTTCTTAATTTATAAGAAGGCTGTACTCTCCAAATGTCAAAGTTATCTTCCAAGACAAAATGTCATAGAATCTTGGACTCTCTTTTAATGGAATCTAAGTCATAATGGAATCCAGTAAAGAAAGAATGCAGAACACTGAACCCAGCATTTCATCTGAGAACTTTGCAGGAAAAGCTGCCCTGTCTCTTTCCTGCTCAACCTCCTCTTTATCATACTTCTCCCTCTGCCTTAGTTCAGCTTTTGATTCTCTCCCTTCCTTCTGTTCTGCCTCTTGTCCCTATGACTTCCCTGTCTCTTCATCCTGTGCCTGACTTAGTCACCAGTTACTTAGACCTACCTGGTCCTATTCCTACCTCATGCCCAGACCATCTCCCTCCTCTTACCAGGTTTTCCCCTTCCCACTTCCCTGCCTGCATCACCATTACCCAAGAGAAACATTATCTACTGGAAACCAGCAGTAATGTCCACAAATACTCTTAGCAACATTTAATATAGTAGTAATAAACTGGAGGTTACCCAAATCCTCATCAACAGGAGAATGGTAAATTGTGATATATTGACATGATGGAATATTATAAAGCTTTGAAAGTCAATGAACTACAGCATGCAATAGCCTGGATTAATATTAATAGCATAAGTTGGAGTAAAAGATGCAAGTTTCCAAAGGTACTCTATACAGTATCATTCCCCTTTGTATAATGTACACATCCAAGCAAAATCAAAATATCATATAGCTTAGGTGAATTAAACACAAGCACACACATACGAGAGATAAAATTAAAGAAAAAACAAAACTTGGTAAACATAATCTTAAAATTTAGGATGGTGGTCATCTCTGAGGGTGAGATAGGAGAATGGGATAGGGAGGAACATGTTAGTGTAGGCTGTTGGCAATGTTCTAGTTCCTAAATTGGTTTAATGGGATCATCAGCTTATAATATTATTAAAATAATTAATAAGTAAATAAAAGAGTACCATGTACGGACCAACCATGATAGTGTGTTGTAATTGATGACCTGCTTTTGTGCATCTGATATAATGCAAACAAATGAACCCCAAATTAGTGGGATCTAGCAATAAGTACATTTCTGTAGAATATTTCCACTAGGTTGTTGGGTGGTGAAAAAGAATGCAGAATTAACTATTCTCCACATATTTTACTTGAGCTTTGAAAAAATCCATAGAAAGCTACTAAAAAATAGTAACTACTAAAAAAAAAAAGCTACTAAAAAGTGTAGCAGCTACAGAGAAATGAAGTTAAAGTGTACACTGCTATCTGATTGGATAGTGGCTAAAATAGACATGATAACAGGTAGGCAATGTAAATGCTTTGAGAACCCTATAGGACCACCCTTTGTAAAGGAATAACTGGCTGTGTAAATGGAATGGCTTATTAAATACTTAAGTGCCCATAGCTACTCTGGCTCAGGGAAGGAGAAACCATGGAATTCCAACTAATTCAGTATATACTTTAAAAATTCTCTTGTTTCTCTGAAAAGTCTTTTTCTGCTATGTAGGCAGGCACTAAACAGTTAACCCAGATATTTCATTTGGGATGGAAACACGGATAGCTGAGTTCCAGCTTTTTGCTGGAATGTAACTTCAATATTTTTGTGAAAGCTAAATGGTACAACCATATATTCATGGAGGATTGTTTGAGAGATACACAGTTCTTCAGGATCAGTCCTAGAATATCCGGAGATCCATCAGCATCAGCTGAGAATTTTGGAAAAAAATGGAGACTCTCAGGACACATTCTAGACCTACAGTATCAGAATCTGCATTTTAACAGGAATTCCTGGGTGCTTTATATGCACATTAAAGTTTGAAAAGCAGTAGTTTAGAGCAGATAGCCTTACCTGAAGCTCAACAGGAGCTGATCTTCAGGAAGTCTGTTTACTCACTGAAATTTTATGCCAAATTTTGAGTTTCTCTGAATATTTTTCTGGGCTTTGCTGTATGTTTTACTCCTGGATCAGGCCAGATCATTGGAAAGCTGTGCACTTAGTTCCCAAGGTTTGGCTAATTGTTTCACACAGTGTGCTTTAGTTTTCTCTCTCATTTATTTACATTGAAGACCACTGTGAAAAGCAGCTGTTGAAATTCATTGCATTTACTGCTGGATACTACTGAGAATATTATACACTACAGAAGTGTTTCCAAGGTCTGATTGCACAAAAGAATCATCTGAGGCATTTGTAAATGACTGATCTGAAGTACTGCCTGGGAATATGTATTGTTAACAGTTACTCATGGTGATTTAGATGTAACAAGTCCATGGAATATTTGTTTGGGAAGATTTACTACACTATCTAGTGTCTCTTTATTAAAATATGCTGTTTTTTTCCCTGTCTTTAGTAGCAGGGAAAGCCTTTATGTCTTCTGGGTAACTGATATGCAGTTGTCTTATGGATAATACGTTTATAACAGTATGTATCCCTCATTAGCTTATTAAATCCACATTTGTGCCCTACTTTTGACAATTATAAAACCTTCTGTTATACATTTTGGTGTTTGTAAAGGTTTTGTGTTACTATTGCTTTCGTTTTACTTTGTTTCCGAGCTGAGCTGATATAATTGCTGTTAAAGATGATAAATTTGACGCTTTTGTTAATTTTGTTTTGTTAGTCTTTTGTGGGGGAAATTGCATATTAAGCTGTTGGAAGTAGTAAAAGAAATCACGGATTTTTTATTACTACTGTATGGGTTCCTGGGTGTTAGGAGTCCTCAGATATGAACCACTGCCTTAAAACAGATATTCTAAGTTCAGGAGATATGCTACATTTTAAAATGAACAGTTGGGCTAGACATTAGGAGATTTCTATTTTAGGTATAATTGTGCCAGTAATGAACTCTATGACCTCATTCAAAACAAACATATTTTTTGTTGGGTGCTACTCTCTCATCTTCAAAATGGGCACAGTAAGTCCCTTTCACCTTATAGGATTAGATGATAATCATATGATGAACATCGACTGAGGACATACTTTGTGCTAGACACTTTTCATAGACATATATGTATTCATTTAATTCTGGAAAGAACCCAATGAGGTAAATATTGTTTTTGCCCAGTTTACAAATGACGAAATTAAGCTAAGTGAGGTTCCATAATTTAAGATTATACATCTGAAGTGAAACTTGATTTTTTTGACTTCAGAGCCTAAATTTGTAATCATTTAGTCTATATGATTTAGTATGGATCATCGTATTGCAGGAGGAAACTCTGAATCTTATGGCTTAAAATCACAAAAGTTCTTTCCTTGTTTTTGCTACATAGTTTTGGTTGCATGTCATCATCATTGCAGGACCCAGGTTGACAGAATATCTGTCATCTCTAGGATTGTTGGTCATCTCAACAGAGGGAAAGAGTATATGATGCAATATGCACTGGCTCTTAAAGCATGCACCCAGAAGTGACACATACCATTTTCACTTGTGCATTGTTGACCAAAACTAGTTAGATGGCTGTGTGTGTAAGGAAAGCAACCTGGTTATGTGCTGGAAAGGTGGAAAAGGAGAAATATAAACATTTGTTGAGCAACAGTAATGCCACATTTTTCAAATGTATTTATTGATATAAAACTATTAGTACTATGACTTTGAATACTGTTCTTACTTAAGAAGCAATGAGGTGGGTTCATGCTTACATTGTTTGAAACACACTCTTCAATAAGTCACAGTATAAAGCCTGCTTATATACTATAATTTAAAATAATAAGTGGGTGGTACTAAGGTAGCAGAGGAATAGGATGGGGAGACCACTTTCTCCCCCACAAATTCATCGAAAGAACATTTGAATGCTGAGCAGATTCCACAAAACAACTTCTGAATGCTGGCAGAGGACATCGGGCACCCAGAAAGGCAGCTCACTGTCTTTGAAAGGAGATGGAGAAGTCTTGAGGCTACTGTAAGAATAAGACTAAAAAACAGAGGCACAAGGCTTAATTCCAAATCCTGAGAGAACACCAGAGAACTCCTGACTCCAGGGAACATTAATCGATAGGAGCTCATCAAATGCCTCCATACCTACACTGAAACCAAGCACCACCCAAGGGCCAAAAAGTTCCAGAGCAAGACATACCATGCAAATTAATTCTCCAGCAACACAAGAACATAGCCGTGAGCTTCAATATACAGGCTGCCCAAAGTCACACCAAACGCATTGACATCTCAAAAATCATTACTGGACACTTCATTGCACACTAGAGAGAAGAAATCCAGCTCCACCCACGAGAACACCGACACAAGCTTCCCTAACCAGGAAACCTTGACAAGCCACCCATCCAACCCCACCCACAGCAAGGAACCTCCACAATAAAGAGGAACCACAAATTGCCAAAATACGGAAAGGCCACCCTAAACACAGCAATATAAACAAGATGAAAAGGCAGAGAAATACCCAGCAGGTAAAGGAACAGGATAAATGCCCACCAAACCAAACAAAAGAGGAAGAGATAGGGAATCTACCTGAGAAAGAATTCCAAATAATGATAGTGAAAATGATCCAAAATCTTGAAAACAAAATGGAGTAACAGATAAATAGCCTGGAGACAAAGAGAAAAACTATTAAAAATTCCAACATATGGAGGCTGAACAACACGCTTCTGAATAACCAACAAATCACAGAAGAAATCAAAAAAGAAATCAAAATATGCATAGAAACGAATGAAAATGAAAACATAACAACCCAAACCCTGTGGGACACTGTAAAAGCAGTGCTAAGGGGAAAGTTCCTAGCACTACAGGCATACCTCAAGAAACAAGAAAAAAGTCCAATAAATAACCTAACTCTACACTAAAGCAACTAGAAAAGGAAGAAATGGAGCACCCCAGGGTTAGTAGAAGGAAAGAAATCTTAAAAATTAAGGCAGAAATAAATGCAAAAGAAACAAAAGAGACCATAGCAAAAATCAACAAAGCTAAAAGCTGGTTCTTTGAAAGGATAAATAAAATTGACAAAACTTTAGCCAGACTCATCAAGAAACAAAGGGAGAAAAATCATATCAATAAAATTAGAAATGAAAATGGAGAGATCACAACAGACAACACAGAAATACAAAGGATCATAAGAGACTACTATCAGCAATTATATGCCAATAAAATGGACAACGTGGAAGAAATGGACAAATTCTTAGAAAAGTACAACTTTCCAAAACTGAACCAAGAAGAAATAGAAAACCTTAACAGACCCATCACAAGCACGGAAATTGAAACTGTAATCAGAAATCTTCCAGCAAACAAAAGCCCAGGTCCAGACGGCTTCACAGCTGAATTCTACCAAAAATTTAGAGAAGAGCTAACACCTATCCTACTCAAACTCTTCCAGAAAATTGCAGAGGAAGGTAAACTTCCAAACTCATTCTATGAGGCCACCATCACCCTAATACCAAAACCTGACAAAGATGCCACAAGAAAAGAAAACTACAGGCCGATAGCACTGATGAACATAGATGCAAAAATCCTTAACAAAATTCTAACAATCAGAATCCAGCAACACATTAAAAAGATCATAACCATGACCAAGTGGGCTTTATCCCAGGGATGCAAGGGTTCTTCAATATCCACAAATCAATCAATGTTATTCACCACATTAACAAACTGAAAAAGAAACACCATATGATTATCTCAATAGATGCAGAGAAGGCCTTTGACAAAATTCAACATCCATTTATGATAAAAACTCTTCAGAAAGCAGGAATAGAAGGAACATACCTCAACATAATAAAAGCTATATATGACAAACCCACAGCCTGTCTCTTATACACATCTAGATGTGTATAAGAGACAGCACCCGCGCTGTCCCACCTGCATCCGTGGCACCCGGGCGCGCAGGGCCGCCCATTATGATAAAAACTCTCCAGAAAGTAGGAATAGAAGGAACATACCTCAACATAATAAAAGCTATATATGACAAACCCACAGCAAACATTATCCTCAATGGTGAAAAACTGAAAGCATTTCCCCTAAAGTCAGGAACAAGACAAGGGTGCCCACTTTCACCACTACTATTCAACATGGTTCTGGAAGGTTTGGCCACAGCAATCAGAGCAGAAAAAGAAATAAAAGGAATCCAAATTGGAAAAGAAGAAGTAAACTCTCACTGTTTACAAATGACATGATCCTCTACATTGAAAACCCTAAAGAATCCACCAGAAAATTATTAGAGCTAATCAATGAATAGAGTAAAGTTGTGGGATTTAAAATAAACACACAGAAATCCCTTGCATTCCTATACACGAATAATGAGAAAGTAGAAAAAGAAATTAAAGAAACAATTCCATTCACCATTGCAGCAAAAAAAATAAAATACTTGGGAATATATCTACCTAAAGAAACTAAAGACCTATATATAGAAAACTATAAAACACTGATGAAAGAAACCTAAAGACTCCACCAGAAAATTACTAGAGCTAATCAATGAATATAGTAAAGTTGCAGGATATAAAATCAACACACAGAAATCCCTTGCATTCCTATACACTAATAATGAGAAAATAGAAAGGGTAATTAAGGAAACAATTCCATTCACCATTGCAACGAAAAGAATAAAATACTTAGGAATATATCTACCTAAAAAAACAAAAGACCTATATATAGAAAACTATAAAACACTGGTGAAAGAAATGAAAGAGGACACTAATAGATGGAGAAATATACCGTGTTCATGGATGGGAAGAATCAATAGTGAAAATGAGTATACTACACAAAGCAATCTATAGATTCAATGCAATCCCTATCAAACTACCAACAGTATTTTTCACAGAGCTAGAATAAATAATTTCACAATTTGTATGGAAATACAAAAAAACCTCAAATAGCCAAAGCAATCTTGAGAAAGAAGAATGGAACTGGAGGAATCAACCTGCTTGACTTCAGGCTCTACTACAAAGCCACAGTCATCAAGACAGTATGGTACTGGCACAAAGACAGAAATATAGATCAATGGAACAAAATAGAAAGCCCAGAGATAATTCCACGCACCTATGGACACCTTATCTTTGACAGAGGAGGCAAGAGTATACAATGGAGAAAAGACAATCTCTTTAACAAGTGGTGCTGGGAAAACTGGTCAGCCACTTGTAAAAGAATGAAACCAGAACACTTTCTAACACCATACACAAAAATAAAATCCAAATGGATTAAAGATCTAAATGTAAGACCAGAAACTATACAACTCCTAGAGGAGAACATAGGCAAAACATAAATCACAGCAGGATCCTCTATGACCCACCTCCCAGAATATTGGAAATAAAAGCAAAAATAAACAAATGTGACCTAATTAAAATTAAAAGCTTCTGCACAACAAAGGAAGCTATAAGTAAGGTGAAAAGACAGCCTTCAGAATGGGAGAAAACAATAGCAAATGAAGCAACTGACAAAGAATCAATCTCAAAAACATACAAGCAACTCCTGCAGCTGAATTCCAGAAAAATAAACGACTCAAACAAAAAATGGGCCAAAGAACTAAACAGACATTTCTCCAAAGAAGACATACAGATGGCTAACAAACACGTGAAAAGATGCTCAACCTCACTCATTATCAGAGAAATGCAAATCAAAACCACAATGAGGTACCATCTCACGCCAGTCAGAATGACTGCTATCCAAAAGTCTACAAGCAATAAATGCTGGAGAGGATGTGGAGAAAAGGGAACCCTCTTACACTGTTGGTGGGAATGCAAACTAGTACAGCCACTATGGAGAACAGTGTGGAGATTCCTTAAAAAACTGCAAATAGAGCTGCCTTATGACCCAGCAATCCCACTGCTGGGCATACACACCGAGGAAACCAGAATTGAAAGAGACACATGTACCCCAATGTTCATTGCAGCACTGTTTATAATAGCCAGGACATGGAAACAACCTAGATGTCCATCAGCAGATGAATGGATAAGAAAGCTGTGGTACATATACACAATGGAGTATTACTCAGCCATTAAAAAGAATACATTTGAATCAGTTCTAAAGAGGTGGATGAAACTGGAGCCTATTATACAGAGTGAAGTAAGTCAGAAAGAAAAACACCAATACAGTATACTAACACATATATATGGAATTTAGAAAGATAGTATCGATAACCCTGTATGTGAGACAGCAAAAGAAACACAGATGTATAAAGTCTTTTGGCCTCTGTGGGAGAGGGCGTGTGTGGGGTGATTTGGGAGAATGGCATTGAAACAGGTATAATATCATATATGAAATGAATAGCCAGTCCAGGTTTGAGGCATGATACAGGATGCTTGGGGCTGGTGTGCTGGGATGACCCAGAGGGATGGTATCAGAAGGGAGGTGGGAGGGGGGTTTAGGATGGGGAACACATGTACACCTGGGGTGGATTCATGTCAATGTATGGCAAAACTGACACAGTATTGTGAAGTAATTAGCCTCCAATTAAAATAAGCAAAAAGAGTGATAATTTTAAAAAGGGAAAAAAAGAAAATGAATGAATGAATAAGTTAGAATCTGAGATGTTTATGCTTGGGGTTATTTTTATGTAGCTTTCTTCTGACAGAATGGTATGGTTTTTACCTTCCCAAAATATATTAGAAGAAAAAAATAACTATAGAAGGAATGAAAGCTCAACAAATGGGTTATATATTAATTGAAATGCTTGCCATGAACATTTAAAGAGGTTTACTATGCATTTTGGGCCTGGTTAATTTGAGAGAAATTTGATGTATGTGATTGTCACAATGCCTAACATAACCATTCATCATTTTCAAAGTGCTCCTGCAAAATTAAATGAACTAATGCATATGAAAGAACTTTCTGTAAACTGTGGTTACTTTTGGCAAATGTAACGTTATCACATGATCTCACTTGATCCTTAAAATTACTTTGTGCTGTTTGTTATTGTTGTTTCCATTGTCTTTATTTATAGCTGAGGAAACTCAGAAGTTTTAACTACTCTTCATGACCATATGGTTATAAACAGAGGGCTTGGGACTAGAACTCCCATCTGTACCTCTTAGGTCAGAGGGCTGCCTCTCCAGCCAAATTCTTGGATGTAACTTAAATGCAGCCTAGAGAAATTGAAAATGACCCATTTGAAAGAGGCAAAGATAATTCTCAATTTCCAAAGACATGCCAACACATTCCAAAGTGCATGCCAACATGTTGAGGGAACAGAATCCACTACCTTTTGATAAGGAACTCCTGAAAGGGAGAATCATTCAAAGGCTTAACATTCATAGTGAGAAAATGGTCTTTCCAAGGGCCCAATTAGATGCTTGTGGCCTGAAGTATTTTTCAGAATGTCATAGCTCAAGGAAGCTGAGGAAATGTAGTTATGCTTGCCTTGAAGAATTGTGCAAAGTAGGTTAGCTGCATCGCTTCCATTTTTGTGAAAGAGAATGCTTTTCTAATTTTAGAATCTTTCAAGAGGTGGGTAGGCTTTTGTGTGAGGGGAAGCTTTTCTCGGTGCTCATTTCCAGAGGTTCCTGTGAAATCATTTTATATCCTGTTTGGAAAAGGAAGACAATGTGGTGGAAATGAAAAATGAGTTTGCGTAAAAAGTTATTTTCCCCAGAAGAGACGGCGGAAATAAGGCTCCACAGCCATACTTATTACTTTTCCCCCTAAGTTATAGAGATGTGTGTTATCAGTTCAATGCAGGTATTGGGCTTCTTTAACTGTAATGTGTCTCCTGATGTTAAACAGTAGCAACTATTTATTTAGAAGATCATTCAAGAAAGGACAAAGACTTTTTTTTTAAGCTCTTAGAGAGTGTTAGGTTTTCCCCAGCTTCTTAATATCTCCACTGTATTTTATTTTGTAAGTTCTAATTTTCAGATTGTTAAATAGCTTATAAATGACTGTTTACTTCATAACTGACTATTCATCTGGTAAAACAGCGAATATTTGAAATGCAAAAATCCTCCCAAAAGAAAAGAAAGATTTCCACCAAGGGCTGGGGGCTCTTCGTGGGTTGGCAATTGTGTATAGCTTTAAGTAGCTGAGGTTGAATTAAGTCCCAAAAAGTCATTTTTCAAATTTTGTTTTAAACAAAGGAATTACATGTATTGTTATTATTTTGGGGCCTTTCATTTTTTCCTTTCAATTTTGAGATGTCATTAATATACAGCACTGTATACGTTTAAGGTATACAGCATAATGGTTTGACATATCATAAAATGATTATCACAATATATTTAGTGAACATTCATCATTTCAATATAGATACAAAATTACAGAAAAAAATTCTTCCTTGTGCTGAGAACTCTTTAGGATTTACTCTATTAACTTTCATATATAACACATAGCAGTGTTAATTATATTTCTCATGTTGTACATTATATCCCTAGTACTTATGTATCTTATAACTGGAAGTTTGTACCTTTTGGCTACCTTCATTCCCCCTACCTCCCCAACCCCTAGTAACAATTTTCCATATTTGTTTATTTTTGAAGTATAACACCTACAACATTGTTAGTTCCTATTACACAACATATGATTTGATATTTCTATACATTTTAAAATGATCACCACTATAAGTTTAGTTACAATATGTCAGCATACAAAGATATTACATAGTTACAGTATTTCTCACACTGTACATTTTATACCCATGACTCATGTATTTGTAATTATAAATTTGTACCTCTTAATCTCCCTCATCTATTTCTTTCTTCCTGCCAGCTCACTGCTCTAGCAATCACTTGTTTGTTCTCTGTATCTATAACTCTGTTTCTGTTTTGTTATATGTGTTAATTTGTTTTGTTTTGATTTTTTAGATTTCACCTAAATGTGAAATCATACAGTATTTGTCTTCCTCTGTCTGACTTATTTCACTTAGCATAATACCTGTTACATACCTCCATGTTGTTACAAATAACAAGATTTCATCCTTTAAGAAACGTGGCTGTCACATTCCACTGTGTGTGTGTGTGTTTGTATGTATGCATACACACACCATGTCTTTATCCACTCACATGTTGATGGGCACTTAGGTTGCTTTCATATCTTGGCTCTTGGAAATAATGCTGCTGTGAACATAGGGGTGCATATATCTTTATTAATTAGTGTTTTCATTTTCTTTGGATAAATAACCAGAAGTGGAATCTCTCGATCATATAGTAGAGCTCTTTTTAATCTTTTGAGAACTCTCTATACTGCTTTCCATAGTGGCTGTGGCAATTTATATTCCCACCAACTGTGCACTAGGATTCCCTTTTCTCCACATCCTTGTCAACATTTATTATTTGTTGTCTTTTTTTGGAAGATGACTAAGAGTTGTTTTTATTAATTTTTGTTATTTAAACTTTCTATTTTGTATTGGGGTGTAGTCAATTAACAATGTTGTGATAGTTTCAGGTGAACAGTGAAGGGACTCAGCCATACAAATACATGTATGCATTCTCCCTCAAACCTCCCTCCCATCCAGGCTGTAACACTGTCTTTTTAATAGCCCATTCTGATGGGTGGTGAGGTCATTTCTCATTTTGGTTTTGATTTGCATTTCCCCAATGATTAGTGAAGTTGAGCATCTTTTCCTGTTCCTACTGGCCATCTGTATGTCTCCTTTGGAAAAATATCTATTAAGATCCTCTGCCCATTTTAAAATCATATTTTTTTATGTTGAGTTGTATGAGTCCTTTAGTATTTTGGATATTAACCTCTTGTTG
>SJYT01016800.1:113640-146810 GCA_006410635.1 Cephalophus harveyi
TCTTGCCTGGAGAATCCCATAGACAGAGAAGCCTGGCAGGCTGCAGTCCATGGGGTTGCATGAATTGGACACAACTTAGCGACTAAACCACCACTGTTGGATGTATCATTTGCAAATATCTTCTGTTAACTACATTGAGCAGAGCTATATTAATATTTTAAAATTAATATTAATATAAAATAAAATATTTTAAAATTTTAAATATTTAAAATATTTAAAATTAATATTAATATTAATATTTTCTGCAAAAATCCCCCAGTCAATAATGTGTTTTCATTTTGCCGATAGTTTTCTTCACTGTGTAAAACCTTTTAAGCTTGATGCAGTCTCATTTATTTGTTTGTTTTTTGTTTCCTTTGCCTGAGGAGACATGTTCAAAATTTTTACTAAGATTATTGTCAAAGAATATACTGTCTATGTTTTGTCTAAAAGCTTTATGGTGTCAGGTCTTATATTTAAGTCTTGAATCCATTTTTAACTTATTTTTGTGAATGGTATGAGAGACTAGTCCAGTTTGATTATTTTGCATATGCCTGTCCCATTTTCCAAACACCATTTTTTGAAGAAGCTGTGTTTTCCCCTTGTGTATTCTTGCTATCTTTGTCATAGATTAATAACTCACGTAAGTGTGGATTCATTTCTGGGCTCTGTTTCCTGTTCCATTGTTCTATGTGTTTTGTGTCAGTTTCAAACTGTTTTGATTATTATAGCTTTGTAATATAGTTTGGAATCAGGGAGCATGATAAGTCCAGTTTTGTTCTTCTTTCTTAAGGTTGTTTGGCTATTCAGGGTATTTTGTGTTTCCATCCAAATTTCTGAATTCTTTCTTCTAGTTCTGTGAAAAATGTCATGGGTATTTTGATAGGGCTTACATTGAATCTGTAGTTGCATAGGATAGTATGGTCATTTTAACAATATTAATTCTTCTGACCCAAGAACATGGTGTATTTTTTTCATTTTTGTCATCTTTGATTTCTTTTTTCATTGTTTTATAGTTTTCCTAGTACAAGTCTTTTATTTTCTTAGATTTACTCCCAGGTATTTTATTTTTTATGAGGTTTTAAATGGGGTTGTTTTGTTAATTTCACTTTCTGGTAGTTCCTTATTAGTGAATAGAAGCACAACATATTTCTGTATATTAATTTTGTATCCTGAAGCTGTATTGAATTCATTGACCATTTCTAGTACTTTTTGGATGGGTCTTTGGGATTTTCTATGGATAATATCATGTCATTGGCAAGCAGTGACAGTTTTACTTCCTTTCCACTTTTAATCTCTTTTATTTTTTCCCTGACTGCTGTGGCTAGGACTTCTAATACTTTGTAGAATTAAAGTGATGAGAGTGGGCAGATGTCCACAAGGATGTCTTGTTCCTTGTCTTAGAGGAAATGATTTTAGCTTTTCACTCTTAACTATGATGTTAGCTGTGTATTTATCATATATGGCCTTTATTATGTTCAGGTATGCTCCTTGTATACCCACTTTGTTAAGAGTTTTGTTATAAATGTGTATTGAATTTCTTCAATAGCTTTCTCTGCATCTATTGAGATGGTCATATGATTTTTTGAATTCAATTTGTTAATGTTGTGTATTACATTGATTGAACTGTGAATGTTGAGCCATTCTTGCATCCCTTGGATAAATCTGACTTGATCATGGTGTATGACCTTTTTAGTGTATTCTTGAATTTGTTTTGCTAATATTTTGTTGAGAATTTTTGTATCTATGCTCATCAGTGATTACTGGCATGTAATTTTCTTTGTTTCATATCTTTGTCTGATTTTGGTATTGAGATGATGCTGGCCTCATAGAATGAGTTCAGAAGCATTCTTTCCTCTCTAGGTTTTTTGAATAGTTTGGAAAAGACTGGTGTTGGTTCTTCCCTAAATGTTCGGTAAAATTCACATGTTAAGCTGTCTGACCCTGGACTTGTGACTGTGGGTATTTTTAAAAAATTAGTGATTCAGTTTCATTATTAGTAATTGGTTTGTTCGTATTTTCTATTTTTCTTGATTTGATCTTGGGAGATTTTCATTTCTCCGAATTTTCTGTTTCTGCTTGGTTGTCCATTTTTTGGCACATAATTTTTTGTAGTATTCTTCTTGTGAGTCTTTGTATTTCTGTGATGATGGTTGTAACTTCTACTTTTTCACTTTTGATATTATTGATTTGAGCTCTCATTTTTTTTTCTTGATGAATTTAGCTAAATGTTTGTCAACTGTGTTTTTCTTTTCAAAGAACCAGCTCTTAGTTTCATTGATCTTTTCTATTGTTTTTTGCCTCATTTATTTAGTTTATTTTTACTCTCATCTTTATGATCTTTTTACAATCTTTGTTTGAAGTTCTGTATTGTCTGATATAAGCATTGCCACCCCAGCTTTCTTTTTATTGCCATTTGTGTGGAATACCTCTTTCCATCCTCTTCCTTGCAGTTTGTGTGTGTCTTTAGATCTGCAGGGAGTGACTAATAAACAGACATAGATGGGTTTTGCTTTTGTGTCCATTCAATCATTTGGTCCACCTACTTTTAAAGTTGTTATTGATAGGTATTTACTTACTGCCATTTTAAAATCATTTTTGGGTTGTTTTATAGCTTGATTTTGTTCTTCTTCTTTCTCTATTTTCCTTTGTGACTTAATGACTATCTTTAGTGTTATGTTTGGATGCCTTTCCCTTTTTTGTGTGTATCTGTTAAAGATTTTTCATTTGTTACCATGAGGTTTATATATAACAATCTTTATATATCTGTGTATCTGTCTGTAGTTATCTTTTTATCTCTATATATACACAATTATTTTAAGTTGTTAGTTTAAGTTGAAATGTATTTTATTTAACAACCATTCATTTTTACTTCTACCCCATTTAATGTTTTTGACATATTTTACATCCTTTTCTATTGCATATCCCTTAAGTACTCATTGAGCATATATATGGCTTTACTACTTTTGTCTTTTAACCTTCTTATTGCTTTATAAATGGTTGATTTACTGTACTTACTGTATATTTGCCTTTACCACTGAGATTTTTCGTTATGTGATTTTCATATTTCTAGTTGTGGCCTTTTCTTTTCAACTTAGAGAAGTTCCTTTAACATTTCTTGTAAAGCTGGTTTTATGATGTTGAACTCTTAACTTTGGCTTGTCTCTAAAACGTTTGATCTTTCCTTCCAAAATGAGTGAAACCCTTGCTGGATAGAGTATTCTTGGTAGTAGACTTTTTTCTCCTTTATGACTTTAAATATATTGTGCTACTTCCTTCTGGCCTGCAGTTTTTGCTAAAAAGTGAACTGATAGCCTTACGGTAGTTCTCTTGTACAGAACTTGTTCTTTTTCCTTTGCTGCTTTTAATACTCATTTATCCTTCATTTTTGCTGTATCATTACAGTTGGTGTTAGTGTGGTCCTCTTTGGGTTGATCCTTTGTGTTTTTGGATCTGGATGTCTGTTTCATTTCCCAGGTTAAGGAAGTTTTTCAGCTATTATGTCTTTAAATACATTCTCTGCTCCTTTCTCGCTTCTCCTCCTGAGACCCCTATAATGTAAATGTTAATATGCTTTATGTTGTCTCAGAGGTCTCTTAAACTGTCCTCTTATTTTTCTTTTTTTCTGGTCAGTTTGAGTGATTGCCACTGCTCTGTCTTCCTGTTCACTGATCCATTCCTCTGTATCATCTAATCTACTGTTGATTCTTTCTATGTATATTTTATTTCAGTTATTTTGTTCTTCATATCTGTTCTGCTTTTCTTTATATTTTCTAAATCTTTTAAAAACTTCTAACTTCTCACTCTGTCTATACATTCTCCCAAGTTCTTTCAACATCTTTATGATTATTACTTTAAATTATTTATCAGTTACATTGCTTATTTCCACTTAGTTGTTCTTCTGGGGTTTCATTTTATTTCACTGTTTGGAACAAATTCCCCTGTTGTCTCATTTTGCCTACTTCGCTGTTTTTATTTCCTTCTCGTCACTAGAGCCATATGCTCTTGGGATGCCCTTTATGTGGGCTGCATGGGTCTTTCTCTTATGGTGGGCTGACTACTGTTGGTGTACTGGTAGATTTGGTTGGATCCCAGTGTGGTTGGTTGCTAGGCTCTGCTTTGTGTGGAGGTTGCTGACCATTGGTGGGCCAGGTCAGGTCCTGGCATGGCTAGTCCCATAGTCAGGGGAATCTCAGTCCTGGTGTTGGCCCACTGGTGGGCTGGACCATGAGACAGCTGGCTACAGAATCCTGGTTGGGTCCTAAGGCTACTGCTGGCTGGTGCAGAGCCGGATGCTAGGGTGGCTGACTGTGGGGCTAGGGGTCCTGGAACTAGTGTTAGCCTGCTGATAGGTGGGGCTTTGGTATAGGGTGGGGGTCCTGCAGCTGATTTTGGCATGCTAATGGGTGGGACTTGGCACCTAAGGCATCCTGGCTTGATGGTGGCCTGCTTGTTGGATCTTCACATGACTGGCTATGGGGTCATGGTGGTCCTGGAGCCAGTACCTGCCTGCTAGTGGATGAATCTGGGTCCTGAGGCTAATGCCAGCCTACTAATGGGTGGATCCCAGTCCTGGGATCATCTTCTGCAGGTCCCTGGGAGACCTAAAGTTGGTGTCAGCCTACAGGTGGATGAGGCTGGAGCCCAGGGATTTCTATGGCAGCTAGCCTGCTGGTGGGTGGGACTGTGCCCCAGCCTCACTAGCTGCTTGGCCTGGGGTGTCCTAAGACTGATCCCAACTGGCTGGTGTGCAGGGCTGAGTCCCAGCACTGATAAGCTAGAGGAACATTTCAAAATGGCCCTTGCCAGCACCAGTGTCCTTGTGGTAGGACAAGGTCCCAAAATCATTGCTGCCAGTGTTTATGTCCCCAGGATGTATCCCAGCTGCCATTTGTTTCTATAGGAGGTCCTCAAAGAGCAGCATATGAGTCTGTTTTCCTTTCAAATTACTGCTTCTGCCATGGGTCCCAGAGCATGTGAGATATTTGTGTACACCCTTCAAAGGTGGAGTCTCTATTTACCAAAGCCCTCTGGCTCTTATGAAAGTAAGTGCCACTGGGCTTCAGAGCCTTCTGGGGACTTGTCTTCATAGTGTAAGACCCCTGGGCTGGAGAGCCCAGTGTGGGGCTCAGGCCCCTCACTCTTCGGGTTGTAAGTTACAACCTGTGGGTCACCTACTCAGGAGTATAGTTCATGAATATATCACATCTTTTCTCCTCCTAGGGCTTCCCTGGTGGCTCAGAGGTTGCCTGTCTTGGTGTGGTTCCTTCTATGTATCTTTAGTTGTAGAATGCATTTTCTACTTGTCTTGTGGTCTTTCTCATCAACAGTTACTTTGGATATTATTGTAATTTTCGTGTGTATGTGGGAGGAGGTGTGCCTAAGGTCTTCTTGCTCAACCATCTTGGCCACCTCATTCTATCAAATTTTTACCATGTGATTAAGTTTCTACCAGTATTAAAAACAAACAGCAGAATAGCAAAACAGCCTCTTTTGTATTAGTTTCCTAGGGTTGTGGTAACAAAGTACCATAAACTGGGTAGCTTAAAACAATAGAAATTTCTCTGAGTTCTGGAACCTAGGAGTCTGAAATCTTAATCTCATCAGAGCCATCACCTGAGACTCTACAAAGAACCCTTCCTTGTGTCTTTCTAATTTCTGATGGTGGCTGTTGATCCTTGGTGTTCTTTGATTAGCAGCTGTATCACTGGATCTCTTTCTGTGTTTTCTTATGGCATTCTCCCTGCTTGACTTTATCTTCACATGGTTTTTTATTCCTCTTTAAGGATATCTATTATTGAATTAAGGGCCTACCTCACTCGAGTATGACTTCATCTTAAGTATAGTTGACACTTGAATAACATGGGTTTGAGGCATTGGGGTCCATTTATATATGATTTTTTTTTTCAAAACTAAATACTACAGTACTACACAGTCTGCAGTTGGTTGAATTCTTAGATGTGACACTGTGGATGCAGAGGAACCATGGATATGAAGGGCTGACTATAAGTGGTATATAGATCTTCAACTGCATGGAGGCTTGGTGCCCCTAATCTTTGTGCTGTTCAAGGTTCAACTGTAATTACACCTGCATTGACTTATTTCTAAATACGGTCACATTCTGACGTGCTGGGGATTAGATTTATCTTTTGGGAGGACACAAGTCAGCCTGTAACACCTTCTAACAATTGCCCTGTATCATTCTCCATGTCTTATTTCTACACTTATTGAATGAATTATCTGCACTCATTGTCTATACTTTTTCTCCTCATTCCACTTAAATAAGGGCTTCCCTGGTGGCTCAGAGGTTAAAGCGTCTGCCTCCAATGCAGGAGACCCGGGTTCGATCCCTGGGTCGGGAAGATCCCCTGGAGAAGGAAATGGCAATCCACTCCAGTATTCTTGCCTGGATAATCCCATGGACGGAGAAGCCTAGTAGGTTACAGTCCACGGGGTCGCAAAGAGTCGGACACGACTGAGCGACTTCACCTCACCTCACCTCCACTTAAATAAGTGCCTATTATCAACACTCCTCTAAAGCTACTTTTACTAGACTCCTTGTACAATTTTCAATAGAAACTTCTGTTTTTATCTTACTTGCCCTCCTAGAAACATTTGACATTGTCGGCCACTCCCTGCTTAAATCTCTATTCCTGTGACTGAAATCTCTCCTTGCTTACTTCCCACTTCTAGAAACTCTTTCTTCTTGTTGCATCCTCTTCTATTCATCTCTGAAATGTAGATGTTTTCAGGATTTTCTTCCAGGCTCCCTTCTCACTCCACATAATTTCTCAATCGTGGCCATCTTGATGGCTTAAGTTACAAAATACATGTGGATGATTTTGAAATCTCTAACTTCAGCTCCTATCTCTTCCCTGAGGGTCATACCCATCTTAGGTGCCTCCCCAGTAGGTCAACTTTGATGTCTCACAGGCACTTCAAAGCTAAAATCATCTTCTTTTCACAATGCCTGATATCTCTTTATTTTTTATATTTTAAATATTTCAATCCAACTGATTTTATTTTGTTCATCTTTATTGAAGTTGGAAATGTGTGTGAGCTCAGTTATATCTGACTCTTTGTGACTCCATGGACTGTAGCCTGCCAGGCTTCTCTGTCCATGGGATTTCCCAGGCCTGAAGGTTGGAGTGGGTTGCCATTCCCTCCTCCAGGGAATCTTCCTGACCCAGGGATTGAACCCATGTCTCCTGTGTTGCCTGAATTGACAGGTGGATTCTTTACTACTGTGCCAGCTGGGAAACCCCCAACTGATTTTATTTTGATTTAAGGAATGGGGTAGGGCTGCAGCCTTTCTGATATTTCAAATTGTTAACCAGCTGACACCAACTTATTTATTGAATAATGTCTCTTCTTCTCACCAACTTGAAATGCCACTTTGATCTCAAACTATTTCTATATTTGGTTAGGTCTCTTTCTATTTTGTCTAGTCTTGTTCAGTGATCTATGTATCTCTTCCTTATTATCAACAATTTTAATTATTGAAGTCCCGTAACATATTTTAATAGAAAATGACTGTGCTCATGAACATTTGACCTGTCTTCCCTTTATTGTTTATTCTTCCCTTTATTTTCATTGTCAGTAGAAACTTCTTACATGATTTTCATGAGTGCCACACAGTGCTTACTTTTTTCCTGCTTGCTGTGATTCTAGGACTTGGATGGACACTGAACTGTGAATTCTAATGGGAATTTTGGGGGAAGAAAAAAATGGCTTCTACCAGAGCCTTAGTTCTTTCAATCTAATCAATTAGAAATGCTCTGTGGCTGCTAGTCTGGATGGGATGGGAGTTTGCAATTATCATATTCTCAAACAGCAGCAACAGCTCTGTAATCCACCAAGCTGCAGCCCCACCTCTCACCTTCAGAAATTTCTAAGAGCAGCAGAAACCCAATTTCACCCTTTGTTCCTACTGAGGAGAGTACAAAGACTACTGTAATATAAGCTGGAAGCCTTGGGAAACAGGTTGCCTATGTTGAGTGCTATCATGGGGTATTCCTTTTAAAATTTCCTCCATAATTTACGTGCATGGCTGATCATCTTTTGGGCTTTCTTGTATATTTTTTCTCTCTCTCTCTTTTTTTTAAAGAGGAATCAACTAAACTAAAAATAATTAAAACATTTTAATGTATATCTAGTATTTAGAACTTTCATTTTTTTTCCTGCCCCTAAAAAGCAAACTCTTTGGCCCCAGTCTTTGCATTCTCCAAGTCATTCTCTTCATTGCAGCAATTATGATTTGACTCACTTGTCTCTATCTCCAGCCTTGGTTTTTGGGTTCAGCTACTGACATACCTAGGACTTCCCAGGTGGCTCAGTGGTAAAGAATCTGCCTACAGTGCAAGAGATGTGGATTTGATCCCTGGGTCAAGAAGGTCCCCTGGAGGAGGAAATGGTTACCTGCTCCAGTATTCTTGCCTGGAGAATTCCATGGACAGAGGAGCCTAGCATGCTACAGTCCATGGAGTCCCAAAGAGTTGGACATGACCTAGCACACATGCATGCACACACTGATATACCTATACCTATATCTTCTTTTGGATATCCCAAAACAATGTCTTTGAAATGGAAGTCATAGTCCTCCCTCTGAAACTTTTCTTACAGAATTTGTTCTTTTGGTAAATGACCCCCTGCCTCCAGAAGTATAATAATCAATCTCAGTCAGCTCCTCAACTGCTGAAACAGCTTCCTAACTCTTCTTCTTGCTGCTGCTTCTGTTCATCTCCCAATAATTTTCTACCCAGTAGCTGAAAAAACTTTCTAAAATACAAATCTTATCACAGCAAATTCCTGCTTAAATCTATTTAATGGCCTCTAATTGCTATATAGGGTTTCCCTGTAGCTCAGATGGTAAAGTGTCTGCCTGTAATGCGGGATACCTGGGTTCAGTCTCTGTGTTGGGAAGATCCCCTGGAGAAGGAAATGGCAACCCACTCCAGTACTCTTGCCTGGAAAATTCCCTGGACAGAGGAGCATGGTAGGCTACAGTTCATGGGGTTGTAAAGAGTTGGACACAACTGAGCGACTTCACTTTCTATTGCTATTAGATTAAATATGAATTATCTCACCATAGCCTGCAAGCCCTGAGTAGTCTGCCTACCTCTATATAAGAAGGCTCTTTTTGTTTCCCCCCATGTCCTGTCCACTGACAGTCATGGATATTTTGCTTTCTAAATACATTCTGAATGTATCTATAGGTCTACATCTCTAGTATCATCCCCCTATTTCAAGTTACCATTTTTTCTTTAGTTCATGGTCATTTTTTAGGTGACTAACTGCTTTTCCCGATTCCATTCTTCTCATATCAATCTCCACACAACAGAGTGATCTGTTGATATTGATTAAATATCTATATGCTTCTATAACTGCTCTGCTTTTAACTCTATTCTTGCATACAGCATAGAAGGATATCTTTTTAGTATAACATATAAAACACTCCATGATGTTACTTTATCCCTATAATTTTCAGCCATGCCTCAATATTCATTCTCCTTGTACTATAGCTTAAATAATAATTATGATTATAATAACTATAATCATCCCAAATATTACTAGCTGTTACCAGTTATTAATATTGACCATCTTCATTATACCAGCTCTGTAAAAATCTTTAAATCTCTAAACAATTTTTCTGTTTAGGTGTTATAGAACCACTGATCTAGCTTCACTGTTAATTAGGATATTAGCTATTGGTTTGAGATAAAAATCTTCTTTGTCATGTTATTATCCTTCTATATAAAGTTTGCTAAAAGGTTTTATTAGTAATGCAACATAGAATTCAATAAATTATAATCCTACTGGGTATCATCATATACTATATTTGATTGGTTAGTATTTTATTAAGCTTTTTAAGATCTATATTTATAACTAAAATGGATCAATATCTTTTGTATGTGTTTACATGTGTGCATGCATACATATGCTGTATTTATCAGCTTTGACATCAGAACAATGCTGTTCTCATAAAATGGTAAATTTATTTAATATTCTTTCATTGCTTATTTTATATCTGTCTCCCTCGTTAGATTATAAGTTGCATAATGGCAGGAATAATGACTATCCCTAGTCATTGTTGGTATATTATTGGTCATTATTGGTATATTCTTGGTATAGAACATTATAGTCAATATATAAGTATTTGCTGAATGCTTGAATGAATTCTCATGTTACAGATAGGAAGCTGGGACTAGCATGTTTAATCAATTTGTCCTGGGTCATACAGTTAGGCAATGGCAGAGCTGGTCCTAGGAATGTATAAATAGAACCTAATGGTCCAGTTTTGAGTAGAATTATAGTGTGCATGGGCATGGCTGGGAAATTTGACTTTATGATTAGAATTTTTTAAATGGCAAAGCACATTTCAAAGTAGTTCAGTAACTACCTTCTGTTGTCTTGGTTTAGACTTATGGGCACAATTCTCACTCTAGAGTCTATGCAACTTCTTTATTATGCTGCCTCTCAAACTCCTTGAAGTTCCTCATATATGCAGGGTTATTGCATAAATGTATTATCCAAGTGGACAATTCTGAGAATGAAAGGGACTGCCATTTATAGCTATGCCTGGATAACAAGAGTAATTGGAAGTGTCTTGGGTACCAGGAGGTTTGGTCTTCCTCCCTGTACATACATAATGTGTTGTTTCTCATATCCATACCTTTGCCCATGCTGTGCCCTCTGCCTGAAGGGCCATTTCTCTTCTTTGTCTAAGTGCACTATTACTGATCATTGAAATTCTTCCTGCTCTGGGAAGCCTTGTCAGGCTCCTCCTTCCCCCGGACTTCAGTGTTTTATCCTTTTGTGTCTTCAGCACTTTGTGATTATTCCATTCCAAGATTCATCATACTTTCTTGTAACTATTTGTTCATTTTCCTGATAGACTGTGAGCTGCCTGAGGGCAGGGACCGTATCTTTATTTTCCCTTGGTGCCTGGCAGTGCTCAGCGCATTGTAAGCGCTCATTAATTATTTGTTGAATATGTGAATGTGTAACTAAGTGAATGAACAGCAAAATCAAATGATTCTCTCTTTACCAGAGAACTGCTATCTTTTGTGAAGGGAGTAGGGCAGGAAAATATGTTCATGGTTTCCGCTTGACATGCATGACTGAGATCTCACCACAGTTAGTCCTTTAGGAAACATGAGGGCAGGAGCAGATGGCCTCACCATGCTATGAGGTTTGCGAAAAGAGGGCCTAAACAATACAACTTTTACTAGTGTGCCACACGGCCTGGAATGCTGCCATCATAGACATCCCTTTGAGGTGAATGCTGTCTCCAGATGGCCACTCCTAAAAACTGACACATGTTATCTGAGGGGAGTCGCCCTCTAAATGATACTATTTCTTTTACCCACTTAGATTTCTCTGGGAATCGGATATCATATGTGGAATGGGTGAATTGGGGTGGCACTTTGGGAGGTCCACTGGATGGAATTTTCCTTGTCTGTTGTTATTTTTACATGTGATTGATGTCTGTCTCCCCGCCAGTACTGTAAGCTCTGTGAAGGCAAAGATAAGATGTCTTTGTAAACCAAAAGCACCCAGTGTAGTGCCTGACTTCTAGTAGGTGTTCAGTAGTATTTACTAACGATTCTAGCTCATATACCACTTTGTACATATTTATAGGCCTTGTATCATCTAATCTTGTTTATTTACATATTGTTAGACCTGGCTTTTATGTAGCCTCTTTAGAACTGTGGTACATTAAATTTGTGAGTTAAACTTGCCCATCCCAGCATCAAAACTCACCACTGCAGGATCTATGTCACCAACTGGAGCCTACTTTGTTTTGCATCCTCACACTTGGACTTGGTTGTGTGTGTGCACATGTGTGTGCGTGTGTGCATGTGTGCATGCCATGCCTTAGGTCCCCTGATTATTTAAGAAGCCATAGCCTTCCTGCTAACCCGTTCTGTTCTGAACTCATATAGCCCTGACTGATTCTTGCCAGTTCCCCTCTCCACTTTCTTGGGACTGGGTCATGCTTCTTATATGCTCAGGATTCTGACTGTGGCTCTCAGTCACAAGATTGCCTTATTATTATCAGTTTAGAGTATGAGCTTCTTACTGTCAGCCACCTTGTTTTGTTCATTGTTATACTTCTAGTAAACAGGATATTTCTGGGCACAGAGTAGGTTTTCAGTACATTCCCAATGAATGAACGAATGACGGAGCCCTTTCCAGAGAAGGCATACCTAATGTTGGCAGGGAGGTGGTCCTGGACAGTAATAGTAATAACCACAATGGTTGCCATTAATTGTTTTGCATATTCAGTGTCAGGCCTTGTCCTAAGCATGTTAAGAATGTTTTTTTTTTTTTTCTAATTGACATAATGTTATGATGCAGGTAGTATTACTTCCTTTTTACAGATTATGCAACTGAGGCTCAGAGAGGTTAGCAACAGGACTAAGGTCATATAGTAAGTGGTGATAAATCCTTGTTGATTCCAGATTCCCCATCCTTTCCATTTCATCATAGGATGTGCTGCACAGGTAGCAGAGATGTGGCAATTTGGGGGGCACAGAAGGGTTAGGAAGGTGGTACAGGTATTAAAGACAGGCTCCATTGCCTGACATGTTTGCCAAGTACCAGCTCTGTTGCCCTTTGAATCCAAAGTTGTACTGTAGCCAGAAGAGTCGGGCTGTCCATCCCTGAGGAGTGTGGGACTCAGTAGGCGCTGAGAGCAGACAGGGCTCTGAAGGTGGGCAGCCATCAGTTGTCTGTGCTGGGAGGTGGCTCTCTATTGTTCACTCCTGCTCCGTGCAGACTGCTCAGGGTGCTGGAGTTAGGGCTTACATAGGATTTGAAACTGAGGGAAATAGTTTCATGACTTTTGGCTTATCTGTTTGGTTCCCTAAGATAAAACCTCAGATTGATTCATATGTGAAATTTGTTCTTCTATCCTGCTCTCTCTCCCTCTCCTCCCCCTTTCCTCTCTCTCCCTCAGCAGAAAATCTGTTGAAAACCTTTTGGGGTAACTTATTCTATTTGGCAGAATTTGAATGGAACATGAACCAAAATACAAAGGTAATTGTGTTAGACTGTTTAAAAAAAAAATTCCCTGAAATGCAAAAGAAATGCTGAGTTATGGGGAGATCGCTCACACACCTATGCCAACTTTGGCTGATTTAGAGGTGGCAGACATCATGGGTTAGCTGGCAGTTCATAAACATTCTAGCCTCTTGCTTTTTACCCAGGATGCTAGGGACTTCATCTGTCTGTAATTCATTTCAAGTAAGATTGAGCCAACCTACTGTGACTGAAAATTGCAGGTTTAGAGTAGTGAGAAACCAAAGCCCTCTAGTCCAAGGAGAAGTACCTGGGGCAGTCAATTCACTGACCAGGACTGGTAGTGGGCTTGTCATGTCTTGAATGTGTATTCTAAAATCAGTGGGCATTTGCCTTTTCAAAGTCACCAGGAAGGAAGACAGTTGAAAATACAGACGGGTAGGCATGTGGTATTTCAAAGTTTGACTCCTTAACAGGGAAGTAGTTACTTGTGACAAGTCACTATTGCTATTCTCCTTGTGCATCAAAAGATGCCTCATTACACCCAGCATGTTCCTTGTGATCCAATCAGACTGGCCAGTTTATGCTCCACCTGCTCATTCTTGCTTTTGTGTCTTTGTTTATGTTATACTCTTTGCCTGGATGACCTTTCCTATTCCTTTATAAGTAAGGCTTCACCTTTTTCCATTTCCACTTTTTCCTCTTTCACCTCCTCTTTTTCTTTTTCCTCCTACCTCTCCTTTTCCTCTGTTGCTGCTAAGTCGCTTCAGTCATGTCCGACTGCTAGCGACCCCATGGACTGCAGCCTGCCAGGCTCCTCCATCCATGGGATTTGCTAGGCAAGAGTACTGGAGTGGGGTGCCATTGCCTTCTCTGCCTTTTCCCCTGAATAACCACAAAATGCCAATGATAATAAAAACAAGGGCTTACAATTAATGATTACTTAAAGAATTGCAACAAAATCCCTATACATGTTAAATGGAAGTTCCCTGAATGATCTCTCTCTTTGAGAACAAGTTTTCTTTTATAATCTCATGCAACAAGAGTCGGAGTAACAATATTTGAAGATCCAAAATAACTCTCAGGTACTGCTTAAATGATTTCTAACCACTAAGAAGAAGGGATATTCCAGAAGAATGAGGAAGAATTAAATTTGTGTAATGGAGAGGAATATGCAGGTAATGTCTAACTGGTATGCATAGGAACTTGTGACTGCCCGCCCTATATAGAATACGTTAAACTGTGCTGTTTTCTTCATTATCTTGATTGATCCTCACAATGAGGATCAATGAGGAAAACCCACCCAATGAGGAAAACCCTATTTCCTCCACCCAATGAGGAACACCCTATTTTTATCTTCATTTTAAAACAGATGGGGGTATTGAGGTTCAGAAAGGTTAAAGTAACTTGCTCAAAGTTAAGTAGCTAAGAAATAGTGGAGCTTGGATTTGAATTCATGTCAGTATTAGTCCAAAGGCCACTTTTACATACTGTCTTGTAGCTCTATCTCATTAAATTCACCTTTAGAACTCTTGTTCAGTAAGTTGTCTAATCATCTGTACTATATAAGCTAAGCCTGAACTGCTGAATCGAAAACTCAAATAAAATTTTGAACTCTGAACAACACAGGTTTGAACTGTGCATATTGACTTATACACAGATGATTTTTCAATAAATATATACTGCAGAAGTAGCACTACATGATCCATGGTTGGTTGAATCTGTGGATGTGGAATTGCAAGATACAGGGGCTGACTGCAGTTACATGTGGATTTTCAACTGTGATAGGATCTGTATGCCTAACCCCTGCATTGCTCAAGGATTGACTGTACACTCTTACAACTTATCCTTTAATTGTTTCATGTGAATAAGCTTGACTTTTACCTCTAGACTTAAGCTTTTTAAAAATGTGTAGTGCCAAGCATACAATAGGTACATAAGATGTACAATTCAACTTGAAGAGAGAAGCTAAGCTGTGGTTCTAAAAGTAGAAGTTCCAGGAGGAAGAAGTTTTTGTTTATTTAAACCCAAAACAACTGGATAGAACCTAGAAACAATCCAAATAACTGTGTGTATGGGTTTGTCTGGGAAAAGGTGAGGTGAGGGAACTAGATCTCGACAGTGCAAGGGTAATTGGTTGATCTTTCTCTTCATTGACCAGTTGCTGTTGTAGTGACAGGTCTCAAACACATAAGGCACATTGACTAGGTTGGCTGAATCATTCAGTTAATAACCAATCAGAGAGTAGATAAGACAATACCTAGATAATTCAAGTTCGCTTTATAGATGGGCCACATTCAACAAGTTGATCAATTCCTGAGAAGTAGATGTTGATGCAAACCCTCTCTTTTTTCTTTAACATGAGTTATCGATTTAGATGTGCTTTATCTTCAGCTGGCACTGATGCATAAGATGTTACCTTTAAGCTTTTATCTTGCTCACTTCCCTGTAACTTCTTTAAGAAGGCTGAAATGGGGAGGTTTACATATTTGCATTATGAAATCATTGACAAAATTTCTACCCATATTTTGCCTTAAGTATATTAGCTCGTATTGAATTTATAAAGTTCCCATTGTTATATGTGTATAAAATATTTATAAATATGTGAATGAAGCTATAATTAATCTGTAAGTCCTAAATCTATTAAGTTCTGATATTGAAAGGACCCTTTGGTGAAAGCTTTTTGAAGAGAAATTATCACTTGTTATTTATTGGCATTTGTCACTTGGAATTTTGGTCCGCTGAGTTCTCATAAAGTAGAGGTTGCCTCTGCCAGGTTTTCCCAGCCTCAGCACTATTAATTTTGGGGGCCAGGTAATCCTTTGTTGTAGGGGTCTGTTTTGTGCATTGTAAGATGTTTAGCATTTTCCCTGGATTCTACCTCCTAGATGTCAATAGCATCTCCTCCCCTCTTTATTGATGACAACCAAAAATGTCCCAAGACTTTGCTAAATGTCCCCTGAGAGGCACAAATTGTTCTAGGTTGAGAGCTACTGCACTATACAGATCCTGAGTATTAAAACTACTTATATATTAAAATAATAATAACTATACTTATATAACACTTGTTTGTGGCCAGGAATAAGTGTTATGCACATATAACTCATGTAATCCTAACAATTCTGAAAGTAAGACTCTTTTTTAAAAACTATTTCATTTTAAAATGAATTTTATTTATTTTTGGCTATGCTGGGTCTTCATTGTCTTGCTCAGGCTTTCTCTCATGGCCACAAGCAAGGGTTGCTCTTCATGGTGGTGCACAGGCTTCTCATTGACGTGGCTCCTCTTGTTGTGGAGCACCAGCTCTAGGCATGCAGGCTTCTGTAGTTGCAGCATGAGGGCTCAGTAGTTGGGGCTCATGGGCTCTAGAATGCGGGCTTTAGTTGTGGCGCACAGGCTTAGTTGCTCCGAGGCATGTGGGATCTTCCTGGACCAGGGATCAAACCCATGTCCTCTGCCTTGGCAGGCAGATTCTTACCCACAGTGCCACCCAGGTAGTCCCCAAAGTAGGACTCTTATTATCTGATTTTAGATATAAGGAAATGGAGGCACAGAGCGGTTAATTAATTTGTTCAAGATAGTTGCAGTGCCAGGATTTCAATCCAGGCTGGCTGACATCAGAACTCATTGTCTGAAACACTATACTACAACCACGGTTATGCTTGTACAATGGAATGGCGAGATAACAATTTTTAGTAGAGACCATATTTGCATTCTTTTCTAGGTATCCACATTGACCATCCAGAGGAATGTTGTGCATGGCCAGCAGGGGACCTGCCACTGTAGAGGACTTCAGATAAAGGCTAAAATGGTATAGTTTAAGAATAAGCTGTTTTTAACTAATTTTAAAAAATATGAACATTTATAGGTATCTTCTTGGTCCCTAACTACTTTTGATTTAATCAATGAATGCTGCTATTTCACAGACTGGGTCTGGCACGTGTGCAGTCGGGAACCATCTTAATGCTGAATCTAGGGTTGAACACTGGTAATGCATTCTAATTTCAGTAGTTTCGGAAAAAAATAATATAAGTTTAGCTGAGTTTGGTAGGCTCATATTGCCTAGCTCATGATCCCCCAGTCTGAAGAGTGGGAGTAGTTCCAAAATTCTAGTGTATTCTTGGTGAACAGTATGCAAAAATTGCACATAAGAACCTTGTGTAGTTTGCAGACCAAGGAGAGACTGAAAATATAAACCAGGACTCTTTTCTTGGCTGAATAACAGGTGATATTGAAAGTCTATAACTTGATCTCTTGCTTTTGACATTGGGTCTGATTACTCTTTTACAAGTAGGGAGCATCAGACACTTGATCAGTCACAGCCTGCTGTTGCTGCTGCTAAGTCACTTCAGTCGTGTCTGACTCTGTGTGACCCCATAGATGGCAGCCCACCAGACTCCCCTTTCCCTGGGATTCTCTAGGCAAGAACACTGGAGTGGGTTGCCATTTCCTTCTCTAGTGCATGAAAGTGAAGAGTGAAAGTGAAGTCGCTTAGTCGTGTCCAACTCTTGGCCACCCCATGGACTGCAGCCTACCATCCTCCTCCGTCCATGGGATTTTCCAGGCAAGAGTACTGGAGTGGAGTGCCATTGCCTTCTCCTCAGTCACAGCCTAAAGATGTGCAAATGGCTGGAAAGCCTATATCAGGTAAGACAGTAGTATATTTTAATTCATTACATTTCTTCTTTCCTTCATTCACCATTGATTGAGTCATTATAGTATAGTTATAATATTGTAAAGTAATTAGCCTCCAATTAAAATAAATAAATTTAAATTAAAAAAAATGCTGACTCTCAAATCAAATTCTACCTCTGACACTTATTAGTTGTATGATCCTGAGCAAATGACTTAATCTTTCAGAGTCTCAGTTTGCCATTTGTAAAATTGACATGTGAATAGTCTTTACTTCAACTTAATTGCTTTAAGTGTTAAATCAAATAATATATATAAACATCAATATGTGTTAGGTATTCCTAGTATTGTGTACTTAGTAGATGTCACTATATGTGTGAGGGGAGAGAAAACAAGGACATAAATAACTACAACACAAAGAAAAAAGTGATATGTTATGAGAGGAGGCATGATAAAATGCTTCAGTAGTTGAAAAAAGCCTGGGAGTCCTTCTGGATGAAGAAACAAGGAAAGAATCATAGAGGAAGTGACAGCTAAACTGAGCCTTGAAGGAAGAATAGAATTAAGGCACATAGTTGTGAGAACACTATTTCTAGAGTTAGCTATAAATACCTACTGGGACTGGACTGCAAATGATGACTCATCCTTTTCTTCTTCATCATCCTAGCAATTTCCAAAGAGGAAATCCACAATGGTAGCAAAATCCTGCCTACTGCTGTGCCTCTTCCTTTACTTTCCATGGAGAACATAGTAAGGCATTCTTATTTTCTGCTGCAGTAATAGAGGCACTAGGTTCAAGGTCATATAGTCACCCTTAAATTAGACACAGGTTTGTGAACTCTGTAATGTAAGCAATCAAGCACCATGTACATTTTTATTAGGCACTTAACCCAACATTATATAGTACTCAAGAGATACAGAAGAATGCCCTTGAAGAAATTACTGTCACATGGGAAATATGACATAAATGTACTAAATAGTATTATAAAATAATGTAGAATTCAGTACTGAGCTGTGTGGTGTGGACTCTAATAGAAGGTCTGCAAAATATGATCATTGTAACCAGGGGTAACATTAGAAAGGAGGCTTCATAGAGGGATAAGAACTTGCATTTTAGATTGGGTCGGGAAAGTAGAGCTTTTGAGATGGGGAAATTTATTTAGCAGAGATGGTAATTCATGAATGAATGAATGAATGAAGATAATGTCTTCTAATTCACGCCTTAAAATTTCAGTGATGTCTGTATCTCTTAAACTGAGTGATGTTTGCCAAGATGTGTTTGGATCTGCCCTGTCCTAAGGCCCTCCACTCCAGCTGAACTGTAAACCATGCATATAATTGGGGTACTTTCTCAGTCTCCTGCTCTTGCTGATGCTTTGCACCATCCAGAACTATGCATGCCTGAGCTAAATGAATGTCATGTCATTGACAACAATAATTCTCCATTTCTAGACATTTTGAGAAAATGCATAATATTGAGTCATTTCAAAAAAGGGTCTTTCAAAGTCAGCACATTCTCTGACATTCCTCTCCCTTCTCCTCTATCAGCATGTGAGTCTCACTGATTTCTTAGGAAGGTGCACTGGTTGTCATGGTAAAAGCTACGCTAATTGGCTTCCTCTCGTTGACATTCTGTCAAGCTCACTGCCTCACTGAGGCTCTGGAATAGACCACTTAACTTTTTTCTTCCCAGAGAACATATTCTCAGCAAGTCAGGCTACCTCAGCAGAAAATGGAAGGTATTTGAAATGTCCAACACGTTATCCAAATATTTCACCCTTCGTGGGGCCAGACATGCACAGTTTTACTTTCACTAGGTATCTTCTTTCCACAGAGAGTGCTGATGGAAACTCAGCCAGAGATTTTTAACTCTGTTAAGTGGATTTGGGGAATTTGTAAAGAATGAAAGCATATGGGCAGACTGTTAATATGAGAATAGAGACCTGAGTCCATGATAGGTCTGGTCTGAAGCAAACTGTGAAGTAGTTCTCTCTTTTGTTATTTTCTTGTCCTGTTTTCCCCACTACCAGAAGGACTGAAGGAAGGAAAAAGGAAGGCAGACAAGTCTAGGACCTCCTCCAAGAGGTGTGGTATCAACTGAATAGGGTTCCTGACTTCTCTTCTCTTCTAGTTTTCAAATCCAAGTGTTGCTAACTGTTGTGTCGTTTTGCCAGGGCACTTTATTTGCTTGGGAACTTACAGGAAATCTAACTGTGGTTTTCATGCCTCTGAATGACTTACCATACCACTTATATGTCTTATCATTCAAAATTGCTCTTGATGACTATTGGGATAGACATTTTGGTGTTCTTCATATGATATCAGGTAAATAGGTATCATCATCTACATTGTGTTTTAGTTTTGTCTTAGGTTTTCTTGGGCAGTAGTGACTCATTGAGAAATACTGAGTGTCCTGTGTAGCTCTGTGCTTGTTTGTGTGGCTGATTCTTCTTTCTTTGGAGTAGCATGTGCCTAGGTGGCATGATGTCAGGGGTTCCTGGAGGTCTTTTTCCATCCTCTGAAACATTTTTGTTGCTGTTCAGTTGCTAAGTCATCTCCGACTCTTTGTGACCCCATGAATTGCAACATGCAAGTCTTCCCTGTACTTCACTGTCTCCCAGAGTTTACTCAAATTCATTTCCATTGAGTCAGTGATGCTATCTAATCATTTTATCATCTGTCACCTTCTTCTCCTCCTGCCCTCAATCTTTCCCAGCATTAGGGTCTTTTCCAATGAGTTGGCTCTTTGCATCATCAGATGGCCACAGTATTGGAGCTTCAGCACCAGTTCTTCCAATGAATATTCAGGGTTGATTTCCTTGAAGATTGACTGATTTGGTTTCCTTGTTGTCCAAGAGACTCTCAAGCGTCTTCTCCAGTACTATAGTTTGAAAGCATCCATTCTTCAGTGGTTAGCCTTCTTTATGGTCCAACTCTCACATCCATACATGACTACTGGAAAAACTATAGCTTTGACTATACAGACCTTTGTTGGTAAAGTGATATCTCTGCTTTTAATATGCTGTCTAGGTTTGTCATAGCTTTCCTTCCAAGAAGCAAGTGTCTTTTAACTTCAGGGCTATAGTCATCATCCAAAGTGATTTTGGAGCCCAAGAAAATAAAATCTGTTTCCCCTTTTCCCCCTTCTATTTGTCATGAAGTGATGGGGCCAGATGCCATGATCTTAGTTTTTTGAATGTTGAGTTTTAAGCCAGCTTTTTCACTCTCCTCTTTTACCTTCATCAAGAGGCTCTTTAGTTTCTCTTTGCTTTCTGCCAATAGAGTGCTATCATCTGCGCATCTGAGGTTGTTGATATTTCTCCCGGCAATCTTGAGTCCAGCTTGAGCTTCATCCAGTCTGGCATTTCACATAATGTGCCCTGTATATAATTTATGGAGAAGGCAATGGCACCCCACTCCAGTACTCTTGCCTGGAAAATCCCATGGGCGGAGGAGCCTGGTAGGCTACAGTCCATGCAGTCGCAGAGAGTTGGACACGACTGAGCGACTTCACTTTCACCTTTCACTTTCATGCATTGGAGAAGGAAATGGCAACCCACTCCAGTGTTCTTGCCTGGGGAATCCCAGGGACAAGGAAGCCTGGTGGGCTGCCGTCTATGGCGTCGCACAGAGTTGGACACGACTGAAGCAGCAGCAGCAGCATATAAGTTAAATTAGCAGGGTGACAATATACAGTCTTGAAGTACTCCTTTCCCAATTTTGAACCAGTCTATTGTTCTATGTCTGGTTTTAACTGTTGCTTCTTGACCTGCAAACAGGTTTCTCAGGAGGCAGGTAAGGTGGTCTAGTATTCCCATCTCTTTAAGAATATTCCACAATTTGTTGTGATCGACACAGTCAAAAGCTTTGGCATAGTCAATGAAGCAGAAGTAGATTTCTTTTTCCTGGAATTCCCTTGCTTTTTCTATGATCCAACAGATGCTGGCAATTTTATCTCTAGTTCCTCTGCCTTTTCCAAATCCAACTTGTACATCTGGAAGTTCTAGGTTCATATACTGCTGAAGCCTAGCTTGAAGGATTTTGAGAATAACCTTGCTAGCATGTGAAATGAGTGCAATTGTGCGGTAGTTTGAACATTCTTTGGCATTGCCCTTTCTTTGGGATGAAAACTGACTTTGAGGACCCTTTATCCTATACATGGACTTCCCAGGTGAGGCTAGTAGTAAAGAATCCGCCTGCTAGTGCAAGAGATGCTAGTTTGATCCCTGGGTCAAGAAGATCTCCTGAAGGAGGAAATGGCACACAACTCCAGTATTCTTGCCTGGAAAATTCTGTAGTCAGAGGAGTCTGATGGGCTACAGTCCATGGAGCTGCAAAGAGTCAGACAGTGCTGAATGACTGAGCATGCACATTATATATATATATATATATATATATATATATATATCTTTAAATCCACTTAAAATTTTTATTTATTCATTTTTGGCTATGCTGAGTCTTCGTTGCTATGAGGGGGCGTTCTCTAGTTATCAAGAGCTGGGGCTGCTCTCCAGTTGTAGTGCATGGGCTTCTCATTGTGGTGGCTTCTCCTGTTGGGGAGTACGAGCTCTAGGCTGTGAGGCTCCAGTAGCTGCTGCATGTGGGCTCAGTAGTTGCAGTTCCTGGGCTCTAGAGCACAGGCTCAGTAGTTGTGGCTCTTGGGCTTAGTTGCTCTGTGGCATGTGGGATCTTCCCAGACCAGGGATTGAACCCATGTCTCCTGCATTGGAAGGTGGATTCTTAACCATTGGACCACCAGGGCTTTCCAGGTGGAGCTAGTGGTAAAGAACCCACCTGCTAATGTAGGAGACAAAAGAGACGCAGGTTCGATCCCTGGGTCGGGAAAATCTCCTGGAGAAGGAAATGGCAACCCACTCCAGTATTCTTGCCTGGAGAATCCCACGGACAGGGAAGCCTGGCAGGCTGCAGTCTGAGGGGTTGCAAAGAGTCCAACGTGACAGAAGCAACTTAGCATACTGAGGGACCACCAGGAAAGCCCCTTTTAACTGTCATTGATCCTCTATACCTCAGTGTGAATGGGTGTCAGAGTTTGGGGCGCTGGCCACCTGAGGGACAACATTGGGAAAAAAAAGTGTCTGTTGGTTGGTTTGAGGCTAGGAAACAACTTGTCTTTTGAACAGTTTTGCCTCAGGCTGATGGTGGGGATAATAAAGATAATTATCATCAACAGGATGCGCTGCCCAATTAAGTGCCTAATTGGGCATAATGCTGTACTTAGAGAACTTCACAGGCCTATTCATTTCTGCTGTGAGCCTAACACACTGTCTCAGAGACTGGGCTGTTGGATGAAGTGTTAAGTCAGCCAGTGCAAAATGTGCGGTCTCTGTCACACAAAGTTAAAGATCAGTTCATTTGGGGGAACTAGGGGTCAGTGAGATTAAAAAATATAAAGGGAAATGGAATATGAATATTGTTTGGGCATTATACCATCTCAGATATTTATGTTTGAGCTCTCTTTCCAGCTTTAGAAAGTAATGTTACAGATTCTTCGGTGAGAAAGTCCTTGCTGGGCATTGGTAACATTGTTCAGAGTGATGGATCACTATTTACTTTTGGAAATGGGGATGGAGAAGGTGAAGGCTGGGTGGGCACTCACAGCAAATCATCCCCTGGAAGATGGTTTTAAGTGGCTTTATAGACTAAAAGAGTATAAATATATGCTAAGATTTATTGGGTTCTTACTAAGTTTCAGGTGCTGTGAGAAGCACCCTACATTAATGCTAACAACTGCTATATAGATAAGGAAATGGAGGGACAGAGAGTGTAAAGAAGTTTCCCAAAGTCACACAGCTATATTCCTTCCTCCCTTGCCATGCACTCATACTATACTAAATTTCTGTGATGTGTTTTTTTCTTATCACTGGGCACCCTGTGCAGAAAGGGGATGCATTTAGTTGAAGGCTCCATTTAATTGGATTCTGGTTAATTGAGGCTTGGCTCTTTCATTGGAGGATGCACATGATTTAGCTCAGGTACAAATTAGCCCCTTGCAGTCCCCCAAATAACCAGATCTCGTGGTAGTTTATTGCTGGAGATTTAGGAAGCTGATATTTATACAGCAAAGAAACTTGATCTATCAAAGGAGAATTAACCAAATTAACTAAAATAATTTAAAGGGCCAGGAGCTCTGTTGAATTCAAATTGTTCTTATAATCCCATTATTGTTAAATCTCTTCTTTCCTGATAACCCACCAGCTGCCCAGCCTTAATGGCTTGTTTACACAGGGTTTCTTTATTTCAAAGAGAAAAATAGCTTTGCAGCTCATAGGGTGGAGGTGAAGCCTGCCTATGCTGTCTTTCCTACAGTTTGCCCTTATGTGTTTCCATGGAAACAGAATTATTGCTTGAACTAAAAATTCTTAGATTTGTTTTCCTTTGCGTGTTGTTTGAAACTTGCGCTAACTTTATCAAAACTGAGAAGGAGATTTATGGCTTTCCATTCTATTGGCAATTAGTGAAGCCTTTGGGCTCAGAGGAGAAAGAGGGCACTCAGGACTTTTTAGAGTCAGATTTGCATGAATTCTTGATATTGTTGAGAGATATACATGGGTGAGTAAAACTCCTTCCAGTATTTTTTCCAACTTCGTCTTCCCAGTCAGTGCAACCATCTTGCTCCAGAGCACAGGATCATTCTGGAAGAAGAGTGGAGTGTAGTTCTAAGAGCTTGGGCTCTAAAGTCAGGCTGGTTTGGGTTTGACTTCTGGCCATGCTACATGTCACCTTATTTAAGTTTGGGCAAGTAATTTAAACATGCTGCTGCTGCTGCTAAGTCGCTTCAGTCGTGTCCGACTCTGCGCGACCCCATAGGCAGCAGCCCACCAGGCTCTGCCGTCCCTGGAATTCTCCAGGCAAGAGTACTGGAGTGGGGTGCCATTGCCTTTCCATCCTCAAATCCTCGTATGTAAAATGGGACATAATAGTGATATTAGCTTAAAAGGAACAATGTAAAAGAATAGTGCCTTAACCATGGTAGATAGTCAATCGTAAGTTTTAAAAAAGTTACTTGTACTCCCCCTGAAACGTCTCTTCTCTCTCCTAATTTGTCATGCCTTTGAAGGCTTTTTCTTAACCCCATCTCATATTGTCTGCTTTGATGTCACATGAGTTCAGTTGCTTTGGTTGTGTCTGACTCTGAGACCCCATGGGCTGTAGCCTGTCAGGCTTCTCTGTCTATAGAATTTTCCAGGCAAGAATACTGGAGCGGGTTGCCATTGCCTCCTCCAGGGGATCGTCCCAATCCAGGGACTGAACCCTTGTCTCCTAAGGCTCCTGCACTGGCAGGCCCGTCCTTTACCTCTAGCGCCACCTGGGAAGCCCCATGTGCTAAGTCACTTCAGTCATGTCCAGCTCTTTGTGACCCTATGAACTATAGCCTGCCAGGCTCCTCTGTCCATGGAATTCTCCAGGCATGAATACTGGAGTGGGTTGCCATGCCCTTCTCCAGGGGATCTTCCCAACCCAGGGGTCAAAACTATGTCTCTGTGTTTCTTGCATCTCCTGCATTAGCAGGTGGGTTCTTTACTGCATAGCTTGACACTTTTGAATTGATTGGCAATGGAGTTGTAGTTCTTTTGTTATATATGGGTGTTGTCTCTCAGGTCACGTGCTGTGTGATCACTTGAGAGCTGAGCATCCAGAAAATGTTAGTAGTCAAGTAAGTAAAGACTGGGCACTGGGCCTCACAATCATACCCAGAGAAGGTCTGGAGTTGACTTTTTGTCTCCATGGGAGTCCAGATAGCACTCTCTTTCCTAGCTTTGGCTGCCCCACTAAAACAATCTGGTAAGACATATCCAACATGCCCAATGGGATAGATTTCATCTGTGAAGACTGATGAAGATACAAGCGTGCTACCATACGACCTAAGACTTCTGTGCCTGGAAGGCCCTCTGCCTGTGGCTCATTTCACTTGAAGGAAGCACTGTACTCAGTTTGGTCAGCCTCAAGGACAGCCACTGGGGACCTCTTATTGTGTGTGAACTGGCAATGCCTCCATCCACACCAAGCTGAGCTGAGATCAAGGTTAGCTTCACTTTAAGATTCTCCTATCAATCACCACAGGTCAGCAGTATCAGTCAAACTGAAGGTGTTAATCTCCAACCTGGGCTATTTTTCTCAGATATTTTGCAGTTAAAGATGGTGTCTGAGGTGAAAAATCAATTATGGGAAAGTGCCCAAGTTAAGTGGCGAGCTGCTTGCAGGCAGCCTGCTGGAACAGAGAGGAAAACAATAAGGAATTCTTCAGGAAAAATCAGATGTTTACTAGGGCTTTGCAAAATAAAGGGGGAAATGAAAATAGGGCTTCTGTGATAAATTAACAAAGACAATGGATTTGTCTCTGTTTTAAATGCCTCTATTGCTCTAGTCAAATAAAAGAATTATTTGAGCTCAGATTATTTTTGCCAGACTGACTATAGGAGACATCCAGGAGGGTCTGGAGGGGGTTTTCAGGGTAAGAGCCACACCCTAGTGAGCGGGTGATTGAGCTGTTCCCGCTGGAGCCCTCCCTGTTGCTATCACTGTGGAAGGCATTTAGGTGCCAAGTTGGTTGAATATTTTCTGTGAAGACAAGCACCAAGCATTGGCCAGTTCTCCCTCCAGTCCGAGAGCCACCTGCAGTGCCACCAGGAATCAAAGGGTAGCCTCAGGCCCTGACTGGTGTGAAGATGGGGTAGAGGAGAAAGCCAAAGGGGCCGGGACTCAGCGTATTGAGCCAGCCTGTTCATTGTGTTCTCTACCTCTAGTCCTGTCTCTCTTCATCCATTCTCCACACATGTATCATTACTTTTCCTAAACATAAATCTGATTGTCTCATTCCCCTGCTAAAAACCCTTCATTGTTTCCTATTAAGCTGAACATCAAGTCCACACTTCCTGACATGATGTGCAAGGCTCTTCACAATCTGTCTCCTGTTGTGATCCATCGCCCCTCTTCCACCTTTCTGCCCTACATTTGATGCTTCCTATGACATTACCGTGGGGCTTCCCTGTAATGGGTGGCTCAGCTGGCAAAAAAAAATTTGCCTGCAGTGTGGGAGACCTGGGTTTGATCCCTGGGTTGGGAAGATCCCCTGGGGAAGGGAACGGCTACCCACTCCAGTATTCTGGCCTGGAGAATTCCATGGACTGTATAGTACAAGGGTTGCAAAGAGTGACATAACTGTATAATATGGAGTGGCTTACAGATCTTTCTGCCTCAGCTCCCCTATTACACACTTTACGGACAAAAGGCTGTTTTCTGTTCTTGCCCATGACACCATTTCTACATTCTTTACTAGTTCCTGTTCCTACTTCAAGACACAGCTCAGATATCAGTTCCTCTAAGAGGCATTCTCCAGCCCCTTCAGATGGGGCTATATTTCTCCTTTGAGTTCCATGGCACCAGTGTATACCTCTGTGTCATTATGTACCCCATGAAATGGAAGCTATTTACATCTCTCTCTTTCCCATTAGACTACAACCTTCTTAAAGATGGGCCTAAAGGCACTCAAAATATTTCAGAGGGTGGAGAGCGGTATAGAGAGGACCAAGGCAGTGATCCTAAGTGTCTATCAGAAGCTGCCATGGTTTGGACTCCCTTCCTGATCAGTAGGTGCTTGCTTTCTCACTGCCTTACAGATTTCTGAAAAGTTTCCATGCAATTATTCAAGATACTACTAGCTTTAGGAAATGTTTGCATTTTAGATGGGTATCCTTAATGCCTTACCTTTAGGAAACAGTGGAATTTTGTGTACTAAAGCAGGCTGATTAGAGACAGGCTTTCCTTGACCCTCATATCACATGGTATAGGCAGCTGTCCATTAAGCCTGTGTTTAGGGTCAGCCCTGAACCCTGTGCCCACTGATCAATTACCATAGTGATGTGTTAACACTTGTTAATTAGTTTCCTTAAAATGGGGACCTATGGATTCTGGGCCTCTAGCTAGAGTGCAAGCTCCTTGCAGAAAGGGATTGTCTGTCTCCAACTTGTCTGGAGTTTCCCAGAGGGCTCTAGAACATGTGAGAGGCTCTGAGGGGATTCTGGCTAATCTTGCTGATTTCTGTGGGCTTCTCAATTTTTTTTGGAATTATGTCTAAACCAGAGTGGAGGGCAGTGCTGTGATACAGTTCAACCAAGATTGAGTGTCCTATGCTTCAAATCCTACAGTGCTATCATCACTAAGTCGAAGGCTTAAATAAAAACTAATGCAAAAAGTAATGCTTAAAATCCTCCAAGCCAGGCTTCAGCAATACGTGACCATGAACTTCCAGATGTTCAAGCTGGTTTTAGAAAAGGCAGAGGAACCAGAGATCAAATTGCCAACATCTGCTGGATCATTGAAAAAGCAAGAGAAGGATGTGAGTCTGAGTGATCTCTGAGAGAGGGTGATGAACAGGGAGGCCTGGCGTGCTGCGATTCATGGGGTCGCAAAGAGCCGGACACGACTGAGCGACTGAACTGAACTGAGATAGCATATTGAAAAGCAGAGACATTACTTTGCCAACAAAGGTCCATCTAGTCAAGGCTATGGTTTTTCCTGTGGTCATGTATGGATGTGAGAGTTGGACTGTGAAGAAGGCTGAGTGCTGAAGGGTTGATGCTTTTGAATTGTGGTGTTGGAGAAGACTCTTGAGAGTCCCTTGGACTGCAAGGAGATCCAACCAGTCCATTCTGAAGGAGATCAGCCCTAGGATTTCTTTGGAAGGAATGATGCTAAAGCTGAAACTCCAGTACTTTGGCCACCTCATGTGAAGAGTTGACTCATTGGAAAAGACTCTGATGCTGGAAGGGATTGGGGGCAGGAGGAGAAGGGGACAACAGAAGATGAGATGGCTGGATGGCATCACCAACTCAATGGACATGAGTTTGAGTGAACTCTGGGAGTTGGGATGGACAGGGAGGCCTGGCGTGCTGTAATTCATGGGGTCGCAAAGAGTCAGACACGACTGAGTGACTGAACTGATGGAAAGTGAAGGATGGATGGATGGAAAACAGCTTGGACTTTCAAACTTGGCTGCTCTCGTCTCACTATCATATCTCAGAAATTTCAAATGATTCTTATCAATGAAAATTGAAAAAAAAAAATGAAGGAATCACATCTTATAGTATCTGTAGGAAAATGTACTTTAAGTAGCAAGATCCAGTCTGTCCATATTGGAGAGATGCCAGTTCTACTGATAGAAAAGAACTTCTCAGACCGTCTGTTAGTTATTATACAGTCTGTGTTTAACCCCTTCTGTACCAGCATGAAAACACTCATAAATCTTGTAAATAACTGCATTGGGAGCTGTGAGAGATAAGACATGGCACCTCAGGGGGGTTGAAAATTTAATAGAAGAGATAAGAGATATACATGATGATACACAAAGCAGGCTGAATATACTAAGTGTCGTAAGGGAGCTACTAAATGTGGGGGAAGTACCAACGAGAGAGAAATTACTTTTTGCTGGGGACAGGGGATTCTCCATGGAGGCATGTGAAGGCAAGGGGAGAGGGCACAATTTGTGGACATTTTGGTTAGAGGGACTAGCATGTTAAATGCCAGTAGAGGTGGGAAAGTCCAGAATAGGTCTGTACAAGGGGAATAGTCTCATGTCATAGAAGTATGGAGTGTAGAAATAGTAGTAGACAACGTTTTATAGGTGGGGATCAGATCAAGGGAAAGCATTTGTCTGTGGGATTAGAGGTGTTTTATTCTATAGCGTAGACGATGGGTTGTTGGTGGCAGGTTTTAGAGCAGTCAATACTTTGCTCAGAGCTGCACTTTAGGAGGGTTTTGGGGCAGCCTAGAAAGTGTGGGTTAAGTACTGAACTGTTTTCTCTAACCTTAGGGGCAATAGAAATGGCCTCGTAGCTTCTACTATTGAAGATGTGATGCATTGGGTTTTGGAGACTTAGAACTAGTATAGATTTTTTCTTTTATTAGTTGCTATTCGATTGATGGCTCTGAGGTCACTGTTCAGGCCAAGGCAGCGCAGCTTGGATGGGAGGGTACATTTGATTTTTTTGGTTGGGCTTTGAACCTATGTGAACTTTGTAGGTTTTGAGTTAAACTGGGGCCAGTTTTTCAATATTAATTTGGTGTTTGTTTTTTGAGTGCATGTGTTTGTGTGTACTGTTTTGATATTTATTCCTTCTGACAGTTGGGGATCACTTTTCCTGTATTCCATGGAATACAGCAGTGGGAGTTGAGGGTGGTGGTGAGGAAGGTCCAGGGTCAGATCTGAAATCTCTGTACATTTATTCTCCAAGTTCTTCCTGGCTGAGTTCTATCAGGAGGCTTATGGGATCCATTTTTGGTTGGAGTAGCACCACTGTTTCCTCAAAGCTTGGCTGTCTTTGACCACTTATAAAAAATTCAGTTGGGAGAGGAACCTGGTTAAAAATGCACATTTGGGGCCCTGGCCTCAGTGGGCTGAATCAGAGACCAGCCTGTTTAACAAACTCCACAAATGCATGATCTCAGGTTCATGCTTAGGTGTGAGGACTACTCAAGTAGGGCTTCTCAGGTGGCGCTAATCGTAAAGAACCTACCTGCCAATGAAGGAGACATAAGAGAAGCAGGTTTGATCCCTGGGTCGGGAAGATCCCCTGGAGGAGGGCATGGCAACCCAATCCAGTATTCTTGCCCAGAGAATCCCCATGGACAGAGGAGCCTCATGGGCTATAGTCCATGGTGTTGCAAAGAGTTGGACATGACTGAAGTGACTTAGCATGCACACTTGCAGGTAGGAAAAGATTATAAACCAAGAAATGGAGTTTTGAATGTAAAAGGCAAGAAAAGTCAATTCTAAGGTTATTAAAAGGTTTGAAAAATATAGAAAACTTGGCCTTTGGATTTTTTTTAAAATTCATCAAGCTATGGGTCTTTGGCTCGAAGAAGAGAAACTTGTTATAGACGGACCTTCCCATTTTGGAATGGTCTTTCTTCTTCCTCCTCCTGGTTCAGATCTGACCCATTACATAAGGCTTATCTCCTCTAGTATGTGTTTAGGACCACTCAAGACCATGAAGATTTTCCTGGTTTTCAGAGTTCCCTTCACTTCCTGGTTGCCCTTTTCATTTACTGCCCAGCCTTGAGATCTGTTGTGTGTTTTCAACTTGTCCATGAATTGGGATTTACTTGCCTCATACCTGTTGATGTTTTTGCAGTTCATCTCTAAATTGTGTCTGACATTTCTTTTTGCACTCTCCAATCTGGTAGCATCTGACACCACGTGTGCTACCTGGTAGGAGCACACTCAGTACTTGCAGAATGAATGAAAGGATTTCAGACAACATGATGGAGCTTTGCTTGAGAAACACAAATACCAAACCTTCGTCAAGAGATAAAGGGGAGAATGAACCTAAAACACATGCTTATAGTCACCAAAATAGTCAAGTACTTAAAAATGAAGTGTGCAGAGTTCTGTGTCTTCCCAGTAGTTTTTACAGAATTACGGTGAGCCAACATTTTTTATTTTCATTTATGAGAAACAAACCCATTTCCATAACTCAACTTCCATTTTCAACACTTTTTTTCAATTCCAAACTATGACTCAGGCTTGCTTTATTTCTGGCAGCATGTCATCTTTTAAACAGGGAGTGAAGAGAACTTGGAACAAGGACTTTCAAACTTCCCTAGTCTTTCGATAACAGTCCCTCTTAAGTGCTGAGGGATAGCTGTGTATTCACGGATTACATCTGCCATTATACTGGCCCTTGCCATGGGATCCTTTTCTTTCTTTGTGGATTTGATAACTGACCCCATATAATTTCATTTGTCAAAATGTATCTTACCCATTTTCCTTCCCCCTCATTCTTCCTTTGAAGCTATACCTTTCCTGATTTTAGAGTGTGGGGGACTATGAGTGGGTGGCAAATGATGCCTGCTTGGGCTTTTTAAGTACCAGCAGCATTATTTCTATATTTTTTGTTCTGCCACTGAAAATGCCTCGGCCTACACATAACTAGTTCTCATTCTCTTCCTGTTCCCCCCGCCCACAGCATCCTCATGCTCCTCCTTAAATGCCTATTCCCCTTCTCGGAGGCCACTTTCCTTCACAGTTCCAGAATGGTTTCATTCATCACTGTCACAGTCCCTGTCGATGGTAAACTCTTCCATCTTATCTGTAGCCACCAGTAAATGAGTTTGCATTTAAAATTGTAAAGAGCTTTCTCTGTTTCTGACATTTCTCCACCCACTGATACTTGCACTTATGTGGCTTGCTGTCACCTTTTTCTCTGCCAGTTGGTTGGCAGGAACCAATATTCCCCAGAAAAGGCAAGAGGATCATCCTGTCACTCCGGAAATCTGTCTAATTTTCATCTGACTTTGATTACAAGTGCTCACTTTCTTCTTTGAATGAGAAACACAGATTTGGGAAGAAGAAAAACTTACGAAGTTGCCAAAGGAAGCTGAAAGTTGTAAATGACTGGGTTGGACACTAGGAAATTTCCGATTTGAGTTCCTGCCGTGGGCTGACTTAACTGTTGTGTGTGCATGCTCAGTTATGTCTGACTCTTTGTGCCCATGGACTGTAGCCTACCAGGCTCCTCTGTCCATGGGATTCTCCAGGCAAGAATACTGGAGTGGGTAGCCATTCCCTTCTCCAGGGGATCTTCCCAACCCAGGGATTGAACCTGGGTCTTCTGGATTGCAGACAGATTCTTTACCACTGAACCACATGGGAAGCCCCGGTTCTGTGTAAATTACTTTCTCTGTGTCCTTTCTGTGCTATAGGAATGATGTCAATTTTGGAACTGAGTTGAGGGGCAAAAGTTACAAATACCGTGTTTTGAAAACACAAAGAGCATTGATAAAAGTGATGTCACTTGCTGAAAGCCTGCTGTGTGCAAGAGTGCTAAGTGATATGCACACATGATTTTTACTCCTCAAGACAACAGTGAATAATGTTGGGGCTTCAAGATACTCAGTATCTGGCTCACAAGCACACATGTAAGGGATGGAAACAAGAATTTTAACATAGATCTGTCTGGCTCCAGAGTTCACAGTCTTATGATGACTTTGCTGTACAAGAATCAGGTGATAGAGAGAATGATTGAGTTCCTCTATTTGATGAAAAGGTTGTCTTGGCTTTTAAAATAAGTTTGAAAACTAGCAGATTGTTAGTAATGGAAATTTAAGCCATTGATTTATGATGAGAAAGTTGGGTGATGTCAGAAAGCTATCACCCTGAGACTGTAGTTTTTATTATTTTAACATTTCATTTATTCTTTCATAACCAATCCTGCAGTTCCCAAGCAGTGCTCTGCCACCAGGTAGTGAGAGAGAGTTACAAGTCATGATTCATAAGTCTTGAGGCAGAAATTAAAATGTCTACTTGTCTTTTTAAAGTTAAAAGACTTGAATATAAGTCTTAATATAATACTTATAATAATACAATATTATTATCAATATAAAATTGATATTACTATAAGAACCTATTATTAATATAAGAAACTATATAAGATACTCTTACATAATAAGAGTTATATAAGAAACTTATATTAATATATGAGTTATATTAATATAAGAAATGTGTATAAGAGACAGGG
>SJYT01016800.1:152073-165570 GCA_006410635.1 Cephalophus harveyi
AGTACTGGAGTTTCAGCTTTAGCATCATTCCCTCCAAAGAAATCCCAGGGCTGATCTCCTTCAGAATGGACTGGTTGGATCTCCTTGCAGTCCAAGGGACTCTCAAGAGTCTTCTCCAACACCACAGTTCAAAAGCATCAACCCTTCGGCACTCAGCTTTCTTCACAGTCGAACTCTCACATCCATACATGACCACAGGAAAAACCATAGCCTTGACTAGATGGACCTTTATTGGCAAAGTAATGTCTCTGCTTTTCAATATGCTATCTAGGTTGGCCATAACTTTCTTTCCAAGGAGTAAGCATCTTTTAATTGCATGGCTGCAGTCACCATCTGCAGTGATTTTGGAGCCCCCCAAAATAAAAGAGCATTGGTTAACGTGTTTAGGAAAGATAAAAGCAATCAGTAAATTCTTTTTTTAAATTAATTTATTTAATTGGAGGCTAATTACTTTACAATATTGTAGTGGTTTTTGCCATACATCGACATGAATCAGCCATGGGCGCACATGTGTTCCCCATCCAGAACCTCACTCCCACCCCCCTCCCCAGCCCATCCCCCAGGGTCATCCCAGTGCACCAGCCCTGACACCCTGTCTCATGCATGGAACCTGGACCAGCGATCTGCTTCACATATGATAATACACATTTCAATGCTACCCTCTCAAATCATCCCACCCTTGCCTTCTGCCACAGAGTCCAAAAGTCTGTTCTTTATATCTGTGGCTCTTTTGCTGTCTCGCATATAGGGTCATCATTACCATCTTTCTAAATTCCATATATATGCATCCTTGTAGCTCAGTTGGTAAAGAATCTGCCTGCAGTGCAGGAGACCCGGGTTTGATCCCTGGGTTGGGAAGATCCTCTGGAGAAGGAAATGGCAACCCACTCCAGTATCCTTGCCTGGAAAATCTCATGGACAGAGGAGCCTGGAGGGCTGCAGTCCCTGGGGTCGCAAAGAGTCGGACACGACTGAGCGAATAACACCAATAACACTATACTGTATTGGTGTTTTTCTTTCTGACTTAATTCACTCTGTATAATAGGTTCCAGTTTCATCTACCTCATTAGAACTGATTCAAATGTATTCTTTTTAATGGCTGAGTAATATTCCATTGTGTATATGTACCACAGCTTTCTCATCCATTTGTCTGTCGATGGGCATCTAGGTTGCTTCCATGTCCTGGCTATTGTAAACAGAGCTGCAATGAACATTGGGGTACACATATCTCTTGCAATTCTTGTTTCCTTGATGTGTATGCCTAGCAGTGGGATTGCTCAGTCATTATGCAGTGCTATTTCCAGTGTTTTAAGGAATCTCCACACTGTTCTCCATAGTGGCTGTACTAGTTTGCATTCCCACCAACAGTGTAAGAGGGTTCCTTTTTCTCTGCACCTTCTCCAGCATTTATTGCTTGTAGACTTTTGGATAGCAGCCATTCTGACTGGGGTGAAATGGTACCACATTGTGGTTTTGATTTGCATTTCTCTGATAATGAGTGATGTTGAGCATCTTTTCATGTGTTTGTTAGCCATCTGTATGTCTTCTTTGGAGAAATGTCTGTTTAGTTCTTTGGCCCATTTTTTGATTGGGTCGTTTATTTTTCTGGAATTGAGCTGCATGAGCTGCCTGTATATTTTTGAGATTAATTCTTTGTCAGTTGCTTCATTTGCTATGATTTTCTCCCATTCTGAAGGCTGTCTTTTCACCTTGCTTAGAATTTTCTTTGTTGTGGATTAGCTTTTAATTTTAATTAGGTCCCATTTGTTCATTTTTGCTTTTATTTCCAATATTCTGGGAGGTGCGTCATAGAGGATCCTGCTGTGATTTCTGTCGGAGAGTGTTTTGCCTCTGTTCTCCGCTATGAGTTTTATAGTTTCTGGTCTTACATTTAGATCTTTAATCCATTTTGAGTTTATTTTTGTGTATGATGTTAGAAAGTGTTCTAGTTTCATTCTTTTACAAGTGGCTGACCAGTTTTCCCAGCACCACTTGTTAAAGAGATTGTCTTTTCTCCATTGTTTATTTTTGCCTCCTTTGTCAAAGATATGGTGTCCATGATATTTGACTTTTCTCTTGTTTCTTGAGGTAACCTTGTATTGCTATAAACCTTCCCCTTACCACTGCTTTTACTGAGTCCCATAGGTTTTGGGTTGTTGTGTTTTCATTTTCATTCATTTCTATGCATATTTTGATTTCTTTTTTGATTTCTTCTGTGATTTGCTGATTATTCAGAAGCGTATTGTTTAGCTGCCATATGTTTTTATTTTTAATAGTTTTTTCCTGTAGTTGACATTATGTTACCACGTTGTGATCAGAAAAGATGCTTGGAATGATTTCAGTTTTTTTGAATTTACCAAGGCTAGATTTACCAAGGCCCAGGATGTGATCTATCCTGGAGAAGGTTCCATGTGCATTTGAGAAAAAGGTGAAATTCATTGTTTTGGGGTGAAATGTCCTATAGATATCAATTAGGTCTAACTGGTCCATTTTATCTTTTAAAGTTTGTGTTTCCTTGCTAATTTTCTGTTTAGTTGATCTATCCATAGGTGTGAGTGGTATTAAAGTCTCCCACTATTCTTGTTTTGTTGTTAATTTCCTCTTTCATACTTGTTAGCATTTGCCTTACATATTGCAGTGCTCCTAATTGGGTGCATATATATTTATAATTGTTATATCTTCTTGCATTGACCCTTTGATCATTATGTAGTGTCCTTCTTTGTCTCTTTTCATGGCCTTTATTTCAAAGTCTATTTTATCTGATATGTGTACTGCTACTCCTGCTTTCTTTTGGTCTCCATTTGCTTGAAATATCTTTTCCCGTCCCTTCACTTTCAGTCTGTATGTGTCCCTTGTTTTGAGGTGGGTCTCTTGTAGGCAGCATATATAGGGGTCTTGTTTTTGTATCCATTCAGCCAGTCTTTGTGTTTTGATTGGGGCATTCAACCCATTTACATTTAAGGTAATTATTGATAAGTATGATCCCATTGCCATTTACTTTATTGTTTTGGGTTCGGGTTTATATGCCCTTTTTGTGTTTCCTGTCTAAAGAATATCCTTTAGCATTTGTTGGAGAGCTGGTTTGGTGGTGCTGAATTCTCTCAGTTTTTGCTTTTCTAATTTACATTTAAGGTAATTATTGATAAGTATGATCCCATTGCCATTTACTTTGTTGTTTTGGGTTCGAGTTTATACACCTTTTCTGTTTCCTGTCTAGAGAAGATCCTTAACATTTGTTGGAGAGCTGGTTTGGTGGTGCTGAATTCTGTCAGCTTTTGCTTGTCTGTAAAGCTTTTGATTTCTCCTTCATATCTGAATGAGATGCTTGCTGGGCACAGTAATCTGGGCTGTAGGTTTTTCTCTTTCATCACTTTAAGTATGTCCTGCCATTCCCATCTTGCCTGAAGAGTTTCTATTGAAAGATTAGCTGTTATCCTTGTGGGGATCCCCTTGTGTATTATTTGTTGCTTTTCCTTTGCTGCTTTTAATATTTGCTCTTTGTGTTTGATCTTTGTTAATTTGATTAATATGTGTTTTGGGGTGTTTCACCTTGGGTTTATCCTGTTTGGGACTCTCTAGGTTTCTTGGACTTGGGTGGTTATTTCCTTCCCCATTTTAGGGAAGTTTTCAACTATTATCTGCTCATGTATTTTTTCATGGCATATCTTTTTGTTTTCTTCTTCTGGGACTCCTATGATTCGAATGTTGGGGTGTTTGACATTTTCCTAGAGGTCTCTGAGGTTGTCCTAATTTCTTTTAATTCTTTTTTCCCTCTCTTCTTCATTTATTTCCACCATTCTATCTTCCACCTCACTTATCCTATCTTCTGCCTCAGTTATTCTACTGTTGGTTCCCTCCAGAGTACTTTTGATCTCAGTTATTGCATTATTCATTATTGATTTACTCTTTTTTATTTCTTCTAAGTCCTTGTTAAACATTTCTTGCATCTTCTCAATCCTTGTCTCCAGACTATTTATCTGTAACTCCATTTTGTTTTCAAGATTTTGGATCATTTTTACTATCAGTATTCTGAATTATTTTCAGGTAGACTCCCTATTTCCTCCTCTTTTGTTTGGTTTGGTGGGCATTTATCATGTTCTTTTTCTTGCTGAATGTTTCTCTGCCTTTTCATCTTGTTTAGATTGCTGTGTTTGGGGTGGCCTTTCTGTGTTTTGACAGTTTGTTGTTCCTCTTTATTGTGGAGGTTCCTCCCTGTGGGTGGGGTTGGACAAGTGGCTTGTCAAGGTTTCCTGGCTAGGGAAGCTTGCATTGATGTTCTGGTTGGTGGAGCTGGATCTCTTCTCTCTGGAGTGCAATGAAGTGTCCAGTAGTGAGTTTTGAGGTGTCTATGGGTTTGGTGTGACTTTGGGCAACCTGTATATTAATGCTCAGGGCTATGTTCCTGCATTGCTGGAGAATTAGCCTGGTATGTCTTGCTCTGGGACTTGTTGGCTCTTGGGGGGAGCTTGGTTTCAATGTAGGTGAGGAGGCTTTTGGATGAACCTTTTTCGATTAGTGTTCCCTGGAGTCAGGAGTTTTCTGGTATTCTCAAGTTTGGAATTAAGCCTCCTGCCTCTAGTTTTCAGTCTTATTCTTACAGTAGCCTTAAGACTTCTCCATCCATACTGCACTGATGATAAAACATCTCCTTTTGAAGACAGTGGGCTGCCTTTCTGGGTGCCTGGTGTCCTCCGCCAGCGTTCAGAAGTTGTTTTGTGGAATTTTCTCAGTGTTCAAATGATCCTCCAATGAATTTGTGGGGAGAAAGTGGTCTCCCTGTCCTACTCCTCCACCATCTTAGGACCACCTGCAATCAGTAAATTCTGTGTCAGAGTTAACTGTTTGTTTTAAGAGAAGCAGAGATTCAGTGTTCTTCAAAGCAGTCCGATCAGAAGGAAACAAAAGTATGCCTGAATTTATCCATATGTGCTAGTAGTTTATAGTTTATTTGAGCCAAGTGTCTAGCACTGACTGAGTCAGCAGACTACAGTCTGTAGGCCAAGTCTGGCCATCACCTGTTTTTTTGAATAAAGTTTTATTGTACACAGTCACACTCATTTGGTTAGGTGTTCTTTATGGCAATTTTTGTGCTATAACAGCAGAGTCAAGTAGTTGAAACAGAGACTATAAGGCCTGCACAGCTCAGTATATTTGGTTACTCTATGGCTTTTTATAGGAAAACTTTACTAATCCTTGCTGTGTAGTATTTTGTAGAAGGATCTGTGCTTAGACAGCATTCATTTGCTGAACTTTGTAGTTACGAATGCATTATTTCTTAGCATAAGAAATTACATTCCTTTACAGTAATAATATGTTGTTGTTGTTCAGTCACTTAGTCATGTCCTACACTTTGTGACCACATAGACTACAGCATGCCAGGCTCCTCTGTCCTCCACTATCTCCCGTACTTTGCTCAAATTCATGTCCATTTGGTTGGTGATGCTGTCTAATCATCTCATCCTCTGCCTCCCCTATCTTCTTTTGCCTTCAATCTTTCTTGGCTTTTTCAAGCCAAACTTGTTGTTACTGTTTAGTTGGTAAGTCATCTTTGAGTCTTTTGTGACCCCATGGATGGTAGCCCACCAGGCTTCTCTGTCTTTGGGATTTCCCATGGAAGAATACTGAAGTGGGTTGCCACATCCTCCTCCAGGGGATCTTCCAACCCAGGAACTGAACCCATGTCTCTTATGTCTCCTGCATTCTAGGCAGATTGTTTAGCACTGAGCCAGCAGAGAAGTGATGTGTGTGTTAGTCCCTCAGTTGTGTCCGACTTTTTGTGATCCCATGGACTGTAGCTCACTGGGCTTCTCTGTCCATGGAATTCTTCAGGCAAGAATACTACAGTGGGTAGCCATGCCCTTCTCCAGGGGATTTCATTACCCAGGGATTGAGCCCGGGTGTCCCACATTACAGGCAGATTCTTTACCATCTGAGCCCCCAGGGAAGCCCCAATAATAATATTTAACTTTTATCGAGGACTTGCTCTGTTCCAGATATTTTGCAAAGTTTCTTACATGCACCACATGAAGTTTTGAGAACTTAACTACCTCAATACTTTTATAAGAGGTGCTAAAAGATTGAATGACTTGCTCAACTGCATACATTTAGTGGCAGAACCAGTATTTAAACCCAAACTTTTTTCTTGTGGTAAAATGTTTTCTGAGAGTTTGTATCATGAAATGGTGCTGTATTCTGTCAGATGCCTTTTCTGCTTTAATTTAGATGATCTGTGGTTTTTTCTTCTTTATTAATGTGAGGTATTACACTGGTTTTCTTTTGTTGAAACACTGTTGCATTCCTGGTATAAATTTCGCTTGGTTATGGTGAATAATCCTTTTGATATGCTGTTTGGTTCAATTTACTAATCTTTTGTTGGGGAGTTTTGAATCTATATTTGGTATATGGGTCTGTGATTTTTTCCTGTGATGTTTTTATCTGTCTTTATATTGACTCAATGGACATGAGTTTGAGCAAGCTCTGGGAGTTGGTGATGAACAGGGAAGCCTGGTATGCTACAGTCTATGGAGTTTCAAAGAGTCAGACAGAACTGAGTGACTGAACTGGCCTAATATATGTGTTATGAAGTATTCCTTTTTCTTGAGTTCATTTTTGAAAGTTTGAGACACATTGGTGATAAATCTTTTATAAATTTGGATAGAATTCACCTATGAATCCATCAGGTCCAGGAGTTTACTTACTACCTTATAGTTCAAAAGTGATGTTCTAACTGTAGATAGGATGGACACTTTGTGGTCATTTGGAAAGACAAGGTGTTGGGAGGGCATTTTTATTCTCATCCTATGGACAGAACTTTGTCATATGGCCATTCAAGGGATTTGGAAAATACAGTCTTTCTTTGTGATGGCCATGTCTACAGCTAAAAACTAGAAGCTATATTTCTAAGCAGGAAGTAGGGAGAGGCTATTGGGGAAGAGCTAGTCTTTGCTGTGGTCCATAATAAACTGAACTAGTGCCTTCTTCTTTTTCTGAATAGATGCTCATTGGTTAATTGAGACAAAATAATTCATTTACCCCACTTTTAGACAGAACACAAATTTGGCACTGAGATTCTTAAACCATTTCATGGCAAATGTAATATAGTTATTTGCTTCAATTTTTTTTAAAGAATAAGGCATTCATAAATATCCTGGAGAGAGTTGTTGGTTAATCCAGCAACTAATATGGGCCTTTTTGTGCATATTAGTCGCTCAGTTGTGTCTGACTCTTTGAGACCCCATAGACTATTGCCCGTCAGGCTCCTCTGTCCATGGAATTCTGCAGGCAAGAATACTGGAGTGGGTTGCCATTCCCTTCTCCAGGGAATGTTCCCAACCCAGGGATCGAACCTTGGTCTCCTGCATTGCAGGCAGATTCTTTACCATCTGACCTAGTAGGGAAGCCATGTATCTCTTTAATACCAAATAATTGCATAGCTTCATAGCAAGAACACATATGTGTCAGACTGAAGGACAAAGTTAATATGCATGAAGCAAGTAGAGGACAATAAAAAATGTGTATTTCTTTGGCATGTCCTACTTCCTAACTCACTTTGCAGTCATATATATGTGTATATATGTGTCTGTGTATGTGTGTGTTTGTGTATATGTGTGTATATAATATCCTATATCCTGTCTCTCAGCTCTTTGAATTTGGGGCCCTCACATGATTCATCAATCTGACCTCTTGAGAACTCAGCATAGTACTTGAGGTGGGGGGGGGGAAAGCCCAATGAACTATAATTTGATGTTTCAATTCAAAATCAGGATCTTCTCTAAGGGCTCTCTCCCTTATCCTTTATATCCAATTCATCAGCAAGCTTGCATGCAGTAGTTCTAAAATATATCTACGATCTCCACACCTTTCTTCATATCCATTCTTGCTACCCAATTCAAGCCACCATTCTCTCTAACCCTGGACTTCCGCTGTAGCCTTCTAATTGATTTTCTCATTTTTATTTTCCTTTTAATTTTTTTTCTTCACAGTAGCTAGAGTCATATTATAAAAATATAAACCACATAATCTCACATCTTGCTTTATATACTCTGATCACTTCCAAATATACATAGAATGAAACCCAGAATACTTACCATAATCTAGCCCCTGGCTACCTCTTCACCGTCACCTCTTACTACTTTTCCTCTTATTCCAGTCACATGGACCTTCTTTCAATTTCAAGAACATGCCTAATTCCTTTGCACAGTAAGACCTTTGCATTTATGGTTCCAACTGCTTGGAATGCTCTTTCTGTAATATGTTTATATGTTAGTCTGTCTTGTATGTCACTTTCTCATTGAGGACATTTGTGACCACACAGTCTATATTAACCATACCTTTAGTTTCTCACATGCTCCTGTATCATTTTTTTCTCATAATATTTATCATTATTTGATATGTTATTCATTTGCTAATTTGTCTATTGCTTGCTACCCCTCACTAAAATACAGGCTCCATGACAGCAGGAACTTGTTCAATGATCTATCCCTAATACCTAGAAAAAGTCCTCAATGAATATTGAATCAATGTTTAATGAACTAGAATATACTGAACATTTCTGACATGATTGCCTGTGTTTTCATCAGTTAGGTTCCCTAGCAAGCAACTCTGAGATGCCATATGCTGCTGCTAAGTCACTTCAGTCGTGTCCGACTCTGTGCAACCCCATAGACAGCAGCCCAAAAGGCTCCCCCGTCCCTGGGATTCTCTAGGCAAGAACTGAAGTGGGTTGCCATTTCCTTCTCCAATGCGTGAAAGTGAAAAGTGAAAGTGAAGTTACGCAGTCATGTCCGACTCTCAGCGACCCCATGGACTGCAGCCTTCCAGGCTCCTCTGTCCATGGGATTTTCCAGGCAAGAGTACTGGAGTGGGGTGCCATTGCCTTCTCCAGGTTATAGGATATTTATTGAGGAGTTCCCTTGGGATCAACATGTATGGAAGGGAAAGGAAAGAAGCAGGAATGGATAGCCAGAGAATCTGAGCTACAGGCTCAACAGCAGCCTTAGCTAATCTTTAGCTAGGGAAATCTGGAACTAAAAAATGTCCTTCAGCGTTTTCCTTACTTGGTTCAGAAAGGCCTGGCCATTATGGTGGTTTAGTCACTGTGTCGTGTCCAACTCTTGCGACCCCATGGACTGTAGACTGCCAGGCTCCTTTGTTCATGGGATTCTTCAGGCAAGAGTATTGGAGTGGGATGCCACTTCTTCTCCAGGGGGTCTTCCCGACCCAGGAATCGAATCTGGGCCTCCTGCACTGCAGGCAGATTCTTTACCGACTGAGCTATGAGGGAAGCTCATCAATCAGTCATTGGATATGGCTGCCCCAAGAAGGATCATGACTTTGGGCAAGACGATTTTCTCTGGTTGAGGTAATCTCTGAAAGGCCTAAAAGCTGAAGGATATCTGCCAAGGTTGCTCCAGCTACTGAAACAATAGGTACTCCACGGGAGCAGTGTATTGTAGTGTTTGCCCCCCGTTGGCTTAGATTCAATTCTTCTAATGTGTTTCAGGTATGGATTTCCCAGGATTCTATAGACCTCTTTCTGGAGAGAACTTAGAAAAGGAAGGCTAGTGGAGAAAATTCCAGCTCCCCCAAAGGTGGAAGGTGATCTCAAGGCTGCAACTGATTCTCAAGGTCTACATCCTCCACTGTCAATTCTAGTTTCCCCTCAACCTCATTTCACACCCCTACTCGTCCTGGTTACTTACTTGGTGATCAGACCCTCTCCCTTGAGAGGGGACTTTGGTGGTGTGTCAATGTCTTTTCCATTGTGTATTCTGCTCCTTTTAAAATTGTGTGGAAGTGTCTCAGGAGTTAGGTCAGACCATGCTTGCTCTTTAGCAGGCAGAGGAAAATCACCTCAACATGTTTTCTTCACAATACGGCAGCAGCTGCAGCCTTAGAATTGAAAAGCTAAATGTATCATTGAAACAAATTAATGGTTGATGAATTTTTTATAGAAATGTTTTCAGGTGCTGAAAGAAAATTGCCCATGGCCCCTTTCCCAGCATAATAAGGCAGTAAGAAAATATCCAAACTCTGAACTAGCACTGTCAAAATCTGCAAGGCTTAATTTAAGGCTGTATATAAACCCTGAACTTAAGGAAGGCAGAATGCCTCATAAAAGCTATCACTACATGTTTCTAAATTCTTAAAATTTTATTACTTCTGGCCTCTAATAACTTCTTCTTAGTTGAAATTTATGCTTCTTTTCCTTATAGGAATTTACTCCATTTCTATTTGGAAAATAAAACGTGACATTTCTTTGGCACCTTATAAAGAACTAAAGAAAGCCCTTTGCCTATTTCCTGGGTTTTGGCTCAGTCATAGGAACAGCCAGGGTACTTAATCAACAACTTTTTGCTGCTACAACCTGAATGGAAAAGTGGGTCCATAGACAGGCTCATGGTCACCTTAAGGCAGTATCATATCATATATCACATATTATCACGTGTACTTTCTTTTGTGCAAATCTCATACATTCCCTAAAGTCTCCAGTGAAGACTGAGGCGTTTTATGTCCTCCATCCTATCCCACTTCCCCTCATTAGACATTAGGGGCCTGGATTTCAAAGTTCCTGACCCATATTCTTTCTCCTTCCTTTACTGTACATATTTGTATCCTCTTAGTGAATCATTGTAACAATGTGTATGCATACTCAGTTGCTAAATCATGTCCAACTCTTTGCGACCCCATGGACAGTAGCCCCCCAGGCTTCTGTGTCCATGGGGTTTCCCAGGCAAGAATACTGAAGTGGTTTGAGTTCCTTCTCCAGGAGGATCTTCATGGCCCAGGGATTAAACCCACGACTCCTGCATTTGCAGGCGGGTTCTTTACTACTGAGCCACAAGGGAAGCCCCATAGTAATAAATAGCTGCAAATATTGAATGCTTGTTGAGGTAGTTTGCCAAAGACCTTACATGTATTTACTCATTTAATCTTCAGTGTAACTTTATGAGATAGGTAGCAGTGGTCTCTGCACTTTGCAAATGAGTCAAATTTGACACAGACAGTTTAACTTACCTGAGATCATTTATTTGTTCATCACTTTTTAAATTCTAGGAATCATTCTCGGTGCTGGGGATATGACAGTGAACAAAGCAGATGGTAGTTCATACTAATTTAGCTTATATTCTGGTGTGTATTCTGGAAATAGACAATAAACAGAAAAATGAAATTTATAATATATTCAGTTCAGTCACCCAGTCGTGTCCGACTCTTTGTGACTCCATGAACTGCAGCACGCCAGGCCTCCCTGTTCATAACCATCTCCTGGAGTTCACTCAGACTCACGTCCATCGAGTCCGTGATGCCATCCAGCCATCTCATCCCCGGTCGTCCCTTTCTCCTCCTGCCCCGAATCCCTCCCAGCATCAGAGTCTTTTCCAATGAGTCAACTCTTCGCATGAGGTGGCCAAAGTACTGGAGTTTCAGCTTTAGCATCATTCCCTCCAAAGAAATCCCAGGGTTGATCTCCTTCAGAATGGACTGGTTGGATCTCCTTGCAGTCCAAGGGACTCTCAAGAGTCTTCTCCAACACCACAGTTCAAAAGCATCAATTCTTCAGTGCTCAGCCTTCTTCACAGTCCAACTCTCACATCCATACATGACCACAGGAAAAACCACAGCCTTGACTAGACAGACCTTAGTCGGCAAAGTAATGTCTCTGCTTTTGAATATGCTATCTAGGTTGGTCATAACTTTTCTTCCAAGGAGTAAGTGTCTTTTAATTTCATGGCTGCAGTCACCATCTGCAGTGATTTTGGAGCCCAGAAAAATAAAGTCTGACACTGTTTCCACTGTTTCCCCATCTATTTCCCATGAAGTGATGGGACCGGATGCCATGATCTTCGTTTTCTGAATGTTGAGCTTTAAGCCAACTTTTTCGCTCTCCTCTTTCACTTTCATCAAGAGGCTTTTTAGCTCCTCTTCACTTTCTGCCATAAGGGTGGTGTCATCTGCATATCTGAGGTTATATGTTGGAGGAAGATAATTGATGAAGGTATATCACAGGCTGAGATGGAGTGTGCAGTTACAGTATTAAATAGGACTAGGCTAGGCCTCACTGATAATTAGATTTGTGCAAAACCTTGAAGGAGTGTGGGAGGGATCCGTGTAGATACGTGGGGTCAGAGTTTTCCAGGTAGAGTGAACATAAAGCACAAAACTGAGGTGGAGTCTTGCTTAGTTCATTCATGGAAGAGCAAGGAGGCCAGCATACTTAGGTGCAGCATAGTAGGATATAAGGTCAGAAGGAAAACAGTGAGGGGAGAAAGGCTCTTGGTGGGCCTTGTAAAGATTTAGCTTTTACTCTTGAGTGAGAAAGTCATTCTAGGGTTTTGAGCTGAGGAGGCATATGATCTGACTTACATTTTAATAGGATCCCCAGCTGCCATGTTCAAAACAAACTGTAGGAAACAGAAACAAATGCAGTAAGATGTTAGGAGGCTATTATAAATAATTCATGGAAGAGGATGGTGACTTAGACCACGGTGATGCAGTAGAGGACTTGAGAAGTGGTTGAATTTTGGAAATATATTAAGATAGGCCGTGGGATTTGCTAACCAAATGGATTGGGCTGGGAGAAAAATAGGAATTAAAGATGACAATGGAGTTTTTGGCCTGAGTGATTGGAAAGGAGTTACCAACAACTCAGATGGAAGATATGGTGGGAGGAGCAAGTTTAAGAGGGAAGAACTGGAGTTTGGTTTTTGATGTGTTAGGTTTTAGAGGCCTCTCAGACAGCCAAGTGGCAGGTATTATGGAAATGGCTACGTGTGTGTATGTGTGTGTGTGTGTGTATATATATATAGTTCAGGGGAGGTGAGCTAGCTGAAATTAAAAATTTGAGAGAGCTCAATGATTAGATGCAATGAGACTGAAGGAGATCAGCAAGAGTGAGTACAGAAGGAGAAAACAAATTTCTAAGCTAAACCCTTGGACATTCAAGCATATAGAGATTGGGAAGAGAAAGAGAGCCAAAGTTGGAAACTAAGAAGGTAGGAGGAAGACCAGGAGAGTGTGCTGATTTGAAGTTCAGACAGAGACTACTTCAAGTTGGAGATAATGGTAATTACTACTAAAATTCAAATAAGGTGAGGACTGAAAATTTGCTATTGGATTTAGTAACATAGAGATCATACTTGACCTTAGCAAGAGCAGTTTTGTGAAGTAGTGATGGGGAAAAAAGCTTGCCTGCAGTGGATTTAAAGAAATCTTCACAGACGAGAAGTGATAAGAACTCACTGGACTTGTCAACTCAGGCAGCCATATTCTAGAGCTCATGTTCTTAATCACTACCACATGAATTTTTTTCAATAGATTATAATATCATACCCTCTCCTTATACAGATTTAATTATGTCCCTTGACCTCAAATAAGAGGTGAATCATTGCCTTAAAGTTTTACTAATATCAGAAATTTCAGTCAATGTGGGAATGGTCCCAGGATTTCACAAACTATATCCTATAGTCTCTTAGAAACACCATGGAAATGTTTAGAAAA
>SJYT01016800.1:165820-200032 GCA_006410635.1 Cephalophus harveyi
CTGGTTTCAGTCTGCTCTGTTGGATTGCATTCTTGTTGTGTGTGTGTGTGTGGTGTCTGTCTCTGTGTATGTGTGTGTGTGTCCAGGGAGAGGAAGCGGGGGTGGAGTGGGGAGGGCGGGGGAGTAGGGGAAAGTGGTGAGGGGAGAAGAGGAAAGAGAGAAGATGGGAAGGGGAGAGAGAACAGAAGAGAGAATGACTCACTTGTCCATGCTCAGACAAGGCACATAATCTGGTAATCTTGTCACGGACAGTTGTTTATCGCCTGTAGGGCAGGCTATCTATTAGGCTGTTTGCTTTCTCTCCTGTAATTTCATTTTGTATATGATGTCTTCTAAAGTATTTTATAAATATCTCTAGGATAAGGGCCCAGACTTTTTATTTCTTCATATAGTAAGCTCCCAATAAATGCCTCTTTGCTAGCTAGAGGACATTTCACCTTTGAACAGAGGTTTACTCCCCCTAAACACATTTGGGGTGTACATTCTGTCATAGTGAAAGACTTTTCCATGATGTGATACTCACAGTTTATTTTTGTTTTAAATTTCAATCATAACACAATTTTCTAATGTTTATATAGTTATGGAGCACTTAGAGGTACAATTTGATTCACAATTACATGACTGATTTCTTTAATGTTTTTAATCTTTCGGATGGTTACAAAATTGTGCGTTTCCCTAGGTCGTTGGAATGTTTCACTGCATTGTTCGGATATTGGGTAGGGGTGGAGTCATGTGCTTCTGAATCTTCTGATTCTTTACTATGGTCTCTGAGCCAGATCCCAAGCCCTGCATGTTTTTAATGTATCCAAATAACCAGTAATGCTGAAGAAGCTGAAGTGGAACGGTTTTATGAAGACCTACACGATCTGTTAGAACTAACACCCAAAAAAAAACTCCAGTACTTTGGCCACCTCATGCGAAGAGTTGACTCATTGGAAAAGACTCTGATGCTGGGAGGGATTGGGGGCAGGAGGAGAAGGGGACGACCGAGGATGAGATGGCTGGATGGCATCACTGACTCGATGGATGTGAGTCTGAGTGAACTCCGAGAGATGGTGATGAACAGGGAGGCCTGGCGTGCTGCGATTCATGGGGTCGCAAAGAGTCGGACACGACTGAGCGACTGAACTGAACTGAAATGCCACAGCCAGTCCTTGATTCCTAGTTTATGTCAGTGCGTGAAGGTTATTCAGATACATGTGCTCCAGCAGGTAATGGAATGTCAGTCTCAGCAGATGCCAATTAGAAAGTCTGGGCCAACAGGGCCCTAAGGCATCCAGTCTTGTATAATATAAAATTATAACCAGCTGGATGGATCAACTGAGTTCAAGAGCCATAAATCTAGATAGATATGCCTTCTCAGTATCAGGTGGCCACTTCAGAAAAGGTAATGAAAAAGCTCCTTCTGAGTGACCAGTAAGCAATTCGGAGTACTTCTGGAGAAGATGTTAGATATTTGACCCATAGAGTCCCCAGAAGATAATAACAAAAATATTGCCGTTTTTAAAACTAGCTTTCTCTAAAATTGTTGCTACTCAGGACAGGCTTTATGCATAATAGGAATTGAGAGAAATGAAGAAATAACTTTATGCCCCTCAAACTGCTCACCTGTGGTTCATTTGATGCCTGCATTTCTGTCATGTTTGAGTCATGACTTGGGTGGTTGGGGTATTGCGGCTTTGGGGAATTTAGTTGATTATGTCCTGAGAAGGGAAACGCTTTGCAACATTACCACTCATTTCTGCCTCATACAAAGGGCTTTTTTTGAGGGGGTGGTGGATGGGGGTCATTGTTTCTGCTGTTGTTTTTAATCAGGTATGTGTTTTGGCAAAGACTTATAGGATGTCTAAGGAAGTTCACTACCGGATAGAGACTTTTTCTGGAGCAAGCAGAATGCATCTTGGTATTCATATGTTTTGGCACTGGCAGCGGTGGTAACACCTGCAGGGGATAGTAGAAGTAGCACTAGACTGTGAGTTGGAAACCTGGGTTCAAGTCCCATCTCAGCAACTAATTAGATTTATGTGTATCTTAAGCACATCCCTTCTTTTCTCTGAGCCTTAGTCTCCTTTTTTTAAAAGGAGAGAATGTAGATTAGGAGTTCTCAAACTTTAAGGTGTAGAAGAATTATGCAAAGGAGTGTTTAAAAATTCAGATTTGAGGTCATCATCTAGTTTTTATCCTTTGAGTCAGTAAGTTTAGATTAGGGCCAGGAATTGTCAGGTTAAAAAATAACTCAAAGGGAATCTGTATGGTTTAAGGTCCGCTCTTTGAGAAACCGGATTAGGTGATTTCTAAGGTCTTTTACAGCTCTAAAGGTGGCTCAGAGGTTAAAGCGTCTGCCTCCAATGCAGGAGACCCGGGTTCGATCCCTGGGTCGGGAAGATCCCCTGGAGAAGGAAATGGCAATCCACTCCAGTATTCTTGCCTGGATAATCCCATGGACGGAGAAGCCTAGTAGGTTACAGTCCATGGGGTCGCAAAGAGTCGGACATGACTGAGCGACTTCACCTTCACCTTCCTTGTGTTTTGGGATGGGAACGACTCATTTTTCTACCCTCATTTTCCTTTCTCTCTTCCTCTTTCTTTGGTCATATTCTTTCCTTCTCTTCCCACCTTTTCCCTTTGCCCTCTTGTCTCATCTCCAAGGTAACAACTGCATTCAGTGGGGATGGGAACGATTCAGTGAACAGTAAACTGGAAAGTACAGGTAGAATCCCTGTCAGCACAGGTTGAGGGATAGGGACAGCTAAACAACACTCTTTGGCTTTGGGTGGAGAAATGCCGTGTTCACCTGCTAGTGATCCATGATGCATGGAATGTACGTTCTAATAAGAGAGGCATATGATGGGGTAGGGAGCATGTCACAGGGAGCTGAGAGAGGTCATGGGATTTTGGATGGGTAAATGTGAATGCCCTCTTTTTTTCTCTCCTTTCCCTTGTGGTCTATTGGGTACCACTAGCAAATGGAAGTGCTGAAAGAACATAAGTAGTGAGAGATGTTGTTCAAATCAGACTTTGAGGGGACCATTCAAATCAGTTGCAGACACACTTCTTCCAACCTGGCTGTACAGCAGAAGCCCCTGGGCAGCTGAAAAGAGTAACAGTGCCTAGGTCATGCCATAGACTAATTAAATCCAAGCCTCTGAGAGCGGGTGTAGGTATTGGCTTCTTTTAAAGATTTTAAAGTCCAGCCAAGGTGAAGAACCACTGCTCTAGCAGGGTTACTTATAGATGTGAGAGAAGCAAGACTTAAATAACTGGTCTTCTGCATGTTGCTAAGCTGCTGGCCAGCACTGTCTTAGTTGCGTAGGCCTGGAAGTTTGTTTTCGGTGTTCTGTCTCTCCATTCGGCACCTAGCATGCTTCAAGTGTGGGTTAACAAAACATGTGCTTATGATGTGCCCCTCCATCTAGACACTCTAGCCTGTGGCTCCTCTTATCCAGGCTCAGTTCTCTGCCTCCACCTGTGGTAGGAAACACTCAGTGTGAGTGTCTGCCTGATAAGAATTTGCTTTAAAGGATTAAGAGTACTTTGGCCTTTATTGTAGTTGGAGGCTCTGAGGCCAATCACTGATAACTGGATCAATTTTCACTTTTGCATGCCCTATCAGTTCTGGCAATAAAAACCAAATATATGAAAGGAGAAATTTCTCTGATTTAGCTTGGGTCTCAATTCATTTTCTTCCAACTCTCAGTTCTATTTACCCACCTAGTAGAACATTGTGGTCTATGTTGACTGGTCTCCTTTTTTTTTTTTTTAATTTATTTTTTAATTGAAGCATAAATGCTTTACAGAATTTTGTTGTGTTCTGTCAAACATCAACATGAATCAGGCTTAGGTACTGGCCTTCTTTTATACCTTGTTAATGAACATGCCCCTTTATACCTTCTCTTTAGAAACAACCGAATCTCTGGCCCACTCAGTTTCTTTGCTTGCTTTCAGCAGTAAAGTGGTCAGGATTTTTCTTCCTCCCTGGTAAAGGTTATGTAAACAAATTGTACAGTGAGCATTGTACAGTGAGCTCTCCAATCCCTACTTTCATTTCATCCTTACAGCAAGTCCTTGGAGTAGGCGAGGCATGAGTCATTAGCAGTCTTTTAAAAATGAGATGGGGTGGAGGTGCAGAGAAGTCACTTGCCCCAGGTTTTTGCAGTCAGTCTCAAAATCCATTTTCTGCATAGCTCATATCATTTGCAGATGTCTTTCAGATTGTTAGCGCTCCTGGTGGCTCAGAGGGTAAAGCGTCTGCCTGCAATGTGGGAGACTTGGGTTCGATCCCTGGCTTGGGAAGATCCCCTGGAGAAGGAAATGGCAACCCACTCCAGAGCACTTGCCTGGAAAATCCCGTGGACAGAGGAGCCTCCATGGAGTCGCAAAGAGTCGGACACGACTGAGTGACTTCACTTCTTCACTTCTTCAGATTGTTTGCTTATTTGTTTGGTTATGGTCTGTCTTCTCTGCCATTAGAATGTACGTTTGATATGAACAGGACTTTTGTCTGTCCTGGTCGCCTCTGTATTCCCTAGAGATTAGATTAGTGCATGGCATATAGTGAGTGTTTTTGTTAAGTGTTGAAAGGAACCTCAGTCTTCTTGTCCCAAATCCTGTGGTCTTTGAAATTCTTTATGCCCGTGTTCAAAGAAATAGATAGGAAAATGCACAAATAGTCACGCAGCTAGTAATTAGTAGAACCTGGCACCAGAATCCAGGTTGTTTCATTCTCAGTAGAGTAGATCTGTGTTACTTTATTTTTGGATATTGGTGGATCTAACGATACGCCGTGTTTTTTGAAAGATCCTTGAATGATGATGTGCATACTGTAATGCCATGGACAGAACCATGCTACCCAGTCACCTCCCCTTCTCTGTCAGCCAAAGCTTTGGTCTTCAGTGTTCTGAGGTTACTCAGTGTTACCAGGGGGCCCCACCTTAGCCCGCCCCCTAGTGTTCAGGGTCTTCCCAAATTCCTTCTCTCTGAAATTTTCATTGTCCTTTGACCCACTCTTATTTCAGGTGTCAGTCGCTAGCTGGATGGAGTCACCTTACCTCTTTAGGTCTCAATTTCCTCACCAAATAACAAAGATAGTAATAGATCCTCCCCACCGTCTTGTGTCATCTGAGTGGTATGAGCACAGAAAGTTACAATGAGTAGTTTTTAAGGCCTTTTATAGATACGAGATGTTATTAGGTTTTTCTAGGAAACTGCTTAATATGTCAAACAAATTAAGGGCCCTATGACTTATTTCCGCTTCCCTGGTGGCTCAGAGGTTAAAGCGTCTGCCTCCAACGTGGGAAACCCGGGTTCGATCCCTGGGTCGGGAAGATTCCCTGGAGAAGGAAATGGCAATCCGCTCCAGTATTCTTGCCTGGTGAATCCCATGGACGGAGAAGCCTAGTAGGTTACAGTCCTTGGGGTCGCAAAGAGTCGGACATGACTGAGCGACTTCACCTCACCTCACCTCACCTCATGACTTATTTTATAATGGTTTGAGGTATCTTTTCTTGGTTTCTCTGTTAAATTTTAACAAAGACATTCAATGCTTTCAACCTAACAGAGTAATTCCAATGATGGCAATTTTAAGACTGCAGAAATGTGAGGAACAGATTTTTATTTGGTGGTGGGTGAAGAAGAGGGTTTTAGGGCTTCCATGTTCATTCTCTTTCTTTATAATATTGCTCACATTAACTCTTTGTTCATCCTGTGTAGCTACTGCCTAATTTGTGCTGAGCCACAAATTAGTCAGGACTGCCAGTGATTTGTGGTTTGGTTTGAAATGGTTCAAATGGATCTCAGCTAGTTATAGTCTATTTGGTTTGCTTCCAGAAGGCTTCTCTCTTGTGCCGGAGCCCAGTAGGCAGCAGGTCTCTACTGCGCAGGTGCAGTTGAATTGGGGCAGTGTTTAGTTGCTTGCCTGATGCTCTGTGATTGGGGGACCAATGCCAATGAGGCGAAAGGTGAAGGTTACATAGTATACAGAAGTTCTCAGCCCTCATTTGAAAAGGCATAGGCCAAACAGGAAGGTGTCTGATTGATTTGGAAACCTGCCTCAGTGTCTACTCATTGCAGACCTTTTGTTGAAGTCTGTCAACAAGTGTCTTTTGCAGAGTTGTGAGACCCAGAGGTTGGTGTCTTTCCAGGCATTTTCTTGTCAGAGCCATGATTCCAGAAAATTATAGAGTGTGGACTGAAACTAAGATTATAGGTTTAAACAGCCCTTGCCTCTCTCTAACTAGGGAGAGCCTAAGCAATGCCAGAAGCTAAATTTGGTCTTAGTCATTATGAAAATTGAAAGTAATGCTTTACAATTAAGAGTTTGAAAACAGCCTTTAATTTAGATTCCATAAAATATTGATGGGGTGGGAAGATGTAATGCTGAGGGCGCAGGGGGCCTCAGCATTAGATGAGTAAAGGCTTTTAAAGCTTTGGTACTAGTTTAAATGTGGTCCAAGGGCCATGGCCATCTCAAGGGGTTGAGATTGGTTGGTTTCCTCAGGCCCTGTGAAATGAAATATTAAACTTCCTTGTAGCAAGAATCACTAGAATTACTGCCTAGAAATGTAAAATGGAGGCTGAGATTCTAGAAGGTAAGGTGGACTTAAAATACATGAAGCTTAGAAATAAATAGGGAGTTTAAGAAATAGGGATATTCTGGAAGGACTGAGGAACTTTTAAAAGCACAGAAAACCTGTCTTATCCTGAAGTGTAAAAAAGGAGGGAATAGTCAAGACAGAGTGCAGGTGTGGACCAAATTGGAAAACAACAAACAAAGAAAAACATTGGAAAATGTCCTCTAACTCCCCACTCAGCAAGAGAATCCCAGCTTCTCAATAAATTGAAAAATTCCTGGACTTCACAATCTCTCTATAATTTGGAAGAGCCAGAACTATAAGAGAAGGTAGCAGGACTCTGATATAGAGACTATCATATTGTGAAGGAGGCTGATCTGAGTCTGGCCATGGGTGGAGAAGTTTCACTAAATAGAGGAAGTGGAGGAAATGTTTCTTTGCCATTATTGTTGGAAACTAGCTTATGCTGTGGGCATTTTGAAGTGTGAGTGTTATATTTATGTTTTCTAAATGGTGTGTGTGTGTATTGGGATGGACGAAAACAGAAGAAAGAAGCATCTAAAATCCTACCCCCCTAAGATAACCATCTTAGAATGATCATCCTTTTGTGTGGCTCATTATGTGTATATACATGTACATATGTTACTTTTCGTAAATGGTGTCATACTCTAATGCTTTCTTTGTTGTTTAAGGATGTCTTTTGAAGGGCTTGTCCTTACCACATCTTCTTGTTATATTTGCCCAAGATGACCAAAGTTAACAGCCTGACATATATCTTTCTGTACATTTCTCTAGATTAATTTCACATAATTCAGACAAACACAGACACACACAAATGTTTGGTCATTATTTTATAATATTGATTAGTATGTTATACATTTTCTGTATCTTTTGTTTATTAATCAGTACTAACGGATTTGCTGAATTTTACCCAATTCTCTTAATGACAGTAGTTCATGATATGAATGTGTTGTACCACAGTCTGTTCGATCATTCCTATATTAATTCAGTGTATTTTTAGTTGCCATACTGTTGGCACTGCTGTAACTGTTCTTGTATTAGCTTAAACCATATGAAATCGCTATTTTGTGTACCCAAAATAGTCAACCATCGATAAAAACTAGAATGTAAAAAAATAAACCAGAAACAATAGGGATCAGGTTTGTAGATGTGGGAAATAAAATCAGCAATTAATGCTGAGAACAAGAACAAGGGATAAAAATATGAATAATGGACTAGAGAATGGAGGAACAACACGTGGCTAATCTATATATCTGAAGATAAAGGATAAATGCAATAGAAACAACAACAGAAGAAAACATCTCTGAAATAAAGAAATGGCTGAATCTGCAGATCAAAAGGTATCACCAGGTACCAGTCAAACTAATAAGATGTGACTGACATCTAAATAATCCTGGTGAATGTCCTGAATTTCAAGATGAAAGAAAAAAAAATCTATAGGAACCCACTTTAAAAAAAAAGAAAGAAAAGAAACAACAACAGCAACAAAAAGGTTCACCTCTAAGTAAAAAAATGGGATAACTAGACTTTCACATAATATTAAATGTGATAAGACAATGGAGTGATACTTACATTTTTGATATAAAAATATTTTACCCAAGAAGTTCTCTACCCTGACAGTTCAACATAAAGATACCTTCAGAAATGTAAGAGCTTGGAAAATACACCCTCTGCAGAATCTTTGGAAAAGGAGGTAGGCAACTCAAAATAGAATTCAAAGCAACTGAAAACTGAAAAATAAAGACTTTAAGAGTGTGGATTATGTTTATAAAAAGGTTGATGCATACAATGACTCCATTTAAACATAGAATTATTCTAAAAAATTTGTAGTAAGATTATAAAAAACAGAATGCACAAATCATTAATAATTTTTGAAAGGACAGATAACATTTTAATCATTGAAAATAAAAAACTCAGTCTAAAATCTCACACTATGCCACTGTTACCTGGAAGAAATGGACATGTGGTAGGAAAGCACAGAAAGAATTAGTAGATACTATTTCAAGGAGAATTATAGATTCAAATTCTTTTAGTTTTAAGGGTAAACTCTTACAGAATTAAAAGCAGAAAGTATACTCTCAAATTCCTAAAGCAGAAAAAAAAAATCCATATTAAAAAAAAAAAGGAGATAGGAAGAAACCATAATTCAAATACAACAACAGAAATAAAACCAAGTGATGCTAGTAAATGTGAGTGAAACATTTCTATTATAGGACAGAGATTCTCAGATGGAGTTCAGAAACAGTGTTCAACTATAGTTTCTGTATTTTATAAAAGACACAATGTAGAAGAAGTATCTATCTATATCTCAGCAAATCCAAATAGAAGACATATAATTAATAAGGTGGAACCTAAAGCAACCATATTCATAAGATGAGGCTGGTAATTTATTATGAATTTAACATTTCTATAGTAAGGTAGCTACAATGTGGCTGTGTGACTTTACATTTAATATAATTAAATTTAAAAAGTTCAGTTCCTCAGTAGTACTAGTGAAAGTCGCTCAGTCGTGTCCGACGCTTTGTGACCCCATGGACTGTGTCCATGGAATTCTCCAGGCCAGAATACTGGAGTGGGTAACCTTTACCTTCTCCAGGGGATCTTCACAACCCGGGAATCAAACCCAGGTCTCCCACATGGCAGGTAGATTCTTTACCAGCTGAGCTACAAGGGAAGCACAAGAATACTGGAGTGGGTAGCCGAACCCTTCTCCAGGGGATCTTCTGGACCCACGGACCAAACTGGGGTCTCCTGCATTGCAGGCAGATTCTTTACCAACTGAGCTACTAGGCACATTTCAAAAGCTCAGCAGCCACAGGTGTCCAAGCGCTCAATAGTCAGAACATCGGACAGCAATGACAAAAGATTTTATCATCTCGGTTCAGTTTGACAGTACTGTTAAGGACTACAATGTATATATAGTAAGAGTGTAACATTGATGAACCCTAATGTACAAAATAAAATCCATTCAAATGTAATAATTTAATATTGCCAGATACAAGGAAAAACTTATAGAATGCAACTTGTAAAGGGGGACAGAATATATATCTTTTTTTCTATGAAGGATAAAAAGGCAAAATGTAAATAACAATATAGGGGGTCTGATTAATTAATAAAGTTGAAGTAATTTATGAAAAAATTCTTTACCCATGGGACATTAAAAATGTAATCACATACTAACTACAATGTAAACCCCAATTCCAAAAATCAAAGATAGTACAACATTCAGTAATATTTGCAATTAATGATAGATGGACAAGTGGAAACCTTTTGCATACTTAGACAATTCAGAACACTCTTTGAATAAACTTCTTGGTTTGAGAAAGAAAACAGAAGCCACAGCATCAGAATATTTAGAGAAATCACAATAATGAGAATTATGTGTCCAAATCTAAGAGGTATTGACAAGCTTTAATTAGAAGGAAATTAATAATTCATAGTTCTACAAAGTTTCTTTTATTAAGCATTCTACTTCCAAAGCTAGAACATCATAAGCATAAGGGAAAACCTGAGGAAGAACTTAATAGGACTATAAGGAGATATTAATGAACTAGAAAAGAAAAATCCATTGAAACTACATGCAAATGCAAATATTTTTTCTTGAAAAAAAATATGAGGGACAAAATCCTAGGCTAATAAATTTGAAAGGGGGGAATGCCATAAAATTAGAAATGAAAATGGGACTATAACTAAAAATATGGAGGAGAGTTTCAGAATTATGTGAAAGTCATGTACAACTCCATGCTTTGAATTTGAAGATCTCAATGACATACTTCTTTCAAAATACAGATTATTAAAATTATTCAATAAGTAGAAGGTCTCGTGGTTGGTGTAAGCAAGAGGTACGACCTATGGGTATAACTTTCTTGATGAAGCCTGTTCCTAATTCTTAATTTTTAATTTAAACATTAATTTTTAAACAGTACTTTTTATCTAGCTAAAAACCACAACATAAAATTTTGTAAACTAATCATTTCTAAGTTTATATAGTTCAGTTCTGTTAACATTGTTGTGTCACCAATCTCTAGAACATTTTCATTTTGCAAAACTGCAACTTTATACCCATTAAACAATAATTACCCCTTGCCACTGCCCCCTTGTCCTAGCCCCTGGTAATCACCATTCTGCTATTTCTAAGTGGACTCCTTAAGATACCTCATATATGTAGAATCATACTGTATTTGTCTCTTTGTGACTGGTGTATTTCACTTAGAATGACATTTCAAAGTTCATGTTGTGACAGATTTTCTTTAAGTTTGAATAATATTCCACTGAATATATGTACCATATTTAAAAAATCCATTTGTCCATTGATGGATATCTGGGTTGCTTTATAAACTTTTACACATATTTCATTTACAAAAATAGTATTTTATAATGCATAATATATTGCACTTTGCTCTTTTATATACAATATATAGGAAAAGAACTTTTCTTCACCAGGACAGTGTGTATATTATCAGTCACTAAAGACTTACAGAATGTATCAAATCTGTCAATTTAGACATTTGAAAACACTGGAGATGAAGAAGAGCATATTTCAACCAAGCAGAATAGACCTGAGGACCTGGTATTCTTGATATGGATTTGTTCAGATTGTGATGAGTGTGGAATTTGCATAGGTAAAAATTAGAATTATGATGGGAAATACTCTTTCTGTCCATTGGTTTGGTGGTGTCGTTCAGTTGCTCAGTCGTGTCTGACTCTTTGTGACCCCATGAACTGCAGCACACCAGGCTTCCCTGTCCTTTACCATCTCCCAGAGCTTGTTCAAACTTACGTCCATTGAGTCAGTGATGCCATCCAACCATTTCATCCTCTGTCGTCCCCTTCTCCTCCTGCCCTCAATCTTTCCCAGCATCAGGGTCTTCTCTAATGAGTCAGCTCTTTGCATCAGGTGGTCAAAGCTTTGGAGCTTCAGCATCAGTCCTTCCAATGAATATTCAGGATTGATTTCCATAAAGGCCTATTTAAATTAGGGAACACTGTGAAGTGAATTCAAGCCACATCTCAGCCTACTTACTTTGTGTACATTGAGATAACTTTCTTCCTCAAAGCTTAATTTCCTCACATTTAAAAAAAGTTGGGGCAAAACCTACCCATTTTTTCAGCTTTGTGTGTGGGACTTTGTGATAATTTATTAGAAAATATATTTAATACATAGCAAATTTCTTTTACAATTCAGATTAGCCACTAGCTTTTATTTACTGAAAGAGGATTTTGTGTTTCTTTTTTCAAGAAAAAAGTTATTGAGCAGTAATTTACATAAAGTGAACTGTATTTATTTAAAGGGTACAATGTGATGAGTTTTGGCATATTTATATACCTATGAAATAAGGACACTGAATGTTTCTATTACCTCAAAGAGTTCCTTTGTATGTCTTTACAGTTCATCTTTCTCTTTACCCTTGCCCTCAGTATTGACCTCCTTTTTATCATTATAGATTAGTTTGCCTTTTTGAAGTTCTAAATTAATCTTATGATCTGTTCTTTTTTTGTCAGGCTCATTTTGCTCAGTGTAATTAATGATCTCGAAGTTTATCGCTGTTGGTATCGGTACTCATTCTGGTGTATTGCTGAGTAGTATTGCATTTTATTTATCTATTCACCCATTCGTATACCTCTGGGATATTTCTAGTTTATATGAATAATGAATAAAGTTACCATGATCATTTATGCACAAGTTTTGGACATAAGGTTTTTTGAGGGAGGGAGTATTTGGTGTTATCATGGTTTTAGTTTATATTTCCATAATGATTAATGAGGTTGAACATTCATTTGTGTTTATTGGGCATTTATATATCTTCTTATGAAGTATCTTTTCATATATACTGCTTATTTTTCTATTGTTTGTCATTCTACTTGTAAGAGCTCTTTATATATTCCAGATAAAAGTCATTTGGCTGATACATGAATTGCAAATATTTTTTACCAGTCTGTAGTTTGCTTTTTAAAATACTTTATTCATGAATTTTGATAATACGTATACTCAGTACAAGAAAACCCAAAGGACATGGTTTACATATAATACGAAATAAATTCTCCTCCTTCACCTGTCTCCTGGCTCCCAGATTGGTCTATATTTCCAGTGATGGTCAGAGCAAGCATTGCATGAGTGTTTCTGCAGATGGATGTGGGCCATATGAGGGAGACTTGGGTCTTGTACAATGGAGCTGTGTAGAGAGATGGGGAAATCTAAACAGAAATAAGCAGGAGGCCTAGAGCCAGATGCCCAAGGGTTGAAGAAACAGTCTCAATTAGCAGTCTGAACTCCTAGTCCTAGATAGACCAGAGCTGCACCTGCAGGGTCATAGGAAGAGCAGAAGAGATGGTGCGTTGAAGCAACTAGGAGATATGGTCCACTTTAATTATCTGCCAGGTTCTAGGTCCAGACTCAGAAGAGTACTGTGTTAAGTCAAGGAAGAACTATCCCTATCTGTTTGTTAACTGTCCCCACCTCTTTGACCTGGATGGAGCTTCTACAGTAAGGATGTAGGACAGAGCATGATTCAGGAGAAAACAGGCTAGCAGAAGGAGCTTCTACATTGCAACCTCACATCTTGGGGTTGGAAGATTTCATTTAGGTAAAGTTAGGATTTTTCTACTATTATTGAGCTGGAAAGTCATAGGCCTATTGGAGATTTTCTCCATGAACAAGGAATGGTACTCTCATTGAATTAAATTTTATTGGGAAAACAGAACTGCCATATAATCCAGAAACTCCACTTTTGGTGAAATACAAAATCTGAAGGAAAAGAAATCATTATCCTAAAGAGATATGTGCACAACTGTATTCATTGAAGCATTATTTACAACAGCCAAGACACAAAAACAACCTAAGTGTCCACCAATGGATCAATGGATAAAGACAATATGAGTAACACACTCAGACACACACAAATAATATTCAGCCATAAGAAGGAAGGAAATACTGCCATTTGTGACAACCTGGATGGACCTTGAGGACATAGTGTGTGTGTGCTAAGTCACTTCAGTTGTGTGCAACTCTTTGCAACACTATGGACTGTAGCCCACCAGGCTCCTCTGTCCGTGGGCTTCTCCAGGCACGAATACTGGAGTGGGTTGCCATGCCCTGTTCCAGGACATCTTCCTGACACAGGGATTGAATCCACGTCTCTTGTGTCTCCTGCATTGGCAGACAGGTTCTTTACCACTAGCTCCACCTGGGAAGCCCTGAGGGCATTATGCTAAGTGAAATAAGTCTGACAAAGACAAATACTCTATGATATCACTTTAAAAATGTGGAATTAATAAAAAAAAAAAACAAACTCATAGAAACTGAACATATTGGTAGTTGCTAGTGTTGTAGTGGGTAGGGGAAATTGGGTCAAGATGGCAAAAAGTTACAAACTTCCAGCTGTAAGATTAATAAATCGTTATGATGTAGTGTGGAACATGATAATTATAGTTAACAATACTATATTGTATATTTGAAAGCTGCTAAGGCAGTAGATCTTAAAAGTTCTCATCATAAGAAAGCAAATTTACAATGGTGTGAAGTTGTGAAGTGATAGGTGTTAACTTATTGTGGTAATCATTTTGTAATACACACATAAATCAGATTGTACATCTAAAACTTATGCAGTGTTATATATTATATCTCAATAAAACTGGAAAAAATAGAACTCATCTTTTATTTTTTTTAGTTATTTGTAAACTGCTGCTGCTGCTAAGTCGCTTCAGTTTTGTCCGACTCTGTGCGACCCCACAGGTGGCAGCCCATTGGGCTCCCCCATCCCTGGGATTCTCCAGGCAAGAACACTGGAGTGGGTTGCCATTTCCTTCTCCAATGCATGAAAGTGAAAAGTGAAAGTGAGATCTCTCAGTCGTGCCCGACTCTTAGCGACCCCATGGACTGCAGCCTACCAGGCTCCTTCGTCCATGGCATTTTCTAGGCAAGAGTACTGGAATGGGGTGCCATTGCCTTCTCCATTTGTGAACTAGTTAACCATAATAGGATTGTAGAAAAGCCTCAGTGGTTAAGTGTACTTCTTTCAAGAGGAGAAAAAAGCAGTATAGCTAGATGTGATACTAGTGATGCTAATAGGAAAAACTGTAAGAGTTAACAGCTTGGGGTCTAGTTCTATTCTGGTTTTAACCAAAAACTGGTGAAAATTTGCCTCTGTCCTTTCTTTTAGAGATATAATTGACACATGGCTAGCTGTAGTGTGGACCCTAAACTAGGTACACATTATCTTCACACTTACTTTAAATATGCTGGCAGCCTGGTTCATCTTGACCCACTTGAGATTGTAGAATAGCATGATAATATGTAACTGTGAACACTCCTATAGTTTAGTTCTCAGAGTTTGAGTCAGGGTCATCGTCATGGCTACAGACAACCTCTCAATCCTTTATTTTTTAAAACTAGTGTCTGTTCACTCTGCATGAGCAAAGAAGAAAATGAATCTACTTCATTTTACTCCTTTGTCCTTTTACTCCCATCTTATTCTTCCTTCTTCCAATTATAGTTAGTTATGTTATTTTCTTGCTTGTTTAGCTTTATACTTTTAAATATGCCTATACATCTGAGTTATCAGCCTTAAATGATATCCTTTGGTTACCCACTTTAGTCAAAGCTATGGTTTTTCTAGTAGTCATGTATGGATGTGAGAGTTGGACTATAAAGAAAGCTGAACTGATGCTTTGAACTGTAGTGTAGTGTTGGAGAAGACTCTTGAGAATCCCTTGGACTGCATGGAGATCCAACCAGTCCATCCTAAAGGAGATCAGTCCTGGGTGTTCACTGGAAGGACTGATGCTGGAGCTGAACCTCCAATACTTTGGCTACCTGATGCAAAGAACTGACTCATTTGAAAAGACCCTGATGCTGGGAAAGATTGAAGGTGAGAGGAGAAGGGGATGACAGAGGATGAGATGGTTGGATGGCATCACCGACTCAATGGACATGAGTTTGAGTAAACTCCGGGAGTTGGTGATGGACAGGGGGCCCTGGTGTGCTGCAGTCCATGGGGTCACAAAGAGTTGGACATGACTGAGTGACTGAACTGACTGACCTACTTTAAAATACGAAGACATTGATACACCTATATTAAGTCCTACCTTCTCTCTCCTTGCCTATCTATATTTTTTAGTTATGTAGTCTTTGTGTTTTCATTTATAAGATTTCGGTTTTACTCTTTAACTGTAATTTCCAGGGTTATTTTAATCTTAGTCCTGTAGTTAAGTGGTTTCTCTCTTCAACGTTAATCTTTGTGCTAGAGTTTCCATCTATCTTTTGAGTAGGCTGACGTTTGTCCTCCAGCAGTTTTTTTTTCAACGTGTGCCTACTGGAATGATATTCTTTCTGTAAATTCTTGTATAATCCAAAACATTTGTTACTTTTGTTCATGAAAGACTATGTAGCAGGATACGGAGAAGGCAATGGCACCCCACTCCAGTACTCTTGCCTGGAAAATCCCATGGACGGAGGAGCCTGGTGGGCTGCAGTCCATGGGGTCACTAAGAGTCGGACACGACTGGGCAACTTCACTTTCACTTTTCACTTTCATGCATTGGATAAGGAAATGGCAATCCACACCAGTGTTCTTGCCTGGAGAATCCCAGGGATGGGGGAGCCCGGTGAGCTGCCATCTATGGGGTCGCACAGAGTCGAACACAACTGAAGCAACTTAGCAGCAGCAGCAGCAGCAGCACATAGCAAGATATGGCTAACATTTATTTTTTCTGAAGATTTTGTGGACAGACATTGCTTCACTTTCTTTCTTCTGGTGCTGAATGTTTCCCTGGACACATCTGAGGCCAGCCTGATAAAATTCCTTATCAGTGTCCTTCTCATTTTTTGTCTAGATATGCAAAGGATTCTTTGTTCTTGAAATCTCATTATTTTACTAAGATATATTTTAGTGCTGATTGTTCTGTATCAATTTTTTCTAGGATTGTGGTATGTTTTGTAAACCTATATATTTGAGTTTCTTGTTTCTGGGGAGATTTAAATATTTTCTAGTCCGTTTTCTTAATGTTCCTCAGTTATTTTGTTTTGAATCTCCTTTGTCTTTCATTTTGAATCCTGTTAAACTCTGTTCATTTCCATTTTTTAACCCTTTTTAATCCTGTATACCATATATTTCTTACCAGCTGTTCATCAGTATTTATTCCCTTTTGTGTTATTTACAGTGTGGTTTTATTTTATTCTTCATTGTCTTTTCCTAGTTTATCAGTATAAAATTTTGTTTTTATACATGAATGATTATAAAATAATATCTAGTTTATCAATTTTTATTGAATAAATATTTCTTTGTCATATCTACTCATTTTTAAAGTTATAATTAGATATCGTTTCTTCTGGGAAACTTTCTCTGACCCCCTCAATTTCAGCCTTCAGTGCTTTCCTGATTATAGCACATCACGCAGTTTTGAAAATTTGTTATTTGGAAACTAGAGTCTAAGCTTTGGGAAGTCAGGGACTGTGTTTATTGTTCTTGTTCAGTGATGCATCCCCAGCATCTGGCCTGTAATAACCCTGCCATTTCTGCCCTGAATTGTCTGGAAAGGCTTCAAGATGAGGCTCATCACCAGAAAGAATGCAATCTTGTGAGTTGCTAATTATGAACATGCGTGGAATTTTTAGTGTGATGCAAAAAAGAATTCTGAACTTCTTCCCATTGTTCAGTGTACAGTTCTGAGTTACATGAGCATTCTAGGTGTCCATTGTTTTCCTAATGACCTTCCAGCTTCTCTTTGCTATCTTTTGCCTTTCCCTAGTGTTCTAGCTCTTTCTCTATTAATCATAGCTATGGAGTTTCATTTGAAAATTTTTTCAGAGAATTAAGAAAATTTTTTTTAATTTATTTATTTTAATTGGAGGCTAATTACTTTACAATATTGTAGTGGTTTTTGCCAAACATCGACATGAATCAGCCACGGACGCACGTGTGTTTCCCATCCAGAACCCCCATCCCCATCCCATCCCCCAGGGTCATCCCAGTGCACCAGCCCCGAGCACCCTGTCTCATGCATGGAACGTGGACTGGTGATCTGCTTCACATAAGATAATATACACATTTCAACACCACCCTCTCAAATCATCCCACCCTTGCCTTCTGCCACAGAGTCCAAAAGATTGTTCTTTATATCTGTGTCTCTTTTGCTGTCTCGCATATACGATCATCATTAACATCTTTCTAAATTCCATATATATGTGTTAGTATACTGTATTGGTGTATTTCTTTCTGACTTATTTCAGCCATTAAAAAGAATGTATTTAAATCAGTTCTAATGATGTGGATGAAACTGGAGCCTGTTATACAGAGTGAAACAAGTCAGAAAGAAAAACACCAATACAGTATACTAACGCATAGATATGGAATTTTCAGGGAATATTGAGGGTGATTTTTGTAGAAGAGTTGATTAAAGTTTTAATCTTTTAGTTTCTTCTGAGCAGTACAACTATGTGACAAATATTTTTCTTACTAATACTGGTTGCAGTTTATTGGTTTCTTACTAATATTTGGTTGCAATATGCTGCAGTCCATGGGGTTACAAAGAGACATGACTGAGCGACTGAATTGAACTGAATATTGGTTGCTTATTATTTTGCTAAAATTGTCACTCGGGACTAAAGATGCTAATAAGAAAGAAGGTAGATAGGGTTGAGGGGCGAGAAATCCTGCTCTGCTAATCTAGGAGGTGCTCAGTAAGCACTTCTTGAGTGAAAGAATGAGTACTGTAAATAGACATGATGCCTGCAAGTTATACCTCGGCTTCATGTAGCAGCCCTTGCACATTTAAATAAATAGTTTTAACATGTTAGGCTTCTTTTTCCTTTTTCATACCCTTCTTGTATCATCACCATTGGCCTCTTCCAGTTACACTGTTGCTTCCTTAGTCACTTCATTTTCAAGCTGTCCAGCAGGAAGCAGGGAAACAAACAACAGCAAAATGAAATGGACTGGGACTGACAGACCTAACCTTTGGAGTGTCAGGCTGTGCTTACTAGCCCCAGATACATGTGAGGTGAAGCCAAACAAATAACAGTTCTTAGACTGACATTCAAATCCTATAAACCTAATCTGCAGCTCCCTAAATATTACCTTTGGTCTCTCCTATGTTTGTGCTTCTGTGAAAATTGGGCAGCTTGTTGAGAGCGGCTTGTGTGGGGGACAGTGATGGAGAAGCATTCAGACTTCTTGATCCTCTCTAGGTGTACTCTGGAGAGTCTGGTACTGCTGCTGCTTCTCTAGCATGCTGTTTCAGTGGAACGCCTTCCTCCTAGCTTCTCTAAACTCTACTATTTTTAGGATCTAGAACAAATTCTAGCATCTCCATGATGTCTTCTGTGATTTCCTCAGTGTTCTTTTGGTTTCTGAACCTGACTGTCTGGATTCACATCCAAGCTTTGTCATTATGAGAAGTGTGATCTTGGACAAGTTACTGAAGCTCTCTGTGCCTCGGTTTTCTCACCTGTAAAGTGAGAATGATAATACTACTTACTTGAGCAAGTTGGCTGTTGTGAGGATTAAATGAGTTAATACAGGTAAAGCATTGTGAATACTACCGGGCAAAAAGAATAGCACCTGCTCAGCAATCAGTAGATATTATTGGTATTATCGTAACGTGGCTTATAACATATACTTATTTTTTTTGGTTATGATTTTATGGCTCCACTTGATCTACCTAAGTGATGTTGTTTAGTCACTTAGTCGTGTCTGACTCTTTGCGACCCCTTGGACTGTGGCCTACCAGACTTCTCTGTCCATGGAAGTTTTTAGGCAAGATTACTGGAGTTGGTTGCCATTTCCTTCTCTGGTAAGTGATCTTGGGATAATGTAATTGAGTGGGGAAAGTATGGAGTCTGCATCCAGACTGCCTGAGTTTGAGTCCTAACTCTGCTGCTTACTCACTCTATCTCTGATCTTGAACAAGTTACTTAACCTTTGTGAATCTTGGTTTCCTCAGTGTATATTGAGGATAATTATACCAACCTACTGCAGATAATCTTTGTGGAGATTAAATGAGGTAATTCTTATAGTGTGCCAGATATAGTAGATGCCTCCTAAATGGAAATGCTATTTATAAATTTTAGTATCCATAGTGTCTAGGCCCAGATTAGGTACTCATTATATGTTTTCTAAATGGTCTAAGAGTGAAATATTCTGATTTTTCAGACATCTATCTTTTGTGTTGTTTTGGGACAGAGTGAACAGAGAGAGATAACAGAGTATTTGAGCTCTGCAACTTAACTCCAAGTTCAGTATGTTTCCTGCCTATTAAGCTCTATCATTTTTTCTTGTGTTAGGTCTAATCATGATGACGATGAGGAGTAATAAGAGCAGCTACTGATCATTGATTTCTTACTATGTGCAGCATATTTGCTAAGTGCTTTACATAAATTGTCTGTAGTCTCATTTCCCCTACATGCTGCATTTTCTCCCAAAGTAATCTCATCCATTATCTTGTCTTCAAATACCATCTATACCACCTATGTGCTAACGACTCCCAAATTCCTCTTTCCTCCAGACCTCTTCTGAGTGCTAGACCTGTATATCTAACATGAAAGTTTGAAATGGGCATTTGCATATTCCAGAGGCAACTGAAACCAAAAGGTTTCAAAACTGAACTGTGCCTCCTACAGGTTCTGTCACCTCAGTCCCATTCTGCTTTTCCCTCTGTGTATCTTGTTACTGCATGGCATCACCAACTATTCAAGTGCATCCCGCATTCAGAACCTCAGCAAATTCTGATACTTTTCTCCAAAATATATAATACATCTGTCTATTTCCCTGTTCAACATCACCATCATAGTAGAAGCTATTGTTATTTTCTCTGGAGATTATAATAGCTTTCTAACTGGTCTCATCTGTCACATACTTGTTCCCTTTTAATCTGTATCTATACCTTGGACAGATCTTTTTATTTTTACTTTTTAAAATGAGACATGACATACAACTAGTAATATGTACAAAGTGCATTAGTCTCAAGTGTATAACTCAATGAATTTTAAATATGTATATACTCTTGTAACTATTCCCTAGATCAAAATGTACACTGTTTCGCACCTCAGAAAGCTTCTTTGAGCTTCCTTTTGAGGTAACTGCTTTTCTGCAGTAAGTTTTCTAAAAGCAATCATTTGGGGGAAAGAAATAAATATTGAACTCCAATTAGTGATATGTATAGTGAAGTATTTAGGATGAAGTTTTCAAAGTATTGATGATTATAACTTACTTTGTAATGCACGTAAAATAAGGTATACTGGATTCATTGAAGGATGACTAGGTGGATACACAGGTGATAAAGCAAGTCTAATAAATGTATTGTAGACTCCTAGTGGGTAGTATGGGGGTGCTTACTGTAAAAGTTTTTGAATTTCTGGGGTCATTTTGAAAATTTTCATTATAAAATGCTGAAAAAGGAGGATTTTTGCAAACATAAAAACATCTTGTTGTAGTACCTAAAACTCTTCAATGGTTTTCAGTTGTACTTGATACAAAATGTATAATCTTTTATGTCTCCTAAAGGGTCCAATATTGCTCTTAACACAGCTGTCCACTTTGTTCTCCCTCCACTCTAGCATATCCCTCACTGTTCAAGACACAATTACCTTTTTCTATTTCCACCAATGTATAGTGTTCAGTTCAGTCGCTCAGTCGTGTCCGACTCTTTGTGACCCCATGAACCGCAGCATGCCAGGTCCCCCTGTCCATCACCAACTCCTGGAGTCCACCCAAACCCATGTCCATTGAGTCGGTGATGCCATCCAACCATCTCATCCTCTGTCATCCCCTTCTCCTCCTGCCTTCAATCTTTCCCAGCATCAGGGTTTTTATGAGTGAATAAAATCAGCAAGTGTGTCCTAGTAGGCAGCACACAACAGTGAAGCAACCTGGAAAGAGGGCACGTTTTCAGAAATACAGTCTCAGGCAGATAGTATTGTTTGGATTACAGGTGGGCAAAGAGGCCTAGTTTCTAGTTGTAAAACACATCCAACCATCAGCTGCTACTGCCTTGCGGTAAACAGGAAGTCCGGTGATAGCATAGAAGGGGCACTGTGGTCTCCGCTTTGTGATTGCAAGTTCCATGAGGCAGAAACCATGTCTAGTTTTTCCTCTATGTGTCTGTAGCACCTAGCACAGTCTCAGCCAGCTGTAAGGTAGACATGCCCTAAACATTGGTTGAATGAAATAATCTCATCAAATGCTTATAGTCGACCTATGGGATAGTTACCAAGTTGACCCCTAGTTTAGGTGAGGACTCTGAAGCCCATCAACGTTGTGTACCCTGCTCAATCCTGCACAGCTAGTCATAGAAGAGCTAGGATTCATGCCCAGTTTAGGGGACTCCAGAGTGCAGGCTCTTAGGTGCACTCTTGCCTTCCCTAATGTAAATATTCTACTCTTTGTAGAAGTCACCCTGAGAGTGAAAAGGGCAGGGCTTGAGAGGGCATAGGAGAGCAAAGGGTGGCTACTTAGGCACCACTGGGATGATTTCCCCTCCCCCATAAACTCTGTTGGTGCTGGAAGCTGCAGTTTGGGGCCCATGCCTGAAGGTGAGCAATGCCCTTGCTGAGCTGGCATTCCTTTCTAAGCTGGTGATTCATTCTGGCTGATCACCTCAGTTATATTCATTAGTTTCCTATTCATTAAGCCCAGTGTAATAACTGCCATTTTAGCTGGTTTGGGGGTAAGGGTTGAATAAAGCACTGCAATGAAAAAATTGCTAGCATAAATGAAAAAGATCTTCCCTACCCAAACCAGCTTGAAACACTCTTACAATGTGAGGAGATCCATAAGCAGTCTCTCTGGTCTGACTTTCCACTGGCCCCATGCCTATGTGGGGCAAGTAGCTGCCTTCCTGCTGTGAAGTGAAGGGAGCTTAGAAGTCCCTGATTACCATCAAGTCTCTCCACCCCTTATATGTGCCATGGTATTTCGAACCTTCATTGCTTCAGGTTAAGGGACCTTAAGCCTTATTAAACTTTAAATGTATCCTCTTGGGCCACTCAAGTCACTACTGGCTGTTAGCATCTCATTAGCAATTCTTGCTCTATTTCCTTCATTGTCCCTCTTCCTCAGCTTTTCCCAGGTAAGCCCACGTACATCCAAAAGTACAGATTTGGTCACGCCTCCTGAGCCAGTTCTGAATGAAAAAAGAAGCAACAATCACAAATCACAATTGTTAACAGTTACTGAGTACTTACTGTGTGCTGGGTACCATGTTAAGCACTTTACATGTATTATGTCAGTTTAATTTTTAGAATAACTCAATGAGATTTTTGTCATGCTTATTTTATGGAGGGCCAACTAGAGGCACAGTAAAGTAAGCAAATTGCCTGAGGCTACATAGTTTGGACAAGTTAGAATTTAAATCCAGATGGCTTGATCTCAGAGCTCATTATCTTAACTGTCATGCAATATGGCATTTGTCAGCCTCGGTCTGACCATTTGAAACTGTCTAATTCTTTATCTCCAGACATGGTAGACTTGTGAACTCTGAATCTTTTAAGTCACAGCAAGAAAGGGCTGAGGAAAATAAATGGCTTTCAGAATTGGCCTAGTGGAAGGCAAGGGTAACCCAGCAGTTCTGTCACAGTTTTTTTAAGTAATTATTATAATAACTAGCACTTGTTGTGGACTTACTCCGTGCCAAGCATTGTGCAATGTTCATTGTTTGTATTAACTTCTCTGGAGGCAGTAATTTCAGAGGTCTAGCCTAGGTCTCCATCTTGTCATTATCATTTCCCAGGAGTGTCTAGAATAGGATCCTGTCAGTAACCCTGCCTCAGTTAACTAGTGCACTGTTACTCTAAAGCATCCTGTTCGTACCTTCCTGTGTGGTTAGAAACTGTGCTCTTTTGGTTAGCTGCTGGTTTGGGCGCTTGTTCTATATGAATCAGTTAGAACCTAACTACTGACTAAGTGATTACTTCTTGGATTGTTTACTGACTCAGTCACTGACCTTATAGACCAATACTGAATGTTTTCAGATTTAGGACGGAAACCATCATACCTGTGGGAAACTGACTTGCTCTCTCCTAAACTGGCCTTTGGGACCAGTTTCCCAGTCTCTATACAGACTAGTCTTACCATCTTCCCAATTCACATAGATGCCTTCTTGGCAAGGCCCCAGCATGCCTTGGGCCTAAGTCTGCTTGAGTTATGCCAGTGACCATTCAAACAGAAGACAGCTACTTAGACCTTTTTCTTGATGGGATTTATAATGTCGTGTATGCTCTTTGGTGGAAATCAGTGAAGAATTCAGAAGCCCAAAGGATCATGTGAAAAATATATTTCCCTTTAGACAATAAAACCAATTATTGCATTTTGTTTTTATTGAGGTATAATGGACAAATCAAATTGTATATCCACTTCTTGCATTGTAAAGCTACCTTGATAGCATGCTCTCCTCCATTTTACATCCATCTACAAAGCACCACTAATCACATATTTTTCTCCCTACTTGACTCTCAATTAGAAGGATGCTTTAGCATACTTATCTAAATATATTACTACAAAAGGTGGCACATAAAACCATGTTTGAAATTCTCTAAGATAAAGGTCTGGTTCTACTTTATTTTGAAAAAAAAGGAAGTAATCCTAACCCATTCTTCTTATTAAACATGTGCTCTGCATCTTTGTTATTTTCACATAGGTGGAATATCTTACACAGAGCTAGCCATGTACTTATGCCTAGCCCAGTTGTATTTGTTCATTGGTGACCTGGGGAAAGGGTAGGGTCTGTTAAGTGATGGAGAACAGTTATCTGATTCATATGTAGATTAAACTTATAACCTTGGCCTCATGAACTTCATACCTTAACATAGAAAGTTAACCATCAGGCTTACACATTTGCTCATATATGCAAATTGCATTACCCTCACCCCATTACTCCATCTCTCATGTACAAGTGCATTTTGAGTATGTGCAGAAACTGCCTTTATGCAGGTACCAAGAGCTCTGAGACCAAAAGCCATGACGTGCCATCTTAAAATATGAGGTGTCATGAAATTTTGACACAGTGGTGGTTAGGTATACAGAAGAAGCATCTTCTGTCTTGTGATTTGCAGGGCAAAAATTAGCAATGCTTATTTATACTTGAAAATTTTGGCTTTAATGAAGTTAGAAAGATATGTAAAGGAAGAGCTAGCTCCCTCTTAGGCAAGATTTGTTCAGCGTGCCATTAATCAGCAATACCAAGGGATCAGGAATGTATTCATATCTCAATGTGTACATGAGGCAGTTTCTTCAGATGAGCCACAGCTATTACCCTTGACCCTCAGCAGAATTTCCCTGCACAGTTCTGCAGATGAACAAATTATATTTGACTTACTAAGCCTGTTTCTAGGTCATTGTTTCTTAAAGTACAATGTGTAAACCACCACTATCAGAACTATATGGGGCATATGTTGAACATGTAGACTTCTGGGCCTTACCCGCCCTAGACTTATGAGTCAGAATCTCTGGAGGTGGGGTCCGGAAATCTGCGTGTTTCACACATGCTTCATTTCGAACTACTGCTCAACACTTTCTATAGTTTTGCCTCATTTGAAATGCTTTTTCCCTTAACATTGCCAGTGAAACTCCTGCTCACTTCTCAAGATGCAGTTCAAAGAGAGTCTCCTCAGTGAGGCCATCTAGACAACTTCCCTCATTTCCATCATATAGGTTAGCCATGGAGTGGGGGACATGGGGCATTAGAACTGGGGTTCAAGGAAGAGTTGAGAGAACTGAAATGGGATAACTGGAGCAGAGCTGGAGGACAGACTCTGAATTTCACAGGGAGATTTTGCCCTAGGTTTTACATGTGAGAGTGCTGTAAGGGAGAGAAACTGGATAAACCAACAGCAAAGTAACAACAGATCTGATTAGTCAGAGCATTGAATTCTGGTCACATAGCAACCATGTTTGAGGAGGAGGCTTGGTGGCCATATCAGGACAAGGAAGTAGGAGGAAAAAAGAGACAAATGCCCACTTGACAACGGCCTCAAGAGTGGGGAGGGATAAATTTATTTTAAGAACTTCAGAAAAATCTTGTGAAAAACTTGATAAATATATTACTTGCACATGTATGTAACATTTTGAATGTATGTATCCTGGGATTCAGTTACTATTGTCACTATGTTTTCTCGACCATCAGTAGTGAAGTATAGCTATTGTCATGTGGAGGTCTGAGAAAATGTTTGATGGTAAAGGGGGGTTCTCATATTTTCTGAAAACAACTGGAAACTATTAACCTAATGTCTGAGTCAGTTTGGACTGCTATAAAATAATACCATGATATGGATGCTTAAAACAACAGAAATGTATTTCTCGTGGTTCTGGAAGCTGGAAGGCTGATATCAAGGGGTCAGCATAGTTGGGGTGCTTGGTGAGGGCCTGCTCCCTGGTTCTTCTGGCTGTGCCTTCACAGCGGTAGAAGGGGTGCTGAGAGCTCTGCGGGTCTTTTATAAGGGTACTAATCTTATTCATGAGAGCTCCATCCTCATGAACTAATCACTTCCCTAATGCCCCATTTCCTAATACTATCACAGTGGGCATTAGGATTTCAACCTAAACTTCTGGCAGAACACAGATATTTAGTCCATAACACCTAGTTCTAAGATACTTCAGTGTACAAACAATTCGAGAAAGTCTGTTGAAAAGAAAGGTGGAAGCCAATCATTGCTGGTCGATTAGCTCTTCCAGTAAAAGGTAAATACCAACAGAACCGGGCTCGGCCATGGTGAGGGTAGAAGCAGCTTGTTTTCCCCGCCAGGGTCACCGTTCTGGTCTTCTGTCCATGCCTGCCTGCCCTCACAACTCATTCCTCTTGCACCCAGAAGTGCTTCTATAGGTGGTGGACTGCGATCTCTTACTGCCATGAGACATGACCACCAGAAAAACTGGTTTGTGCATAAGACTTTTTCCCATGAGTTTTGACTCCTTTCCTACCAATTTTCTGTCATGCTAAATGAGGTACCTGACATCCATGAATGTTAGGCCCATCTCCCAGCAGATATAAGGAGACAGAAATGACAAAAGATCAGTTCAGTTCAGTTCAGTTGCTCAGTCGTGTCTGACTCTTTGCGACCCCATGAATCGCAGCACGCCAGGCCTCCCTGTTCACCACCATCTCTTAGGGTTTACTCAGACTCACGTCCATCGAGTCCATGATGCCATCCAGCCATCTCATCCTTGGTCTTCCCCTTCTCCTCCTGCCCCCAATCCCTCCCAGCATCAGAGTCTTTTCCAATGAGTCAACTCTTTGCATGAGGTGGCTAAAGTATTGGAGTTTCAGCTTTAGCATCATTCCTTCCAAAAGGTCACATATTGGTAAAAATGAAGTTGGGTGTCATATTGCTCATTGTTTCGAAATTATAGAGCCTTTAGTTATTCAAAAGCCAGTTTCATGATCTCCCTCATTTTAGGAAGAAAAGCATCTAGTCTAACTAAAAGGACTTGGCAAGAATAAACTTTCATCTACAGATAAACTGCTTTGTGACATGGAATGATCTTGTTGCCTTGAGCCCTCATTAATCCGTGTTACTCAGACTCACTGTGTGTGGAGATGATAGGTAGTTTTAGTTTGGTGGAAGTACAACAGGGTCTATACCACCCCTGAGGTTCTTAAACCATTCTCAGAGGGCTCATGCAATCATACAATAACAAAGCTTATTATTTTCCAAAGCCTTCGTTTCATACTTGGGGACTCTGAGTACTGGAGAGGCCTCAAATGGTGAAATATCAATGTTTGAAGGTGTTCTAATCTAGTCAAGGGACTAGCTCTTACACAGTTAGTTAGCACATGAGGCAGGGCCACATTCCTGAGAGGATGTGTCATCATGGCTATGTTTAAAGCTTGGTACTTAACTATGTTGCCAGTACCCTTATAAGCTCTTTGAGGTGAGGTGAGGTGAAGTCGCTCAGTCGTCTCCGACTCTTTGCGACCCCGTGGACTGTAACCTACTAGGCTTCTCCGTCCATGGGATTCTCCAGGCAAGAATACTGGAGTGGATTGCCATTTCCTTCTCCAGGGGATCTTCCCGACCCAGGGATCGAACCCGGGTCTCCCGCATTGGAGGCAGACGCTTTAACCTCTGAGCCACCAGGGAAGCTACAAATGTTAATACCTGTGAGGTATTCACAACACACCTATGAGGCAGGTAATGTTATTTTCAGTTTCATTTCACAGAGAATAAGTCATTTTCCCATTGCCACTCAGCTATGAAATAAATGTTTTTTTAACCTAAATCTCAGTGTTTTGAGATTTTGGGGAGGATTAGTAGACATCATACATGTGAGGTTCTTCACAAAGGCTTCAGATGAGTGTAAATGCTCATAATTATGGTTATTTATTTTTTTAACTACATGTTGTACTGGGAAAAAAGTAAATTCTGAAGTTAGACATACCTGAGTTTCAATTCAGACTCTGCCAGTAACTGGTTGAGTGATCTCTGAGAGCTTCACTTTCCTTGTCTGTGAAATGAATATGATAGTATTTCACAGGGCTGATGTGGAGATGATCCATGGTAAGTATCTAATGAAATGTGGCATACAACAGATGCTGTGTTAGTTTCTGGTGGCTGTTGTAACAAATCACAACATTAGTGGCATAAACAACACATATTTTACAGTTATAGAAATCAGAAATGAGTTTTACAGAGCTAAAATCAAAGTGTCACCATGGCTGGTTCCTCATAGAATCTTCAGGTAAGAGTTCATGCCTTGTTTCTTCCAGCTTCTGGTGGTGGTGGTTTGTTTGTTTTACTTTTGATAGTTGTTGATTGGCTTGTGGCCACATTATTTCAACCTCTGCTTTAGTTGTCCCATTGCCTTCTCTTCTCTGTGGTGGTATTTCCCTCTGCATTGCTCTTCTAAGGATATCTGTGATGGCATTTAGGGCCCTTTCATTGGAAAAGACTCTGATGTTGGGAGGGATTGGGGGCAAGAGGAGAAGGGGACGACCGAGGATGAGATGGCTGGATGGCATCACTGACTCGATGGACGTGAGTCTGAGTGAACTCCGAGAGTTGGTGATGGACAGGGAGGCCTGGAGTGCTGCGATTCATGGGGTCGCAAAGAGTCGGACACGACTGAGCGACTGAACTGAACTGAACTGAACTTAGGGCCCTTCTCAAGGCCAGTCAGTCAGTTCAGTGAATATCAGGTGGTCAGAATATTGGAGTTTCAGCATCAGTCCTTCCAGTAAATATTCAGGATCGATTTCCTTGAGGATTGGCAGGTTTGATCTCCTTGCAGTTCAAGGGACTCTCAAGAGTCTTCTCCAACACCACAGTTCAAAAGTTTCAATTCTTCAGCTCTCAGCTTTCTTTATGGTCCAACTCTCTCATCCATATGTGACCACCTGAAAAACCGTAGCTTTGACTATATGGACGTTTGTCAGCAAAGTAATGTTTCTGCTTCTTAATATGCTGTCAAGGTTTTTCATAGCTTTTCTTCCAAGGAGCAAGTGTCTTTTAATTTTATGGCTGAAGTCACCATCTGCAGTGATTTTGGAGCCCAAGAAGATAAAAGTCTCTCACTTTCCCTTCTATTGGCCGTGAAATGATGGGGTGGATGCTATGATGTTCATTTTTTGAATGTTGAGTTTTAAGCCAGCTTTTTCACTCTCCTCTTTCACTTTCAAGAGGCTCTCTAGCTCCTCTTTGCTTTCTGCCATAAGAGTGTTATCATCTGCATACCTGAGGTTATTGATATTTTTCCTGGAAATCTTGATTCCAGCTTGTATTTATCCAGCCCAGCTTTTCACATGATGTACTCGGCATATAAATTGAATAAGCTGGGTGACAATATACAGCCTTGATATACTCCTTTCCCAATTTGGAACCAGTCTGTTCTTCCATGTCCAGTTCTAGCTGTTGCTTCTTGACCTGCATACAGGTTTCTCAGGAGGCAGGTAAGGTGGTCTGGTATGCCCATCTCTTGAAGAATTTTTCACAGTTTGTTGTGATCCACACAGTCAAAGGCTCTAACGTATTCAAGAAAACAGAAGTAGACATGTTTCTGGAATTCTCTTACTTTTTCTATGATCCAACGGGTGTCAGCAATTTGATCTCTGGTTCCTCTGCCTTTTCTAAATCCAGTTTGAACATCTGGAAGCTATCAATTCAAGTACTGTTGAAGCCTGGCTTGGAGAATTTTGAGCATTATTTTGCTAGTGTGGGAAGTGAGTGCAATTGCACATCTCACTTCATCTCAGGATAATCCAGAATAATCTTGTCATAAGACCCATAACTTAGTCATACCCACAAAGTCCCTTCTATCATATAAGGTAACATTAGCCGGTTCCGTGCATGAGGACCTGGATATCTTTGGAAGACAATTATTCAGCCTACCAGATGCTTAGTGACCCTTATTATTATTAGCACTCAGGTCTTTTCAATTCAGGGGTGTTTCCTTTACATTCTATTTTCTCAGATCAGCTTCCCATGGGCACTGTCTGTAGAGGATTCAGAAACAATAATGAAACTAAAGTTGATCTGCATTTTATCACCATACAACAAAAATGCTAAACAACATCAGTGATAAGATATTCTTTCCAACTGGGCAGATCTCTCTTGCTGCATCCCCCACATTTGGTATACAGCTTGTTGGGACTAACTGTGAAGTCCTGGGATCCAGAGATATGGAGTGATTTGGGTATAGTACTATCTCTTTTCCTCTGCACATATTCCACCATTTATTCTTGTCCCCAGTTCTCTTCTATATCTGAATAGCCGGTCATCTTCCACCTTATCCAAATGTCCTGAGGGATCCTTTGAGGGTAACTGGTAGGTGATAACTGGATGGTGTCCTTCACAACACTGGCCAGCAATCTCCACTCCCTGCCCATTCTCCTTAGAAAGAGATTTACAAGAAAGGTGTGGGGATGGATTCAGAGCTTCCTGTAGCCCTTAGTGTAGAATAAAAGAAATTATTCTTTATTGCCAGGAAATGAGGCAGAGATTGCCTGGTGGGAGGGTACATAAATTACTGTTATAACAAATGGAAAATGAAGGTATAATTAGAAGATGAAGTAAAGATACAAGGAAAGCAAGACTTAGTCCCTCTGTGGTCTTTGCACCCATAGCTGAAATCTATTGCTAGATTTTCAAAAGGAGCTAGAGAACCAAAGACTATGAGAGCTGTAAGAGACCTCACAGACCATTCACACTGAAGCCATCATTTTCCCTTTGAGTTAGATGAGGCCCCAAAGGAAGAAAAGACTTGTCCAAAGTTCCCCATCCTGGAAGGGGCAGAAATATCTTTTCTTATGTTTCAAGAGGCAGATCACAATTTGCTCAACACCTCTGTCTTTCTCACATTCACTCACACTTGCACAGTCATACATGCTCATTTCCTTTCTCTTGTCTATTAACTGATTTTTAAAAAATCATTTCCCAAGGATGTAACAACCTACTTAACTTGTTTTCTTGGCTGTTTTTTTGGCATTCTCTTTAGTGTGACTCAGGCTGCCATATGTAAGGAATTGCAGTCCTAGTCATAGAATAATCTGGAGCTAGTTACAGTTGATTGGAACACACCTTTTTAAACTACATGTCAAAATCCTATGAGGGCCATAATTGCAGTTTAACACTCGTCAGGGACCATGTAGTTTGTCTGTTCCAGGATCTGACACCATATCCTAATCTTGGGCATCCTTTTGCAAAAAACTTTTTGTTGGGCTCAATTAGAGTAAATGCACATACATACATACTGTCTGTCAGTTCAGTCGCTCTGTTGTGTCCAACTCTTTGTGACCCCATAGACTGTAGCATGCTAGGCTTCCCTGTCCATCACCAACTCCCAGAACTTGTTCAAACTCATGTCCATCGAGTCGGTGATGCCATCCAACCATCTCATCCTCTCTGGACCCCTTCTCCTCCTGATGTCAGTCTTTCCCAGCATCAGGCTCTCCCAGCATCAGGCTCTTTTTCAGTGAGTCAGTCCTTTGCATCAGGTGGCCAAAGCCAAAGTATTGGAGCTTCAACTTCAACATCAGTCCTTTCAATGAATATTCAGAACTAATTTCCTTTAGGATGGACTGATTGGATCTCCTTACCGTCCAAGGGACTCTCAAGAGTTTTCTCTAACACCACAATTCAAACGCATCAATTCTTCAGCATTCAGCTTTCATTATAGTCCAACTCTCACATCCATGACTACTGGAAAAACCATAACTTTGACTAGACAGACCTTTGTCAGCAAAGTAATGTCTCTGCTTTTTAATATGCTGTCTAGGTTGGTCATAGCTTTTCTTCCAAGGAGCAAGCATCTTTTAATTTCATGGCTGCAGTCACTATATGCAGTGATTTTGGAGCCCCCCAGATAAAGTCTGTCACTGTTCCCATTGTTTCCCCATCTATTTGCCATGAAGTGATGGAACTCGATGCCATGATCTTAGTTTTCTAAATGTTGAGTTTTAAGCCAGCTTTTTCAGTCTCCTCTTTCACTTTTATCTAGAGGCTCTTCAGTTCCTCTTTGCTTTCTGCCATAAGGGTGGTGTCATCTGCATATCTGAGGTTATTGATATTTCTCTTGGCAATCTTCATTCCAGCTTGTGCTTCATCCAGCCCGGCATTTCACATGATGTACTCTGCATATAATTTAAATAAGCAGGGTGACAATATACTGCCTTGACGTACTCCTTTCCCAATTTGCAACTGTACCTCATTTTATTGTGCTTTGCAGATATTGCATTTTTTAACACATAGAAGATTTGCACCCACCCTGACTTAAGCAGGTCTATTGACACCATTTTCTTGACAGCACTTGCTTCCTCTGTGTCTCTGGTCACATGTTGGTAATTCTCAGAATATTTCAAACTTTTCTCTTATTAGTATAATTGTTACAATGACCTTTCATCATCGATCTTTGATTTTGCTACCCCCAAATGACTATGACTCACTGAAGTCTCAGATGATGGTTGGAATTTTTTTAGCAATAAAGTATTTTTTAATTTGGAGAAGGGAATGGCACCTCACTCCAGTACTCTTGCCTGGAAAATCCCATGGACGGAGGAGCCTCATAGACTGCAGTCCATGGGGTCGCTAAGAGTTGGACACGAAGGCATGTACATTTTTTGTTTAGCCATAATGCTCTTGACCATTTAATAGGATAGCGTAAACATAACTTTTGTATGCACTGGAAAGCCAAACAATTCATGGGACTCACTTTACAGATAGAGATAGTCACTTCATTGTGGTGGGATAGAGCCCAGTCACAGCGTCCCCTCAGTCTGCCTGTATGGGAAATTATTCCTGCACCAGAAAGGACAGTTTGGTGCTCACACCAGCCTGCCTATAGCCCTTTAGTGCCAGTTGTGGAGGTGAGGCTAGATTGCCAGTCTCCTCGGGTAGCATGTTAACCTAAGCATCTGACACACTGCTGGGTATTTTTAACCCCACTCCTTATAGCTGATCCACATTCCTGATTCAGTCATTACACTTACAGCAGAATAGTGAGCATTATGCTCAGCAAGCTCAGTCTGAACGTGTGGTCTTGGGGGTAGCAGTTATGGGAAGGCAGCCGGCAACTCGAGATTCACCATCTGGTTCTAGATCTGTACCTTCTCTCTTGTTACTCATTCAACATCCCTATGACTGGAACTAAGCCTTAGCCCTTATTTTACAACTAATTTAGGCCTTTATAGCTGAAGTCTTAGCCCTTATTTCTCAGTCTCTTGCCTGATCTCTTGGCCTTTACTGCTTTTCTCTGCCTCTGGGCCAGGTTTCCTGCCAATTGAGGCTTGACCGCACAGACTCTCAAGCTGGTGGTGTCCTGGTCTTCTGTGCTTGATTCAAGGAGAGCTACTCTATATGTTTTCCGGACCAAATTGCCGTGTAAGATTTTTTTTTTTTTTCCCTGATTAGGGTGAGGGGAAAGTGTATATTTCACTGCTAATGAAAAAAGATGAGTTTGAATGTCACTGGCCTACTGGTTCTGTAAGGGAGCTTATGTGATTCTGTTTTGTGTGTATAAACCACAACCACCACCATTGGACCCTCAAACACTCTCAACATGTTTTATGTTTGATCTGCTCTTCTTGTCAAGACACTGAGGCAGAATGTGGATTTCCAGGCTCANCTGGCCTACTGGTTCTGTAAGGGAGCTTATGTGATTCTGTTTTGTGTGTATAAACCACAACCACCACCATTGGACCCTCAAACACTCTCAACATGTTTTATGTTTGATCTGCTCTTCTTGTCAAGACACTGAGGCAGAATGTGGATTTCCAGGCTCATTTGGGAATAATAAGGGTCTGGTTCTTTTGAGGGCTCACAGAGAAATGTTTTAAACATTTTCAGATTATTTTGTTGCAAGGCATGGGAAAGTATTCTGATCTTTAGATGGAGAAAGTATTCCAGATCTTTAGATTAGAAAGTATTCTGATCTTTAGGTGGGATGGAGGAGACAGATTAGGCAAAAACCAGTAGCAAGATCTGGTGCAATTGTGAAAGCCAAGCCATTCCACTTGCTGGCTATTTACCTCTGCTTCTGCTGTATTACTTACAAGTCATAAAATGATATATTAGTATGGAGCTATCCCATGTTGAAGGTCAGGAAGGGTGGCGGTAAGGAGATACCACTCATCCAAGGTAAGGAGCAGCGGCTGTGCTTTGCTGGAGCAGCTGTGAAGAGATACCCCACGCCCAAGGTAAGAGAAA
>SJYT01016821.1:10794-40361 GCA_006410635.1 Cephalophus harveyi
AACCTCATTCCATAGTTCTTCAGGCACTCTATCTATCAGATCTAGGCCCTTAAATCTATTCCTCACTTCCACTGTATAATCATAAGGGATTTGATTTAGGTCATACCTGAATGGTCTAGTGGTTTTCCCTACTTTCTTCAATTTGAGTCTGAATTTGGCAATAAGGAGTTCATGATCTGAGCCACAGTCAGCTCCCGGCCTTGTTTTTGTTGACTGTATAGAGCTTCTCCATCTTTGGCTGCATAGAATATAATCAATCTGATTTCGGTGTTGACCATCTGGTGATGTCCACGTGTAGAGTCTTCTCTTGTGTTGTTGGAAGAGGGTGTTTGCTATGACCAGTGCATTTTCTTGGCAAAACTCTATTAGTCTTTGCCCTGCTTCATTCCGCATTCCAAGGCCAAATTTGACTGTGACTCCAGGTGTTTCTTGGCTTCCTACTTTAGCATTCCAGTCCCCTATAATGAAAAGGACATCTTTTTTGGGTGTTAGTTCTAAAAGATCTTGTAGGTCTTCATAAAACCGTTCAACTTCAACAGCATGTTAAAAAGCAGAGATGGCAAAGATAAAAGGCAGGGGGAGAAGGGGATGACAGAGGATAAGATGGTTGGATGGCATCACTGACTCAATGGACATGAGTTTGAACAAGCTCCCAGAGATGGTAAAGGACAGGGAAGCCTGACATGCTACAGTCCATGGGGTCATGAAAAGTTGGACACGACTGAGTGACTGAACAACAAAATAAACTTGAGAGATTATTGTACTTCTGTGAAAAATGTCATTGGCATTTTGATAGGGATTGGATTTCTAGATTTTAGAATAAATTTGGATTTATAGAAAAGTTACAAAGATAGCTAAGAGATTTCTCATGCATGCCATGTCCACTTCCCCTACTTTTAACTTACTAATTTATAATATTCATCATAATTAAGTGTTAGTCACTCAGTCGTGTCTGACTCTTTGTGACCTCATGTACTATAGTCCACCAGGCTCCTCTGTCCATGGGTTTCTCCAGGCAAGAATACTGGAGTGGGTTGCCATTTCCTTCTCCAGCATCACTGATATCTATACATTATTGTTAACTAAAATCTATATTCAGATTTCCTAAGATTTTTCTTAATCTTCTTTTTCTGCTCTATTTCCATCCAGGATAACGCTTTACATTTATTAGTCATGTCTCAGTAGACTTCCCCTTGAGTTTTTCAGTCTCCTCTTGTTTTTGAAGACTTTAATTGTTTTGAAGAGATAAGTCAGATATTTTATAAACTGTCTCTTGGGTGTGCTTGATATTTTTTTTTATGATTAGACTGGGTTTTGGAGTTTTGGAGAGGAGACAATAAAAGTAAACAGCCATTTTCATCACATTATGTCAAGAGTACTTGCTATCAACATGACTTATCCCTGTTAATGATATCCTTAATCACCTGACTGAGAAAGTATTTGTCAGATTTCTCCACTGTAAAGATACTCTTTTTCCCTTATTCTATATTATACTTTTTGAAAAGAAGCCATTATGTATGGCTCACACTTAAGAATGAGGTTAGACCCCACTTCCTTGAGGGCAGTGTGTGTAAATAAAGTATTCTAAATTCTTCTGCATGAGATATTTGTCTATCCTTCTCACTATTTTATTTATTTAGTCACCTAAAAGTTTCTCTTTTTCAAATTTAATTTGAACATTGTTAGAGGAATTGTCCAATACTAATGGATTCAAGAAAGGGAATAATACACTTTTCAATAGAAAGAAGATGATTTATTTAACTAATGTCCTATTTTTAGATATTTGCTTTCATTTATACAAAATTATATACAATTATCTAGGTCTCTTATACACATCTAAAAGTAAACCTAGGATAATATACCATTACATACATGTGCCTTCTTTTCAGCATAGCATTGTCCTAAATCCAAGTCATTCACTATTTTCATTCATTCCTTAAGTTAGAGATATTTCTTGAGGATGTACTAGGTGTTACAAATGATTTCAAGTTGTCTCTTATACACATCTAGATGTGTATAAGAGACAGAGATCTACCAAGTATACTTTTTAGATTTTACATTAAATATCTTCTATCCTTAGAGATGAAAGACTTACAGATGTTAAATTTCTATAGAAATAAAGACATGTGGGATAGCTCTCACTACTCTATTTTATAAACAACATTCCTAAAATAATTTTTAGAATTAAGACAAATAGCTAGTTATTGAATATAAACAGAGAAGATACAACCAATATTTCAGGAACTCCCATTACTAGTACTCCTATGGTAGGCATACATATTCGCCTGATTTTCTTTATGACTTTATTCCCCAATGTCTAGCTGAATAGATGGTACATGATGTTCATTTATCTATTATTTGTCACATAAATGTGTGATGTATACCAAGTAGATTGCTTGTGAAAAATATATGATGTAGCAGATGAAAAATCTGCTATCTGGAGATTAAGGAAGTCTGAAAGTCTTTGTCCAGCATTCAAATCCATAGCAGCTGTCTCTTATACACATCTTTACACAATTTAGGAAATGTTGTAAATTTTGTTTCACTGTAGAAATTTATAAGTTCAATTCCACTCTAGAAAAAACAAAGAAACTACTATCCTATAAGAAGTAATTTAAATATAAGTACCTGTTCTTATATTCAATCTCTTTAACAGAAAGTATAGGTTGTCTATCTATTAGCCATTTACTCTTTTTCCTCATTACAGTAATTTTTGAGTCTGTTCAAGTAAACTGTCCTCAACCATAGGTTAAGAACCCTAAACTGTCGTTTTCAATCAGTTCAGTCGTCATGCGTGTGGCTAATGATTGGTCTGGGTCCAGCACACGACTCGGTTCTGTTAAGACGTAAGAGAAAGTTTGATGTGGCACTTCTGGGAAAAGTCTTTTTCTCTTAAAAAAATAAAGAGAGAGAGATTTTCTGGGAAAGAGGAGACTTTTATGATACACATTCATTTGTTTTTGTTTTTTGTTGGTCTATTTATTACTGATCTGTATTTTAAATACAGCTCATTGAAATGGCTACAACCATTTTACAGGAAAAAATAAGCCAAAACAATCAAAGATGTTTAATGAAGTTTCCTGGAATCAAACTTCACAACCCAACCCTTAGAACTGTCTAAATCCAGATGTATGTTTTGTATGAAGCAATTAAATGAATTTATCTGGGTAGCTGCTATTATTTCAGTATTCTGTCACACTTAGCGCAAAACAGTAGAACCATTAAACCATTAAACCATTAAACATGAAATAGCTTGGTACATGTTTATGAGAGCAAGTTAATTAGAAAAAAAATAGTTGTTAGAAGATATGAGATATCTGTTATTTCTGACTATTTTATGCTATGTCACAGTTGTATACACTTTTGTAAACACACTCAATTCAGAAAGGTTCTTCTGTGTATATATAATATGTATAGTCAAGATATTTGAATGATAGATTCAAAATATTTGGAGTTCCCTCTTCAATCGTTGTTCACTTGCAGGGTCAAGAGAACACCATATATTAGGTTCTCTCCCTTTACTGTTGTGGACATACACTTCCATTAGCTAGTGTATTAGGCCAGCATCCTGTGCTTGGTGTACCCATATGGTACTTTCAGAGACCCACCTCCATGCCCTCCTGACTGTAATCTTCATTATACCACTGTCCCCATTACTCCTGTCCTTAATACATCTAATCAAATCATTTAAAGTTCTTGACTTATGATTTTTTTTTTTCCTAGTGATTTTGCCAGGCATGGAAAATAAGATAAACTCATTATTATTGTTAGAGAACTGGAAAGCTGCTGTTCTTAAAATATTTCTATGACATTTGCCATCGCTAAGCTAATGGCGCAGCTTGTAAACCATCATCTTAGAGACTTATTGTTTTTGCTGCTCTGTGATTAAAATTCAAAAGTGTTTTCCAGTGGATGCTATTGCCTTGAGTTACTTAGGAAAAATAAGGAAATTAGTTGTATTCCCCTCAAAATAATCAAATTCAAATAGTTTACTGATATGGATGACTGAAATAATAAGCAATTAAAACTACTTTTCTATTCTTACAAAACTTAATTAAGTATATCTGTTAAAAACCTAAATATCATAGAATATGGTTAAAGATAGAGATATATTTGAATCCAGAAAATCGAATTTTTAAAAGACATTTAGAATAGAAAAATTTAAGGTAAGTTTAAGTGTTAATAATATTAGAGCTTTCTTAGTTCATAGTACTTTTAGACAAAACTTGCCTAGATTAGGATAAGAAAAAGCTGATTTATCTATAAATAACATCTTTGTTAAATTAATGTAAACAATATCTGGTTATATTTTAAACAAGTAATGGTATGTTTACCTAAAAACATGATTACTTTCTAAATAAAATTCTGGCCAAGTGTCACAGAACTTACCAGAGGAGAAAACAAGGAAAAGATACAGTAATGTGTATTTCAAATGTGCAGTTTTCCTTAATGCAAGAGTAGCTTGATGATATTAAACCTTCCTTAAAATAAAATGCTGACATGGTAGAAAATGCTCTTATCTCTTAGGATTAATTTATGTCTTTTAAAGAAGATTAGGATAAATCAAATTAATTTCAAGACTAAACCTAAAAGCTTGAGTCTTTACTGCATACTGATGGAAAGGAACTGGCTCTCATCTAGCCTGTCATACAGACAAGTGCATTAAACCTCAGACTGATCCAGCATGGCAAATGTCTCACAATGTGTCTCCTTGCACTGATAGTGGCTTTCTCAGGTCTCCATATGTTAGTTTCCTTCACTTTTCTTTACATCCAGAACACCAGATTGACCATATAACATCTGTTGTTACCTTGCTGTAGCTTCTTTTTTTTTTTTTAACTTTCTTTCAGCTGTTAGCTATATTTAACGCACATTATGATTGTGTTTCTGATGGCATCAATTTGGACTTGGATAGTTTGGGTTTGTTCAGTTAGATAGTGTTAGGATTGCATTAACAAAGATAATCTGTAATTTTGAATGACCTCTATGTCCAGACATTTATTCTGTAGCTAATCAGGCAAGTTTATATTCAAAGATACATAGCTTATTGCTATTGCTAAGTCACTTCAGTCGTGTCCGACTCTGTGCGACCCCATAGATGGCAGCCCACCAGGCTCCCCCTTCCCTGGGATTCTCCAGGCAAGAACACTGGAGTGGATTGCCATTTCCTTCTCCAATGCAGAAACGTGAAAAGCGAAAGTGAAGTCGCTCAGTCGTGTCCGACCCTCAGCGACCCCAGGGACTGCAGCCTTCCAGGCTACTCCATCCATGGGATTTTCCAGGCAAGAGTACTGGAATGGGTTGCCATTGCCTTCTCCGACATAGCTTATTAGGGCAACATAATAGGATTAAAATAAACATTTAGAATTATGTTAATTAATATTCTGTTTACTTGTTCCTTTATGTTATAAAGAGTCAAATAGGCTTACTTCATTATTATAATTTAAAAATCAATGATTCTCCAAAAAAAATGAATGATACTCCAAAGAAATTTGGTTAAGTCACTCTGACACTTAAGCCTGAGCTTTATCACTGGTAAACTGCATATGACTGAGATAAAAATGTCTGTATTTTCCTTCCTATCTAGTTTCTAATGTAAGTAAAGGGATTCTTGGCTAGTGAAAATAAACATGATCTACCAAGTATACTTTTTAGATTTTACATTAAATATCTTCTATCCTTAGAGATGAAAGACTTACAGATGTTAAATTTCTATAGAAATAAAGACATGTGGGATAGCTCTCACTACTCTATTTTATAAACAACATTCCTAAAATAATTTTTAGAATTAAGACAAATAGCTAGTTATTGAATATAAACAGAGAAGATACAACCAATATTTCAGGAACTCCCATTACTAGTACTCCTATGGTAGGCATACATATTCGCCTGATTTTCTTTATGACTTTATTCCCCAATGTCTAGCTGAATAGATGGTACATGATGTTCATTTATCTATTATTTGTCACATAAATGTGTGATGTATACCAAGTAGATTGCTTGTGAAAAATATATGATGTAGCAGATGAAAAATCTGCTATCTGGAGATTAAGGAAGTCTGAAAGTCTTTGTCCAGCATTCAAATCCATAGCTGACTTCAATTATGTAAATAAAATTGTGAAATTAGTTGGAAGCTGTCTCACCTACTTCACTACCACTCTTAACTTTCCATGAGCATAAAAGGCTACTTTCTGCCAATTTCCATTTCAGTATGACCCACAGGAAGGGTAACTTGATTCTAACGTTTCTGTATCTTTTCCGAAATTATCTCCAAATTCTTCATCTTCCCAGCACATACTCTCTTCTCCAGCATTCTGTCTACTTTGGTTATTTAAATATGGCATTATGTGTTAATCCTTGTTACTTATAGAGGGTAAATAATTTGGATAATATTAATGAAATAATGATTTTTAATGTATATCACTTGTGATCTAGAGAATGCCCAAGATATCTACATGTAATAATTTACTTTCATTAATGTTGCCAACTAAAACTTTACATTATTTGTCTTCTTCTAACAAGTAAATAAAACCCTTTTGCTATCTTGTTTATAAACACACATGCTTTGCTATAGATATCAAGGTCCAAGTGAAAGAATATCATATATAATAAGCAGAATTGAGAAACAAGCTTATTCCCTTTGTTTAAAATTTCAACAAGTCTTCCATAAGCTAACAGAGCGCTCAATCCTTCTCCTGAGCTCAAACTCAGGGTACAATAGATCACAGGATATGAAATTCTATCCTTACACTCTAATGTAACCATTTCAGCATCACTGAAGCATTTCAGATTGGGCACCCCTCCTGTTAAATTCCGTAGCTATGTAAAAGCAGATGTTGAAGGATACTTAAAGTTGATCTGTTCTGTGTCTCTCAGCCCTGTCCAACTCTGAAATCCCGTGGACCATAGCCTGCTAAGCTCCTCTGTCCATGGGAATTCTCCAGGCAAGAATATCCAAGTGAGCTGCCATGCCCTCCTCCAGGGTATCTTCCAATCTAGGGATTGAACCCAGGTCTCCCACATTGCAGGTGGATTCTTTACCATCTGAGCCACGAGGGATTCCCAGGAATATTGGAGTGGGTAGCTTATCCTTCGGAGAAGGCAATGGCACCTCCACTCCAGTACTCTTGCCTGGAAAATCCCACAGATGGAGGGGCCTGATGGGCTGCAGTCTATGGGGTTGCTAAGAGTTGGACACGACTGAGCGACTTCACTTTCACTTTTCACTTTCACGCATTGGAGAAAGAAATGGCAACCCACTCCATTGTTCTTGCCTGGAGAATCCCAGGGACGGGGATGCCTGGTGGGCTGCTGTCTCTGGGGTTGCTTATAGTCGGATACGACTGAAGCGACTTAGCAGCAGCAGCCTATCCTTTCTCCATTGGATCTTCCTGACCCAGGGATCAAACCAGGGTCTCCTGCATTGCAGGCGGATTCTTTACCAGATGAGCTACCAGGGAAGGCTGCTACAACTTTTTAATGTAAATAAATTATTTCTTTACTTGTTGCACTGGGTCTTCGTTGCTGCACACTGTCTGTAGTTGGGAGTGAGGAGCTACTCTGTGGTGGTGCAGGGGCTTCACATTTCAGTGGCTTCTGTTTTTGCAGAGCAAGGTCTCAAGATTCATAGGCTTCATAGTTAGAGCACACAAGCTCAGTAGTTGCAGTGTGCAGCTCTAGGATCAAAGCCATGTCCCCTGCATTAGCAGGTGGATTCTTATCCACTGTGCCACCAGGGAAGTTCAGGCTACTAAAATTTCTAATGTGAAATCTTCAAATATGGGAGTTTTACCTTTAATATATTCTTTATACGAAACTAAAATTTTGTTAGATACAAGTTGAAGAACTAAAATCTTAATAATTTTGTGCAGTTTAACATTGAAAAGCTGTGGGAGAGGTATGTTTCAGCACAATAGAAAAAAAAAATCAATAAAACCCTTTATATATTTTATCTTAGTTCATTATGGAATTTCAAGGGAAACTTGGACAGAGATATATACAAATATATTGCACTCAATATTTTCATTCTTATAAAACTAACCAACATATTCTCTGTTTCAAAACAGTATGTTTTACTAGAAAATTCTTGACTCAAAAGTTTAAATTATTTGTGCAGATTAAATATTCAATAGTGAGCATAGCATTCCTAACCAAGTCCCTCCTTTGAGAACAACACAAATTTTATAAAGTACAGTAGGACTTAACATTAATTGAAGAAATGTTTAAATGACAGTTTAGTAAATGAAGATAAAAATACCTAATTATTTTACAAGCTCAATATTCCACTTTTAATACATAAAGAACAAGCTTTTGTCAAAAATTAAAATAACATACATTTTAGTTCTGCAAAACAGCTAGAAATAGAACAGCACAAACATAGTAAACTCATTTTATCTCTTCTGGAATTTAAATATCAAAATATTCTTAACAGTATATATACAAGTGCACTTTAATTTCCATTTCATTACTTTTCTGCTGCTATGAAATTTCAAACACCATATACACCTGTTGCAAATATTGAATCCGAAATCCTTTGAGATAACAATTCTTTTTAGCTCTCTTGGTACTTTGAGAAACTGAATTTAAAAAATAATAATCTGGCAGTTTTTAATCTTACTTTGTGAACATATGATGACTACAGTGCCTTCTAATGTTTGTTTGTATCAACAATTCTGAGGCAGATAAAAAACATTTTTATCCATCAGGAGCAATCTATATTTGATTTCATTTAGTGTTACTGCATTTTCCATTTAATATTCGAAGAGATCATAATAATTTTGTGTAGTATCTATTCAAACAGATGTTTAACAATTTAAGTTTAATTACAGGATAATCAGCAATTATAATTCAGCACTCAATATCTTCTTATGCTTTCTTCTCTGTATTCCTGAAACTGAGGTATAGAATTATTTTTTTCTGTATACATAATGCATGAATGCATGTTCCTCAAATTAACACTAAATATCTTAGCCATAACTCTGGTGGAATCATACACTATTCATTCTTGATCTAGCTTTGCATGAGGTAGAAACATGTACATTCTCGAGGTCTCTAGAATGCCATTAAATTTCTGAATATTCATGCAAGCAATGCAGTTTTGACAGTAATTTTGAGTGTTTGTAATTTTTTTATGTCTTCTGTAGGGATTATTCAGTCAGAGGTTGAGGTCACTTCATTAATTCACAGTAAGACACTGGGTTTTTTTGAGGGTTAAATGCAGTTTGCTTCTCAAGGGTTTAATATGAGAAATGCAGTATTAATTTGTGTTAGGAAATCAGAATTTGATTTGAACATTAATAAAAGACAGAAATGTGCATTTAAAAAGGGTAAAAAAAAAGTGCTTAAGTTGCTAATGTTCTACACAGTTAATTTAAATTTAAACAAAGAAAAATTTCAGTTGTGTTAGGCTAACAAATATTTTCCAGTACAGTGCTTAAATAAGCAAAGAGAGGGAAATGTGACTCTTCTGTTTATTTATGAAGAAAGAGTCATACTGATACAGACATGAACTTTTCAATAACTTGTGATGTTACTCACTTAAAATTCTTTCTTTGTTAACTGTTTTGAAAATTCAGTCAGTTCAGTTTAGTCGCTCAGTCGTGTCCAACTTTTTGAGACCCCATGAACTGCAGCAAACCAGGCCTCCCTGCTGCTGCTAAGTCACTTCAGTCGTGTCCGACTCTGTGCGACCCCATAGATGGCAACCCACCAGGCTCCCCCATCCCTGGGATTCTCCAGGCAAGAACACTGGAGTGGGTTGTCATTTCCTTCTCCAATGCATGAAAGTGAAAAGTGAAAGTGAAGTTGCTCAGTCTTGTCTGACTCTTAGTGATCCCATGGACTGTAGCCTACCAGGGTCCTCCATCCATGGGATTTTCCAGGCAAGAGTACTGGAGTGGGGTGCCATTGCCTTCTCCCTGTCCATCACAAACTCCAGGAGTTCACCCAGGCCCATGTGCATTGAGTTGGTGATGCCATTCAACCATCTCATCCTCTGTCATCCTCTTCTTCTCCTACCCTCAATCTTTCCCAGCATCAGGGTCTTTTCAAATGATTCATCTCTTCCCATCAGGTGGCCAAAGTATTGGATTTTCAGCTTCAGCATCAGTACTTTCAGTGAATATACAGGACTCATTTCCTTTAGGATGGACTGGTTGGATCTCCTTGCAGTCTAAGGGACTCTCAAGAGTCTTCACCAACAGCACAGTTCAAAAGCATCAATTCTTCAGCACTCAGCTTTCTTTATAATCCAACCCTCACATCCATACATGACCACTGGAAAAGCCATAGCCTTGACTAGACCAACCTTTGTTGACAAAGTAATGTCTCTGCTTTTCAATATGCTGTCTAGGTTGGTCATAACTTTCCTTCCAAGAAGTAAGCGTCTTTTAATTTAATGGCTGCAATCACCATCTGCAGTGATTTTGGACTCCAGAAAAATAAAGTCAACCACTGTTTCCAATGTTTTCCCATCTATTCGCCATGATGTGATGGGACCGGATGCCATGATCTTAGTTTTCTGAATGTTGAGCTTTAAGCCAACTTTTTCACTCTCCTCTTTCACCTTCATCAAGAGGCTCTTCAGTTCTTCACTTTCTGCCATAAGGGTGGTGCCATCTGCATATCTGAGGATACTGATATTCCTCCCAGCAACCTTGATACCAGCTTGTGCTTCCTCTAGCATACAAGTTAAATAAGCAGGGTGATACAGCCTTGACCTACTCCTTTTCCTATTTGGAACCAGTCTGTTGTTCCATGTCCAGTTCTAACTGTTGCTCCTGACCTGCATACAGGTTTCTCAAGAGGCAGGTGAAGTGATCTGATATCCCCATTTCTTTCATATTTTTCCACAGTGTATTATGATCCACACAGTCAAAGGCTTTGGCATAGTAAATAAAACAGAAATAGATGTTTTTCTGGAACTCTTGCTTTTTCCATGTCCATCAAATGTTGGTAATTTGATCTCTGGTTCCTCTGCCTTTTCTAAAATCAGCTTGAACATCTGGAAGTTCATGGTTCATGTATTGCTGAAGCCTGACTTGGAGAATGTTGAGCATTACTTTACTAGCATGTGAGATAAGTGTAATTGTGCAGTAGTTTGAGCATTCTTTGGCACTGACTTTCTTTGGGATTGGAATGAAAGCTGACCTTTTCCAGTCCTGTGGCCACTGCTGAGTTTTTCAAATTTGCTGGCATATTGAGTGCATGTGTGAAGCACTTTCACATCATCATCTTTTAAGATTTGAAATAGCTCAACTGGAATTCCATCACCTCTACTAGTTTTGTTCATAGTGATGCTTCTTTAGGCCCATTTGACTTTACATTCCAGGATATCTGGCTCTAGGTGAGTGATCACACCATCATGATTTTCTGGGTAATAAAGATGTTTTTTATACAGTTCTTCTGTGTATTCTTGCTATCTCTTCTTAATATCTTCTGCTTCTATTAGGTCCAGACCATATCTGTCCTTTATTGAGCCCATCTTTGCATGAAATGTTCCCTTGGTATCTCTAGTTTTCTTGAAGAGATCTCTAGTCTTTCCCATTCTGTTGTTTTCCTCTATTTCTTTGCCTTGATCCCTAAGGAAGGCTTTCTTGTCTCTCCTTGCTATTCTTTGGAACTCTGCATTCAGATGTTTATATCTTTCCTTTTCTCCTTTGCTCTTTGCTTCTCCTCTTTGCACAGCTATTTGTAAGGCCTCACCAGACAGCCGTGTCACTTTTTTGCATTTCTTTTTCTTGGGGATGGTCTTGATTCCTGTCTCATGTATGGTGTCACAAACCTCTGTCCATTGTTCATCAGGCACTCTATCTATCAGATCTAGTCCCTTAAATCTATTTCTCACTTCCACTGTATAGTCATAAGGGATTTGATTTAGGTCATAGCTTAATGGTCTAGTGGTTTTCTCCACTTTCTTCAATTTCAATCTGAATTTGGCAATAAGGAGTTCATGATCTGAGCCACCGTCAGCTCCTGGTCTTGCTTTTGCTGACTGTATGGAGCTTCTCCATCTTTGGCTACAAAGAATATAATCAATCTGATTTTGGTGTCAACCATCTGGTGATTCCATGTGAAGAGTCTTCTCTTGTGTTGTTAGAAGAGGGCATTTGCTCTGACCAGTGTGTTCTCTTGGCAGAACTCTATTAGTCTTTGCCCTGATTCATTCTGTTCTCCAAGGCCTAATTTGCCTGTTACTCCATGTGTTTCTTAACATCCTCCTTTTGCATTCCAGTCCCATATAGTCTTTTGTTAAAAAGACTGTAAGCCAAGGAACTAAATTTTCACTGCCACAATTCTTATTTTGTTTACTTTGCTTTTTAGGATATTGAATAACTAGTAATCACTGTGTCAGAAATACAGACTGTTCTCAGTTGCTTCAATGATAGTGAAAATGTTTGTCTCACTTAACAAAACAAATGCATAAAATCGAGCCAGTTATTCAAATAAAATTTATGATATTGGATACTTTCTGCTCTTTTAAGCAGTTACTCTGGATGAAATTTATGATTATGTCCATATTCACACATGCACACACTCAGGTTGTTTTCCATAAGTACTGCATTCCTGAAAATCCTCTCCTACAACTTCCCAGTATGGAAGGCCAATGACTACTGATCTCAAAGATTTGTCCTGATATGGGGCAAGCTACATGCCTGCTTTGTCATTCAAATGACCTGTTTTATAAATGGATTTATTTTTGTTTTTTTTTTTTTTTTCAGCTTGAGATACAAGCATGCACACATAGATTCATAAATATATGGATTCCGTCAGGCTCCTGGTGATTGTTTACACCATTTTAATGGGTCATAAGGCATTGTTAGATAAGAAAGCTATTTGAGAATAAAATATTCTCAATCTATTTTATGAAAATGACCTAATATCACCATTAATATTATTACATAATATTAATACTATAATTTAACTCAGAATTAAGCTGAAATTCTCATCACATTATCTCATGAAAAGCATCTAACAGTGTTAGTATGGAATATAGACAACATTGAACACCAAGCAGTGATTACAGACTCTCTTAACTGTGGCTTTTCCTCTTGATTGGAGCATAAGCAATTACAAGAATCTTCCCTTCCCTTTATTATTTATAATGGCATTCTATTAAAATTGTGTCTGCAGCTAAATATATTTACATTGAATACATACCATCTAAGGCTGGGGAGTTTAGGTAATTTCTTTCTCACTTAAGATGGCTGAAAAGCATTGCATCAAAATAAAACTCTTGGTATCTTTGTATAGAATTTAAAACGTGACTTTTTCTTTTTTTCAGAAGTTTTTGGTATACATGTTTGTCTTACAAATTATAAAGCTATTAATCTTGAGATATTATTCAAATTTATATGTCTTGGTCATATTTATTTAATACAGCATACAAACTACATGTTGGGAACTTATGGTGATGATTTAATAAACTTATTAGTATTTATCATATGCTATTGACTCCATAACTGGTATTTATTACTTTTCTTTATTTTCTAGAGAATCTAAAGGCCAAGCTCAAAAAATCAAGGATGAAAGCAGACAGAAAATAATCAGAAATTTAAAGAGCAGTCTCCTGGATATAAGAAGGTAGAGTAATCCAGTAACAAATTATATATCTCCAAAGTCTCAGCCCCAGTTGCCCACCCTGGCCTCAGCTGCCTGTGCTTCTTCCTTGATGGCAGTGCCACCGTGATGGCTTACACTCTGTCCTATAGCGGTAAAGTCTAGCTGCCACTTATGCTGCCTCATCTCTGAACATTGCCAATTGTTTAACGTTCCCTACCAAACTGTATGGCTTTGATGTAACATCTACTGGGCCATTCCCAATAGGAGAAGAGTAGCTTCCACCATAGATCTGATTTTCCTAGTAAAACAGAAACTCTGGCTTTGTTCAGATTCTGTCCATAAGGGCCTGTTAATGTCTTTCAGAATTGTTGGGAAATTAATTTCCCATGAGACAGACTTAGGAGCCAGCAGATTGGAGAAGAGCTGGGGAAATTTTTTTCTCATTCCTACTATTTTCATTAACTTTTTAAAAATGTTTTGGCTTTGTAGGGCCTTTCTAAGGATGGTTTGTGTCACTGAAGCAGCTTTTTCTCCTTCCTCTGCCTCATTTTCCTTTTTAAATTGAATTTTGCTTCACTAGGGCTGAACTTCTACTCCAAGTAAGTAACGGTTCATAAACATTGCCTCTGGCAATTTTTTAAAATTGTTTTAGTTAAACTGGATTAAGGAAAGAAAAAAAAATAGAAACCTTGGCTTAATTCAAAAATTAAAGTTAATGTGTCACTTTAAAAAAATATATTTATTTTGTTTATTTTCAGCTGTGCTGGATCTTCATTGCCGTACTGGATTTTCCTAGGTTTTAGTTGTGCATAGGCTTCTCATTGTGGTGGCTTCTCTTGCTGTGGACCACAGGCTCTATGGCACACAGGCTTCAGTAGTTGAAACTCACAGACTCCAGAGCATAGGTTCAATAGCAGAGGTACACAGATTTAATTGCCCTGGGCCATGTGGGATCTTCTCAGATCAGGGATCGAACCCATGTCCACTGTATTGCAAGGCAGACTCTTAACCATTGAACCACCAGGGAAGCCCAAGAGTATCACAATTATATGGCTAACTTTTCTAACAAGTTTATGGAAGTGGATTGAACAATCTTGATGCATAAGTGATATGTTTATTTTAAAAGACAAATATCAGATTTAAAAGATATCAAGTCGCAAATATTTGTTTGTGATTCTAATATGTAATCTTCCAGGTACATTTTCCCATAAAATAATACACATAATGATTAAGCCACAAGATGATCCAAGATAAAAGCATATCTATTTTTGTGGGTAATTTTATTGGGGACGTCAAAAATTTGAGATGGAAAGGAAATCATCTCATTACAAATACAATAAAAAAGCAAGACTTCTCTCTTTATGATCCATCTAATTGCCAGCCAGTAGATCATGAATTTATCATGATTTCATAGATCATGATTTCCCCAAGGTTGTGATAGATTGAGCAATGATTTATAAAGAAATTATAAACATCATAATCTACTAGATTTGCAAAAAATAAAACATATTAGAATATTTGTTTCAATTTCTTGGATATCTATTTTAAATGCAGTTGTTAATATATATGTACGTAAAAACATTTAATGTGCAAACATTGTTTAATCACATATAGTAATGTGTATACTAGTATCATCTATAGACTAAAATATATATTTTACTATGTTGTGGCAGCCTAGTTTATTTATTTTTTTGTTTTGTTTGTACATAGCATATGGAATAAAAAAGACAGGAGCTTATATAGTCCTTATGTAAGAGATCTTGGGCCAAACATTTCCAAAGAAACTGAAGTCATAAAATTTCTAACAACTGGATTATTGACACCAGTGGTTACCACTGGGTTGAAGCTAAAAATATTTAAGTGGGCTCTAGCTTCCTTAGTGAGACACAATTGACAATGACGTTAAGTCCTATTTTTTATTTGTTGTTTGTTCTGGCTTTCATGAAAGGAAAGATTTTGTAGGAGTATATAGTAGATGAATAGAACACACTGAAGGCCGGTTAGCAACATGACTACACCAGATAACAAGCTTTGGGTTTATAGGACAGCATTCCACCCAATATCTGCTTTTTAAATATTTTATACAAAGAAAGAACAGGAAAAAATAGCATATTTACCACTATCTTCCCTCTGCAAAGCAAACTGATACCGTAGGTAGCCCCCAGAAAGCCATCTGAAAACCAGTCCCGCAAGTAATATATGTATATAATCCTTGAAAAGCCTTTGTCAAACATATTGTCCTTGAGATTTCTATTCGAACAGAAGAACAAGAAAAAAGCTCATTTGTATCAGTCCACTAGAGGCACGGATTGAATTCACTAGATTTATCTTGATAAGCTCCACCGATTTTAGGTTGACAGATATTTAAAACTGCTTTGGGACCATTTATTGAAGAACATTTTAGGAGGAGATATCTTATGCAGCCCATATATTCAGTTTATGACTGTATAGTTACATATTCTGATTCTTTGAGCAAAGCAAATTAAAATATTTAAGCTACTTTGCATTTCCATCTCATCTGCCAGGTGTTTAGGCATCCTGCAGGGGTTTGAGGACTCTACTTGTATGTGTTATAAAGTTTAAGAATTAAACAGCTGTGGATTCATTTATTTTCTTCTTACTCATCCAACTAGATTTCTATCCTTTTCTTAAATGCAGTAATTGCATCAGGCAGAAAGAATATAAAGACTAGAACTTTAAATGAAGCAATACTCTGTGTATTTGTAAGTGTAAAACAGATGTGCAGCAAATATTGTGAGCTTTGAATCAGAAGGACGCTACGTAAATACAATGGAATGAAAGAAGAGCTATAGTTTGTCAGTGATTTTTGCTAAGTATCTCATCAATAATGAAAAAGCAGCAGCTTCCTTACAGGACTTAATAAATAGTCATCTATGCATGGTTTTCCTATGACTTCAAGGAGCAATTAGTCTGCAAACTGTAAATGCAAGCCATTTTAGCCAATAAGAGGTATGCACATTCATGAAAATACACATATCAAAATATTTCAAAGGATATTTAAGATCCAAGGTAAAACTAGGAAAGTATTTTTTATAAAAGAAATACACAATTTTCAAAATATATTATTACTTCAACTTCAGAACAGCAAGCAAACTAAGACCAAATCAGTGTATTATATTTGAGAGAAAAAGAGAAGTTAAGTTTTTCATGTTTCCCAAAACTTTTTCTCATCACTTATTTCTCAAAATATGATAATAGCATTTCCTTTCATTGATTAACTCAGGTTCAAAGGCCACTTTTTTCATTATTTTCATTTAGTCACAAGGACCTATTGAAGAAACACTCAAATAATTTATGTCAAAAGCTGCATTTCCATTTCCATTGGTTGAGATACTTGCAATCAATTGCCTGGCTTATTGCAATAATTTTAGAATTATTTCTGCACATTTGTTTTATTTCTATACTGTATGTGAATGTACATGAAAGTCACTCTGCTGCTGCTGCTAAGTCACTTCAGTCTGTCCGACTCTGTGCGACCCCATAGATGGCAGCCCACCAGGCTCCCCCATCCCTGGGATTCTCCAGGCAAGAACGCTGGAGTGGGTTGCCATTTCCTTCTCCAATTCATGAAGTCGTGTCAAACTTTTTGTGACCCCATGGATTGTAGCCTGCTAGGCTCCTCTGTCCATGGAATTATAAAGGCCAGAATACTGGAGTAGGTAGCTGTTGCCTTTTCCAGGGGATCTTCCCTTCCCAGGATCAAACCCAGGTCTCCCACATTGCAGGCAGATTCTTTACTATGTGAGTCACCAGGGAAGCCCAAGAATACTGGAGTCAGTAGCCTATCCCTTCTCCAGTGAATCTTCCTGACCCAGGAATCAAAGTGGGGTCTCCTGCATTGCAGGCAGGTTCTTTACCAGCTGAGCTATCAGGGAAGTCCTCTTTCTATACTAATTCACCCTAAAGAGCATCATGTGATTAACATTCTTGAGCACACACTGACCAATGCTCTTTGCTTAAACATATTTATTTGTTCTCTATTTCTATATGAGTAAATAACACCCTTGACCTGAATTAACACACATTCTCTAACGATTCTGAAATGTTTCCAGTATCATAAGGTAACACATAAATTTGACATTCTGTGTAAAATGATGCAGATATTATTCCCTGATTAAGTCTTTTCTTATTGCCTTTAAATTATTTCTGTATCAAATTTCTATATAGCTCTTCTACTGAATCATCACTACTTAATTTTCCAGTCTTCTTTTTCTGGCTTATTTTATCAAATTATGTATTGCAAATTTATAAAGTTTTACTATAGTTTTAAAATGGAATAAAAGATACCCATATTGACTTTAAGCTTGAGTTAAATATAAATGTGTGTACTATTATATGTACTGTAGAAGCAGTTAGAAATTTACAAATCACCAATATCACTGATGAACATAGATGTAAAAATCCTTAACAAAATTCTAGCAATCAGAATCCAACAACACATTAAAAAGATTGTACACCATGACAAAGTGGGCTTTATCCCAGGGATGCAAGGATTCTTCAATATCCACAAATCAACCAATGTAATTCACATTGACAAATTGAAAAATAAAAGCCATATGATTATCTCAATAGATCCAAAAAAAGCCTTTGACAAAATTCAACATCCATTTATGATAAAAACTCTCCAGAAAGCTGGAATAGAAGGAACATACCTCAACATAATAAAAGCTATATATGACAAACCCACAGCAAACCTTATCCTCAATGGTGAAAAATTGAAAGCATTTCCCCTAAAGTCAGGAACAAGACAAGGGTGCCCACTTTCACCACTACTATTCAACATAGTTCTGGAAGTTTTGGCCACAGCAATCAGAGCAAAAAAAGAAATAAAAGGAATCCAAATTGGAAAAGAAGAAGTAAAACTCACTGTTTGCAGATGACATGATCCTCTACATAGAAAACCCTAAAGATTCCACCAGAAAATTACTAGAACTAATCAATGAATATAGTAAGGTTGCAGGATATAAAATCAACACACAGAAATCCCTTGCATTCCTATACACTAATAATGAGAAAGTAGAAAAAGAAATTAAGGAAACAATTCCATTCACCACTGAAACGAAAAGAATAAAATACTTAGGAATATATCTACCTAAAGAAACTAAAGACCTATATATGGAAAACTATAAAACACTGATGAAAGAAATCAAAGAGGACACTAATAGATGGAGAAATATACCGTGTTCATGGATCGGAAGAATCAATATAGTGAAAATGAGTATACTACCCAAAGCAATCTATAGATTCAATGCAATCCCTATCAAGCTACCAGCGGTATTTTTCACAGAACTAGAACAAATAATTTCAAGATTTGTATGGAAATACAAAAAACCTCGAATAGCCAAAGCAATCTTGAGAAAGAAGAATGGAACTGGAGGAATCAACCTGCCTGACTTCAGGCTCTACTACAAAGCCACAGTCATCAAGACAGTATGGTACTGGCACAAAGACAGAAATATAGATCAATGGAACAAAATAGAAAGCCCAGAGATAAATCCACACACCTATGGACACCTTATCTTTGACAAAGGAGGCAAGAATATACAGTGAATTAAAGACAGTCTCTTTAACAAGTGGTGCTTGGAAAACTGGTCAACCACTTGTAAAAGAATGAAACTAGAACACTTTCTAACACCATACACAAAAATAAACTCAAAATGGATTAAAGATCTAAACATAAGACCAGAAACTATAAAACCCCTAGAGGCAAAACACTCTCTGACATAAATCACAGCAGGATTCTCTATGACCCACCTTCTAGAATATTGGAAATAAAAGCAAAAGTAAACAAATGGGACCTAATTAAACTTAAAAGCTTCTGCACAACAAAGGAAACAATAAGCAAGGTGAAAAGACAGCCTTTGGAATGGGAGAAAATAACAGCAAATGAAGCAACTGACAAATAACTAATCTCAAAAATATACAAGGAACTTATGCAGCTCAATTCCAGAAAAATAAATGACCCAATCAAAAAATGGGCCAAAAAACTAAATAGACATTTCTCCAAAGAAGACATACAGATGGCTAACAAACACATGAAAAGATGCTCAACATCACTCATTATCAGAGGAATGCAAATCAAGACCACAATGAGGCACCATTTCACACCAGTCAGAATGGCTGCAATCCAAAAGTCTACAAGCAATAAATGCTGGAGAGGGTGTGGAGAAAAGGGAACCCTCTTACACTGTTGGTGGGAATGCAAACTAGTACAGCCACTATGGAGAACATTGTGGAGATTCCTTAAAAAACTGGAAATAGAACTGCCTTATGACCCAGCAATTCCACTGCTGGGCATACACACCAAGGAAACTAGAACTGAAAGAGACACATGTATACCAATGTTCATCACAGCACTGTTTACAATAGCCAGGACATGGAAGCAACCTAGATGTCCATCAGCAGATGAATGGATAAGAAAGCTTTGGTACATATACACAATGGAGTATTACTCAGCCATCAGAAAAAAATACACTTGAATCAGTTCTAATGAGGTGGATGAAACTGGAGCCGATTATACAGAGTGAAGTAAGCCAGAAAGAAAAACACCAACACAGTATACTAACACATATATATGGAATTTAGAAAGATGGTAATGATAACCCTGTATGCGAGACAGCAAAAGAGATGCAGATGTACAGAACAGACTTTTTGACCCTGTGGGAGCGGGAGAGTGCAGGATGATTTGGGAAGATGGCATTGAAACATATATAATATCATATAAGAAACGAATTGCCAGTCTAGGTTTGATGCAAGATATAGGATGCTTGGGGCTGGTGCACTGGGATAACCCAGAGGGATGGTATAGGGAGGGAGGTGAGAGGGGGGTTCAGGAGTGAGAATTTATGTACACCTGTTGCAGATTCATGTTGATGTATGGCAAAACCAATACAGTATTGTAAAATAAAAATTAAAAAAAAATAATAAAATCATTCTGAAGAAAAAAAAAAGAAATTTGCAAATCACAAATAAGGCTGTCATTGTTCTAAGTTTTTCTGATTCACTATATCTGGAAAACCAGCTACTCCAAAATTTAGTACTTGAAAGCAATAGCTATTATCTGTCACTATTTGGAGTTGTGAGTCAGGAATATGGGCATAGCTCTCCTGCATAAGGCTTTTGTTCCATGTGACAGCTTTGAAAGTCACACGGTGAAGTCTAGCTGGCTGATGGTCTGACCTGAAATACTAAGGAAGGACATACATGTATAATATAGAAGGAAATCTAAGCATGCCCATTCACACATGGCACTCTCAGGGTAGTTGGACATCTGTTTTGATCTGAAGCTGAAAGTGTCAAGAAATCCATTTAGAACATGAAAATCTTCTTGAGATATATGTCTTTGAAGTTCCAACACATGATATCTTCAACATTTTTTGGTAAAAACAAATTTCTTATGCCAAATGAGATTCAAGGGGAGAATGAGACTCCACCTCTCAATGGGAAGAGCATCAAAATGTTGAGTTACCATTAACCATATTATAGCTATAATAAGCCTGACATAAAATATTTACATTTCTGTCACACATAAACTTCCCCTTTTGTGGCTTCCCTGGTGGCTCAGATGGTAAAGAATACTTCTGCAATGCAGAAGATCTTGGTTCATTTCCTTGGTTGGGAAGATCCTCTGGAGAAGGGAATGGCTACACACTCCAGTATTCTTGCCTGGAGAATTCCATGGCTAGAGGAGCTTGGTGGGCTACAGTCCATGGGGTCGCAAAGAGATGGACATGACTGAGAGACAAACAATTTCACTTTCACATACAAATTTCACCTCTTGCAAAGCACAGTGTCTTTCATTCTATTAGAGCATTTGCTCAAAGTCCTGTATCTAAGCATCTAAATCAGGTCAGATCCAGATATAAATGAGATGATCCAGATATAAATGAGATGATCCATGGCCACACTTTCTCAAGTACAATTCTTAATCCTCCGAACTATTAAGTAAAAAGGTCAATTGCTAAGTCACTTCAATTGTGTCCAACTCTGTGTAACCCCAGAGACAGTAGCTCACCAGGCTCCCCAGTCCCTGGGATTCTCCAGGCAAGAACACTGGAGTGGGTTGCCATTTCCTTCTCCAATGCATGAAAGTGAAAAGTGAAAGGGAAGTCATTCAGTCGTGTCTGACTCCTCACGACTCCATGGACTGCAGCCTACCAGGCTCCTCTGTCCATGGGATTTTCCAGGCAAGAGTACTGGAGTGGGATGCCATCACCTTCTCTGATTACCTGCACCCTATCTCCAGTTGCATTCGTGGCTATAACATGGAATTATCATACCGGAGATGATAGCTTTCACTGATAATATGACTCAAAAGTGGGGAAATAGTAATCATATAACTTACTGATGCACAACAATTTTGAAATTCTGTTGAGCACATGATGCCAGTTACTTTATTAAGGCACTCTGGGAATAATTCTTCAAGTTTTTGGCTCTATTGTTTGGGTTCTTTGTTCTATTTTCTAAGATATTCTTACTTTTCTCCAAAAGAAATAACTCATGCTTGTAGCTGAATAGACCTCTTAGATTGCTTCCTGTCTTTAGATGTTTGGCGGCCTCAGTGCTGCTTTTAACTTTGAAGTGTCTCTGACTCAGTAAAAAATTGATGGTATTTTTGCCAATGAAATTCTCTTAAAAACATAGAGAATTACTCTGAATCTTATAGGGTTTCATTAAATTAGACGATGACACATACACAGATCTCTTTGACATAGGTCTTTTTCTAGGTAAAATGAAGAATTAGATTATTATGGCACAGTGAATGATCATAAAATATTTTTAATTTATGTATAGTGTCTATAGTCTTTTACATTTTTTGAGGTCTTAATAAAGAGTTTTTGAAGCAACAATTTTGACATGATTTTAGCTTGAATCTATTTCTTATTCTGAGGTGCTTTTTTGCCATATAAATAATTTGAAACTAAGAAAACCTTTTCTTCACAAAATCTACTAAGTTCTATTTCAGTTATTTTCTAAATTCTGATTTAAAGTTGAATTGTCCAATTTTAATATCACCTTTTTTCATATATTTTCACACATAGCTTAAAAATATATTAAACTCTATTGCTTGAATGTCTCCTTTGCCAAATCCACCAGCTCTTTAGATTCAACTTTTTTTGAAAGGTAGGGCTATGAACAATAATTTTTTATGTCAACATTTCTAATAGTGTCTGTGGTAATTTTTCATCTTTCACTATCAGTCTTCTTGACATACTCATCTTTACTTACAATTACTTCAAAGTGTTTTAGCTTTTTCCTACTACTGGGTCCCAGAGACAATTTTACATTTTTAAAGTTTATTAAAAAGCATTCTTCTTCTGCTACCCAAATACATTTCTGTTTTTTATTGCTCTATAATAATGTAAAAATGTTTGTTTTTAGCAATGTTACTATGTGTCACAATTTAATTGTCAGGAGCCATATTAGGTATTACTGACAAAATTGAGGCATGGCCCCAACCCCCTCTCCTCATCTCACAGGCACAGTCCTGGGATGAAGGAGTTAGGGCTTGTGATACTGACTTGTTCTTTCCTTTCTTCGGTTGAGTTGGCTGGAAAGAATGCTAAGGTGCTTGAGAGAAGCATGAGAAAGCACAAAGCCTCCTACAATTATGCCCAGAAAATAATCTATAAAATAACCATTGACATTTGTTCAAGGATCTTTACAAAGAATGTCCCAGGATGAGCAAGTAAGCCGAAGCTTGAGGCCATGAGAAGGATTGTTATCTGAGACTTGTTTGTGAGGGGAATGTTTATGGCAAAAGCAGTTTGCTGAATTTAGGGTTTAGGATTAATTAAGAATAGCTAGAAGCCTTTTGGGGCTTCCCTGGTGGCTCAGAGGTTAAAGCGTCTGCCTCCATTGCGGGAGACCCGGGTTCGATCCCTGGGTTGGGAAGATCCCCTGGAGAAGGAAATGGCAATCCACTCCAGTATTCTTGCCTGGAGAATCCCATGGACGGAGAAGCCTAATAGGTTGCAGTCCACGGGGTCGCAAAGAGTCGGACACGACTGAGCGACTTCACCTTACCTTAGAAGCCTTTTGGGCCGGCACACTACGCGCGGTCCGCTGCGAGAGCCGGGCCGGCTCACTACGCGCGGTCCGCTGCGAGAGCCGGGCCGGCGCACTACGCGCGGTCCGCTGTGAGAGCCGGGCCGGCGCACTACACGCGGCCGGGAGGAACTGCCCCACGTCCCAGGTCAGGGACAGCAGCCTAGAGTGCCAGGCTGTGACGGCGCAGGAACGGCCGAGAGGAGCTACCCTGTGCTGAGGTCAGTGGCGGCCCGGGAGGAGACACCCGGCGTCCGAGGTCAGGGCGGCAGCTGGGTGGAGCTACCCTGCATCCGAGGCCAGTGGCGGCCGGGAGGAGACACCCCGTGTCCGAGGTCAGGGGCGGCCAGGAGGCGACACCCCGCGTCCTAGGTCAGGGCGGCGGCCGGGAAGAGTTGCCCGATGTCTGAGGCCAGTGACGGCCGGGAGAAGACACCCGGCGTCCGAGGTCAGGGCGGCAGCTGGGTGGAGCCACCGCGCATCCCAGGCCAGTGGCGGCCGNGCAGATAAACTCCTCCCTCAGGTGGGGCCCACACCTCAACCCTCTCACCTGGAGCCCCAGCCCTCCCCCAAACACACATACCTGCCCTCCCTACTGCCTCACTGCTTATACCGCAGCTTCCAGGAGACCCTTAGTCCCAGGACTATCTCTGAGTCAGCCTCATTAACCAGGAAAGGTGGGAGGGCTCCCGGCAGGGCTGTCCCTGCTCCCTAAGAGAGGCCCAGTAGGAGGGGTAACAAGCTGATGCCCACCCTTTCCCCAGAACTATCCTCTGGGATCGGAACAATACATCTGCCCTGGGCTTTCTGGACATTGCGAGGGCCCTGGAGAGGTGAGTAGGCTAGGGCCCTGCCCTAACCAAGCCCCGGGCCTCCCTGTATTTGGATCCAGCCTGAACTTCATAAGCCCCAATCCAGCACATCTGACCTAATTGCATAGAAACATTAAGGAGGACCGTGGAGGGACATGGTCAGCAAAAGCGGGGTGTGGGTAGCAGGAGCCTGCCCTGCCACCTCCTCCCCACCCAGCTGTGCCGCTCTGTCCCACAGCAACCACACGCTGCGCTTCATGTCCTTCCCAGTGAGCGACATCTCCCAAGCCTACCGCAGCGCCCCAGAGCGCACCGAGGATGTCTGGCAGAAGGTGGTAGCCTGAGCAGGGTGGATCCCCGGGGGCAGGGGCCAGCCCACCTGCCCTGGTCCTGACCCCACCCATCCATCATCTCTAGATCCAGTGGTGCCTGGTGAGGAACAATCACTCCCAGACATGCCCCCAGGAGCAGGCCTTCAGGCTGCAGCAGGGCCTGGTGACCAGCAGCGCCGAGCAAGTAAACGTTTCCCTCTGGGACATGGGGGCGCACGTTGGCATGTGGGGAGCACAAGGGTGATGTGCTGGAGTGCAGGGCGGGGTGGGGAGGGGTCAGGAGAGAGGCATCCTGAGGTGCCTACAGCTGGACTGAGCGTGTGAGAGAGCAAACAGAATGGACATGCAGAACGTGGGCCCCAAACATGAGAGAACGTGGGCAAACAGCAGGGGTCTCAGACAAGGGGTCCCAGGACTGTGGGAGCTCTGCTGAGTGTTCAAGAACGGCCTCCCAAGAAGAGGAGGGGACAGGCCATCGGCAGATGTCACCCTTGCCCCGTCAGCGGCGGCACCAGCAACGTGGTCCAAGGGAGCCCAGAAATGGGGCGTCCAGGGCCCACCTGGGAAGGTGAAGAGGCAGGGGTCCCCCCTGACACTCCTGCCACTGTGCTGCAGATGCTGCAGCGACTGTGCGGACGGGTGCAGGAGGAGGTCCGGGCCCTGAGGCTGTGCCCCCTGGAGCCTGTGCAAGACGAGCTGCTCTACGCCCGGGATCTCATCAAGGATGCCAAGAACTCCCGGGCAGTGAGTGTTCTGCAGCCCCGCCCTCCCTTGACAGTCTGGAGAGCACAGGAAGGCTATGTGCCATCCCAGGAGCATCCAGCCCCTGCCCCGTGCATCTACCCTCCTAGCCCAGGGCCCCCAGGGACCCAGTGAGGTCCAATTCTGGCTTTCTGATCAGACCCTGTTCCTTCTCCAGCTGTTTCCCAGCCTCTACGAGCTGGGCCACATGCTGGCCAATGACGGGCCTGTGCGGCAGAGGCTGGAGTCAGTGGCCAGTGAGGTGTCCAAGGCTGTGGACAAGGAGCTGCAGGCAAGTCCCAGGGGAGGAGCCCAGTGCTGACCAAGGCCCTTAGCCGAGGGCAGAGGTCAGCACAGGGGGATTACTGTGGGCAAGAAGGAAGTGCAGAAGACCACCTACACGCCCGCTGCCCCAAGGCATTGCCAGAAAACGGGGCTTGGATGGTTGCTGCTCCTTTCAGCCTTAGCCCCTGAACTCTGACCTCCCCCTCTGGACTCTGATCCTTAGACTGACTCTCCCCTGTCCATGTGTCCATGTGGTAGGATGGCAGGAACACTGACCAGGATGTGGGGAGGCCTGAGTGTCCAAGGCTCTGCTGCTAACCTGCCCTGTGACCTGATGAGCTAGACACGCTGCAGTCTCTTCCATTGTGGGGCCAGCCCTGACCTCCTTGGGGCTCTGGCCTCCTTTCCTCCCATACTAGGTGATCCTGGAGTCCATGGTCAGCCTAACGCAGGAATTATGCCCCGTGGCCATGCGGGTGGCCGAAGGGCACAACAAGATGCTGAGCAACGTGGCCGAGCGTGTCACCGTGCCTCGGAACTTCATCCGCGGGGCGCTACTGGAGCAGGCGGGACAGGATATTCAGAACAAGCTGGAGTGAGAGGCAGGGGCGGGGCTGGGACGGGCTGGACTTGGCCTTGAGCACTTAGGGACTCCAGGGCCCAGCTATCAGCAATGAATAATGAATGACAATCTCCATTATAAGAGATGAATCTTTAACCAACTGCAACCTTGCTATTTAGGGTCTGACTGGTCTTTGCCCTAGAAGTATAAATGCTGAGCTGGGGTTTAGGAGTCCAGACAGTACACACAGGTGTACACATACACACAGCTGCACACAGACCCCAGGAGTTGACCTCTAGAAACAAAGCACAGCCTCCTCAGAGGTAGGGACAAAGAATACGGGTACATGGACTGCACTGCCTATCCCCCCAGGTTTTTGTGGCCCCTAGAGCACTTTCATTCCAGTCTGGGTACCACCTCTCAAGACAAGGAAACGAAGGAGATTATAACACAAACCCGTGAAGTAGGCAAGCTCAAGAAGTACTGGTTCTTGCTCTTACAGCAGTTGTTGTTGCTGTTCAGTCACTCAGTTGTGTCCAACTCTTTGCAACCCCATGGACTACAGCACTCCAAGCATCCCTGTCCTTCACTGTCTCCTGGAGTTTGCTCAAACTCGTGTGCATTGAGTCAGTGATGCCAGCTGAGGCCAGCAGAATTCACTCAGCAACTCAACTTACCTCTGTCTGTTGCCCTGGAGCTCCAGGGGCCTGACCCAGAGCCCCTGTGCTCCTCCTTCCCCTCGGTTCCTTTTTGTCCACCCTCCTCATCCACACACCCCTAGGCTGGAGCTGAGTGGTAGACCCAGGGTACCTTGTACAGCAGCTGTGTTCTCTGTGGGCAGCCAGGGCAGCTGGCCCACTCCCTCAGGCATCTGGGAAAGGCTGGGGCAGAGACTCCGAGGTGGGGAGAGGGGAGCTGAGTAGCTCCCCCTGTGCCCACAGTGAAGTGAAGCTCTCAGTCGTCACCTACTTGACCAACTCCATAGTAGACGAGATCCTGCAGGAGCTATACCACTCTCACAAGAGCCTGGTAAGACTTCTGAGCCTCCACCAGGCCCAGGGAGGCCCTCTACGCCATCCCACATCAGTCCACCTGCCCTCCCAACCCTCCCCATCAAGATCCTGGGAGGCGGGCAACCTCCTTGGGATCTTGATCTTCCTTGTTCACACCTGTCCTTCCCTAGGCCCGACACCTGGCCCAGCTAAGAACATTGTCAGATCCACCAGGGGGGTCAGGCCAAGGGCAAGATCTGTCCTCCCGAGGCCGAGGCCGGAACCACGACCACGAGGAGACCACAGATGATGAGCTTGGAACCAACATCGTGAGCACCCCCATTCCCTCCTTAACCTTGGTCCTGCCCCCGAACCTGCAAACCACCATCCCTTTCTAGGTCCCTGGACTCCACCCTCTGCCCCACACTGGGTCTCATCCCCTCACCCTGATCCCACCCAGCCTCTTCCCTCGTCCCATTGCCTCAGCTGCCTGAGGACAGGGAGCCAGGATGGACTCTAAAGAGAAGACTTCATGCAGAATGGGAGGCTCCAGGTGAGTCTCCTGGGACTTGCCACCTGGCCCCATCACTCGCCTCCCTCTCTGCAGGACACCATGGCCATCAAAAAGCAGAAACGCTGCCGCAAGATCCGGCCAGTGTCCGCCTTCATTAGTGAGTCTTCCAGCCTCCGTGCTAATGGCACTGATTCTGTTTCTTTTATCTCTGCCTCTGCAGCCCACTCTCCCCCCAGCCCTCCTGCTAGTCCCTCTAATGCTGCTGTCCCCACAGGTGGGAGCCCTCAGGACATGGAAAGTCAGCTGGGGAGCCTGGGAATCCCCCCTGGCTGGTTCTCAGGACTCGGGAGCAGCCAGCCCGCAGCTAGTGGATCCTGGGAAGGTCTATCCGAGCTGCCCACTCATGGCTATAAACTAAGGCATCAAACACAAGGGCGGCCCCGGCCCCCCAGGACCACCCCTCCAGGACCTGGTCGGCCCAGTGTGAGTCCCTAAGGCCTCACCAGAGGACCGACTTCACTTAGCAATGCCAGAGCCAGGGACTCTAGCGCTAGGACACCAATGCCAGAGGTCCTAGCCTTGTGGGATCGGGCGGGGGCCCAGGCAGGCCATGGAACAGAAGAGGGAGTATGCAGATTGGATGGAGCTAGACCTGGTCACAGATAGGAAATCTGTCTGCTGGACAGTGGCAGTTCTTATTTTGGTGAGAATCAAGAGCCGCCAAGCTTGAGATACTCAGGTAGCCTGAAGTCTGTGTTTGCATGGGGTCAGGAGGAGGCAAGGTCAAGTCCCAGGGGGCTGGTCTTGAATAGAGGGGAGGAGGGCTTCCTCACTCAGATAATATATCCTACAGGACTTTCCTCCCAGCAGGCGCCAGTACCTGGGACCCGTCAGGAGAACGGAATGGCCACCCGCCTGGATGAGGGGCTGGAGGACTTCTTCAGCAGAAGAGTCATGGATGAAAGCTCCAGGTGCGGCATCCAGGCACACCCCCAGTCTCAGCAGGCCCCGAGGCCCTAGAGAAGCTCCTGTGTCCACCCACCTCCCAGGGAGGTTGCTCCAGTGGCAGTCTCTCTGGGACATTTCCCCCCACATTCTCTTTCTTCCCCACCCAGCCCTTAGTTCCCAGGTTCTCTGAATCTCCTCAGGACAGCTGGAAGGAGCCACCAGAGTGGGATTGCAGGAGCTGGGGCTGGGTAGCAGGCCCTGGGATGGGATGAGAGTGGTACCAGGCCTGGAGGGGACATGCTGTCACTGTCCTGCACAGACGCCCCAGTCTCTCCTGAAGGAACTGGGTCACTTGGAGAGGCTGGGAGGAGGTGGGGGAAGGGGTCCCTGGGAGGGAAGAGACTGCTGGAGGGTTACGACAGGAAAGGTGAGGACACCATCCCCTGGGAATATGTAGACAGTTATGGAGCAGCAGGGAACACTAGATGAGAGAGAGTGGGGGATTCTGAGAACCACCAGCGACCTCAGCATCTGGCACTGGGCTCTCCCCATGATTGTCACTAACTCACCCCGACCCTGCCCAGCTACCCCCGGACTCTGAGGACCCTGCGTCCAGGCCTGTCCGAACCGCCACTGCCTCCACTCCAGAAGAAAAGGCGCCGAGGCCTGTTTCACTTTCGCCGGCCCCGGAGCTTCAAGGGGGACAGGGGGCCAGGCTCCCCCACCACCGGGCTCCTCCTCCCTCCTCCCCCA
>SJYT01016832.1:0-62200 GCA_006410635.1 Cephalophus harveyi
TTTTTTTAACGTGTAAAAGTACAAAAATAAAGGTAACCATTGAAAAGGAAAATTACCTCAGTGAAAAGTATTATTAAAAAAGATTTAAAGATAAATTATAGGCTTGATACAATATGACTAACAACTTCCTTTGCCACAGAGAGGCTGTGAAATAGTTTGCCTACTTCTAGATTTTTCTGGGTAGAAGAGATTTTAGACATTATCTAATCTAATTCTCTTCAGTTCAAAGGAGAAAAAAGCTGGCACAGAGATGTTAAATGAGTCAGACAAGTGTCATAAAGCCAGTTAAAAGCAGTGACTCCGGTACCCAAGTGTACACGGTTGCTTGCAGTGTTCCTGTCGTGCACACCTTCTTGCAGCCTCTTCTTTCCTGCACCCTCCCCCTTGAGCATATCACCTGGAAGGACTCGGGAAGGAAGTAGACATCAAGATAGAACCAGAGTGGGAGTGTTGCCCAGACTTGACCAAGTCACATACAACTACATGATTTTGTCTTACCTATACTCTATTCGTCCTCAGATTAGACCAGCTCAAGACTTTTACATAGTTCACAGAGGCATTCTGTTTGTTAGTAATAGAAGTGTTAGTCACTCAGTTGTGTCTGACTCTTTGCAGCCCCATGGACTGTAGCCCACCGGGCTCCTTTGTCCATGGAATTCTCCAGATAAGAATACTGGAGTAGATTGCCATTCCCTTTGCCAGAGGATTTTCCCAACCCAGGGATCAAGCCTGGGTCTCCTGCATTGCAGGCAGATTTCTTTACCATCTGAGCTACAGGGTAATGTGATATTTTCGAAACAATTTCAAAAAATATAAAAAGTCAAAATATTGAGCAGCTCTAGACCTAAATTTTCAAAGGGAATGGTAAGATAGGACTGGGAACACCTTTGGTGAGATATGGGGTCTTCATTTTGCCTCAGTCCAAATGTTTTCCCCTTGTTTCTGACACTAGTACTGAACATTTGCTATTCATGATGTATACCTGTCTGGTCCCTGAAAGTCATTTGTGTTGACAGTACTTGGTCAGATTCTGTTATACCTATGTGACTGCAGTAGGTATTAGAAATTATATTTGAAGGTGTTAGACTATAAATCTTTCTTAAATTACCCATATTGAAGTAAATAAATAACAAAATTGGTTAGCCATTTCCTTTACTCCTATTATTGCTGTCAGGTACATAATTATTTTCTATATAGCATTTGTGCACCTAAGAAATGACTTAAAATAAATCATCTTTTGAAATTCAGTATATATTGTAACTTTGGCAATCTTCATAATATTGCTAAATGTCAAAAGATTGAGAAACACATGGCAAAGTCGTTTCTCAGCGGTAGATGAATTCTACAGCCCAGAGATAAGAATTGCTATTAAACCTGTGATGATTGGAGATTCATTTTTTTCCAGCAGTACAGGAAATCTTTGCCTCAGTCATTTTGCCCTTTTCAGAGTCCCCTGACAGGGTATACTGTGGACATCAGATACTTCTTCTTTCCACAGATGATTCCATTATTAAGAACATTTTCATATGAATTCTAGACTACCTTGGCAAGTCATGGATTGATATTCCAGCTGTGGCCTAATAAAACCGTAGAGAACCACTCTGGCCTTTTTATTTCCTGACTTTCATGTAACTCCGGTATTGATTTACTCAGCATGTCATTTATTTCAAAGAAATAGTCTGATTAATTGATTTTTATATTTTAAGATCCAAAGATTATACCTTTAGTTCCAAATATGGAGAAATATAATTACAAAAATGGTCAGCATCTCTCTTCATCCCTTTTTCATAAATGATAGTGTAGCTTATTTCCTTATCTAATCATCCAGCCTTCACTGTGGCACACAGCTTTTCGTCTAAATTTTTCTCTGACAGATTTCTGATATGAATTTCATTAAAAAATAACAATGCTATAATTCCTTCAAAAAAAGAGAATTCCAGAACTGTTTTGTACATATGAGGATATTAGCAATGGACATATGAACGTTCCCTCCCTTCCATCCCCACCACCCCTACCCCGCTGTTTTGCAGCAAAGATGTAAAGATGGCACACATATTCTCATTTTCTTCCTGCTGCATTTTTTTTTCCTACTCAGTGAGTGGGGCGGGGTGGGGGGAACAGGAGCAATCAGGCATTTTTCAGTATCACTAGATTCTGTTGTCAGCTTGGTAGGTGAGAGATCATTCTTATTAAGAGGCACCTTCTGAAAGTTCTCCTGTTTCCTGTGCAGGGTGAAATGCTAAGTGGCGTTCTGTAAAAGCAGACTAGGTTTGGGATTTTATATCTATTATTGCCCACTGCCTCCCTTTCTATGTGCTACTTTTCCTCTTTTGTCCTTTACTCCACATTTTTTTTTAAATTGTTTGCAATCTAGCTATCTTCTTTGGTCCTTACAGGATATAATATCACATAACTTTAATATCACAGAATATGTTATCACATAATATCACATAATTATGGGTTTGAATCTCAGCCCCTCTGGTTATAGCTACTATGTGACCTATTGTAAATCTTTGAGTTCCTGATTTTGAAATTGAAAATAGGACGGATAATAGTTCTTTTTCCATGCTGCTATTCACTTTGGCCTAATGCCTGGCATATAATAATTACTCAATTACATAATTATAAAAGAGCCTTTGATGGATTTCTTGGAGTTAAGAGATTGGGGAATTGCTAAATACTGAGGGAATACTTTAGCTTTTCTGAGAATTGTAGGTAAAAGGAAAGTGTAATTTCTTTAGTTTCATTTCTGAAAAGGATTTTGGTCAGTTGATATATAGTTCTCTAACTTTCTGCTCAGCCCAAATCCACTTTTAATCAAAAATCTGGTCAGCATGGTGTTTTCAGAACTAGAAGAAAATAAAATGGGATGACCCAAGGACAGGAAATAAATTCCCGAGGGGCACGCAGTTCTCTTCCCTGACTTCCTTTATTTCTGAATCTCTTGTACTTCAGAAGCTTCTTTTTTTTCCCCCCCAAAAAAAGAAAGGATAAAAGACATGAATTTTACAGGAAACATTGAAAGAGATTAAAAATGAGAATAGATGAGAGATTGAAGAACTAAATTGTCAAAAAATGAAAATAAAGAACTAAACTGTCACAGTGATCAAGCATGAAACCTAATTAACCTGTGATTTTGTTGATTTGTATTGTCTCAGTATTTTTGCACCAACACTTGAGACTATTTTATATGAATATTTGAATTTTTGGTTCATCTTTAAAAATTAGTTTTACCTTCCAAGACTGGTAGGAGTTGATTTCCAAATTTTAAGGTAAATGGTGGCACTGTCATGGGTGCTCAATAGACAGTTAAGCACATTAAGGAATGATCATCCTAAACAAAGAATGTGGAGTGATTGCCATTGCCTAAGTCATGCCCATGGGGTTTTAGGTTGCCCACAGAGGATACAAGAGAGAAAGCCAATGGAATGACCTGTTTTCCATACTGAAATAGTTTTGCCAAGTGACTCACATATGCTAAATCTTTAATAAATGCGTGTTGGACATCCTGGATGATTTTTTTCCCCAAAATGTTACAGGGGCACAAAATAAGCTCCTGCAGTCTATCACCTTTAATTTCCTTGCTCTTTTCTAATTGCATTCTTGCAATTTCAGGTGGCAATCAGTTAGCTCGTCAAATCCAGTGATATCCTCTCAACTCTTAGGCCCTTTGACTTTTCGTATTATATGATAGTTTTTTTCCTCCTATTCTTTGGATTCTCGCCACTAGAATTTTGCAAATGTTTATTGAGAATTCACTTTTTGCTAGGCACTAGTATGGGCTTGAATACTTATTTACTCTTTGTGAAAACCTCATGAAAGTAGTTATTCTTCCCCTTTGCAAGATGGGGAAATTTGCCCATGGTCTCTCAATTAGAACATCAGAGAAAAAGAATCTGACTCCAGGCACTGAGTCCAGAGCACACCTTCTCATCACTGTTAAAATGGTGACAACATAACGACCGGTCTTCTCAGACCACTTCTCTGTGCCCTTTTGTCAGCTTGGGTTACTGGTTCTGCTTGACCATCTGCCCCAGCCACCCTGGTGATTCAGATGGTAAAGAATCTGCCTGCAGTGTGGGAGACCTGGGTTCAGTCCCTGGTTTGGGAAGATCTCCTAGAGGAGGGAATGGCAACCCCACTCCAGTATTCTTGCCTGGAGAATCCCCATAGACAGAGGGGCCTGGCGGGCTACAGTCCATCATGTCAGAAGGAGTCAGACTAAGCACACATACAGCTCTCCTTAAGGGGCTTCCCCAATGGCTCAGCAGGTAAAATATTTTCTTACAATGGAGGAGCCAATAGGAGATGCAGGTTCAATTCCTGGGTTGGGAAGATCCCCTGGAGAAGGAAATGGCAACCCACTCCAGTATTCTTGTCTGGGAAATCCCATGGACAGAGGAGCCTGGTGGGCTACAGTGCATGGAGTAGCAGAGTCAGATATGACTGAGCACATGAAGACCTCTCCTAAATAATGATGATGATAACAACAAAACAAAACAGTGGTTGCCCTCATTCTATTTTATCCTTTAAAGTTAGTGCTCTTTGATCACATCTCGTGAATTGCTTCCCTGATAGCTCAGTTGGTAAATAATCTACCTGCAATGCAGAAGACCCCGGTTCGATTCCTAGGTCGGGAATATCTCCTGGAGAAGGGATAGGCTAACCACTCCAATATTCTTGGGCTTCCTTTGTGGCTCACCAGGTAAAGAATCCACCTGCAATGTGGGAGATCTGGGTTCGATCCCTGGGTTGGGAAGATCCCCTGGAGAAGGGAAATGCTACCCACTCCAGTATTCTGGCCTGGAGAATTCCACGTTACAGTCCGTGGTGTTGCAGAAAGTTGGACATGACTGAGCAACTTTAATTTCGCTTCATGAATTATGGAACAAGGGGTTTTTCTTAGTGATTTTTTTCAGCAATTGAGATTTTTATTTACTTCTTGCTTCAAAAGAAGTTGAGCAGAGTGTTTTTAAATATCTGAGGGGCTAGATATAGTTTTTTGGAGAAGGCAATGGCACCCCACTCACTCTTGCCTGGAAAATTCCATGGACGGAGGAGCCTGGTAGGCTGCAGTCCGTGGGGTTGCTAAGAGTCGAACACGACTAAGCGACTTCCCTTTCACTTTTCCCTTTCATGCATTGGAGAAGGAAATGGCAACCCACTCCAGTGTTCTTGCCTGGAGAATCCCAGGGACGGCGGAGCCTGGTGGGCTGCCGTCTATGGGGTCACACAGAGTCGGACACGACTGAAGCGACTTAGCAGCAGCAGCAGCAGATACAGTTTTAACCCTTGATTTCTATTAATCTTTTAAATTGCAGTTGATTTACAATATTGTTTTAGTTTTCAGGTGTACAGTAAAGTGTTTCAATTACATATATCAGGAGATCCTTATTGTTTGTGTATTTTATACATATATATATATAAATATCTGTTAATCCAAAGCTCTTAATTTATGCTTCCCTCCACCCTTTCCTCTTTGGTAACCATAAATTTGTTTTCAGTATCTGAGTCTATCTGTTTTGTAAATTAGTTTCTATTGCTTTTTAAAATCAGATTTATAGTCATTGAATGTCATTTGTATGCTTTTCATTTAAAAAAGTTAATTTTTTCCTTGTGGCCAAATATATGATCAAAATTTGATTAATGTTTCATGGATATTTGAAAAGAAAATATGCTTCCCCCTACCCAGAGTACTGTGTTTTGTTTTGGTCCTTATTAATTTTCTTTTATTCAGCTCTCTATGTCACTTTTGATATCCAGAAATTTTGACCTGACGTGTTTTGTTGCTCTTGTCATCTGCCCATAGATAAACCACAGTTACATCTCCACTGTATGTTGTACTCTTCACCTTTATATGGATGTGCTCTACTTGATGCATAATATTAACTATTATTTCAACTTTTAAAACAGTATAGTAACTCCTGCATATTTAGACATGTATCATGTATTATTTAATCCCAGAGGGAAACCTCAAATGCCTGACACATAGTTGGTACTAATATAATGTAATGTAAATAAGTGGATACAAATTAGTTTATTGAGTTACACATATGGTTTCTTCAGTCTATTGATAGGCACAAAAGCAACATTATAAAAATAAGTCACTGAATTTAGCTTTTAGAAAACAGTTCTAAAATAGCCCACAGTTTGTCACTAAAAGATTGTCTGAACTTTTCAAAATCCATTATTTTGGATCAATATTTCTTCTGTTTTCACAAATAATTTTTGTTTGAAGTATAACTTATCTTCCCAAATGAATTCAACAATTTTAAGGTGTTAAAATAATTGGTCTTGGTTTATAATGATTATTAAAAATGTTTATTATAACAGTATTATCTCAAGTGGGAGGCAAGATCATTCTTTGTATTGAGTTTTACTTCTCAACATTTCCATTGTTTTACTATTTAAAAAGATTTCTTCAATCTGAGTTTGCTCTTACGTGCAATGTTATTTGTCTAAACCATTAATATCACAGCACTCTATCAACTATGCCTCATCCTGTAAATCTGGACTAAATTCCTTATTGCTTAGTTTGATCATGGTATATTTGTATCTCTGGATTTTGCTATCAAATGATGAGGCAAGACTTTGAAAAAAGACTCCTTTTACCTCATTTCAAATGAAAATGAAAAATTACTTGGGATGTGGTCCTTGTAATGTTTTTTATATTTTGATATGTGCATTTTCCCCTTGTACATTTTCTTGATCTCAAGTATTAAAATTATTGGATGTAAATAGATTTGATTTTAAATGTAACTTTTTAAGTATTATAATTTTCTGATGAATTTGAACATATGTTAAAATAGAACAAAAAATCTCCCCATAAGTACTTAAAATGGAACACTAGACCACCGCTCATATAATTGCTTTTATACCTGTAGTTATTTTTAGGTTAAAGTTATTCCATGCAATCCAGGGATTTACATATCTACTTTACCAACCAGGAAGATCAGAATAATTATATTAGACTCACTGAGGTTACGGGTGCAATTTAATAGTGAGAGGCTTAAGGATATGAGAGCTGAGTAAGTCTTCATGGTCCTTCTACTTTAGTTTAAACATCTGTCAGAAATGTCTTTTCTTCTTATTTCAAGGACTTTCTAAGTCTTACAAGATTCAGACAATTAAATGAGTTCCAGTTCATTTATACTTGTTCTCTGTCAAACTGATATGAGTTTGTATTTTGTTTTTAATAGTTGAAATATGGAGAGGTATCTTAATAGCCCTTTCAAATAATTGTGAATATTCTTCCTTCATGCTGTATCAGTTCTCAGTACAGTAAGTTCAGCTCGGTTCTCTGTGATAACCTAGATGAGGAAAATCAGGTGGAGAAAAGGAGGTCCAACGAAGAGGGGATGTATGTATACACACAGCTGATTTACTTCATTGTACATCAGGCTTCCCTGGAGGCTCAGTGGTGAAGAATCTGCCTGCAATGCAGGAGACTCAGGTTTGAGCCCTGTGTCAGGAGATGCTCTGGAGGAAGAACTGGCACCTACTCCACTATTCTTGCTTGGAGAATCTCATGGCCAGAGAAGCCTGGCAGGCTACAGTCCATGGGGTAGCAGAAGAGCTGGACACGACTGGGTGACTGACACACACGCACACACCCCTGAGAGATACGAAACTATAAATATACACAAAATATTAGAATCAAAGCACCTTAATACATTATTTAGAGTGTGCACATGTTTCTATGATTTAAAATGGATCATAAAATATAATGCAGATATTTGGAGGTAAAAATACAACTTTGCTTCTGCAATTTTGTTGTAACTTGGGCCTGGTTTTGTTTGCTTAAACATGATGCCTCTGGTCAGTCTTGTTCCCTATAGCCCCATTTTTAATCTATGTACATTCATTAATGATGAACACCAGTGTTAGATGTTACAGAGACATCACCACATTCCCCACCTTGCCGCCCTTCTATTTGTTTTATTTTTATGTTTGTGAAAGCATGTTATATCTTTAAAATTTCTATAGGCATAGTTAAAAATTTTTTTTTTTTTTCAATAAAATGTGCTCAGGGTGGGCTTAAGCTTGTGATCCAGTGCTGACAATCCATATTTTTTTCACAAGGACCAAATTCATTTGAGAAAAGAGGATAATCACAGTTAGGCCAAATATGATAGTTCAAATGCAATTTTAATGAAAAGGAACTGTGGCCCAGTTTCTTTTCCCCTGACTCAGGCCATGGAACTGTGGGATGTTTAAGATTTACAAAATCTTAACTATTCTTTTTCTTCTCTCTGTCTCTTCTGTCTCCGTCTGTCTGTCTCTGTCTATATGCAGTATATACATTAATGGTATCTATGGTATCTATTTGCTGCTATATCAATATGCACATATTTATATGTATATATCGTAGTTATGTATGGATGTGAGAGTTGGACTATAAAGAAAGCTGAGTGCTGAAGAATTGATGCTTTTGAACTGTGGTGTTGGAGAAGATTCTCGAGAGTCCCTTGGACTGTAAGGAGATCCAGCCAGTCCATCCTAAAGGAGATCCATCCTAGATGTTCATTGGAAGGACTGATGTTGAAGCTGAAACTCCAATACTTTGGCCACCTCATGCGAAGAACTGACTCATTTGAAAAGACCCTGATGCTGGGAAAGATTGAAGGCGGGAGGAGAAAGGGATGACCGAGGATGAGATGGTGGGATGGCATCACTGACTCAATGGATATGAGTTTGAGTAAACTCTGGGAATTGGTGATGGACAGGGAGGCCTGGCATGCAACAGTCCATGGGGTCGCAAAGAGTCGGACATGACTGAGCCACTGAACTAAACTGAACTGATGTCTTTTATATCTTATATATCTATATATCTCTCTATATAAACTTATTTAACATAAAACATATTGTGTGTGTGTGTGTATAGAGAGACAGAGAGAGAAATAAAAATTCTGATTCCTTCATAGGATGGCAATTTGGTTAAGTATCCCACGAAGTGAAGTCTCAGTTTGTAATATTATAAACAATGGACTTTGTCTCTAGTGATTTTTATTATTGGATTCTTACATCTCTGTGTTTGTTCTTTTCTTTCCCTTAACATTTTAATATCTGCCTTGCTTTCGTTTCATTTAGGCACATGAAGGACAGACTCAACGCTTATAGCAAATGCTCAATATATATAACTCTTGTTGTTATTCCCAGTCTCTTTATGTTCTGGAATGTACCTAGGACATGGAATATAAAACTAAACTCCTCTTCTTCCTTTCACTTTTACGTTTCTTTGAGCCAGTTTCACCTCAGAATACTCTCACTTCTGTCACTTTGGGTGACAGTTGAACTGAAGATGATTTTCTCTTTGTGAAATAGAGGTGAATCATCATATTTTATCTTTTCTGCTTTTAATTTCACCCAAGTTTATAGGTGAGAGTGGAATAGTGTTTCTATGATGGTGTTCTCAGTTTGCACTCACAAAACTGAATGTTCAAACATTGTTAATTGTTTTGGTCAGCTCTTCTCTTGGATTTGGAGTGATCATCTTTGCATATAGAAACATCAAACTTGGCATTGCTTGATCTCTTACCATGGCTCACTGGCAATCACCTGCTAGTGTTCTGTTCCATCCACAGTTTAAAAAGTAATGAAATAAAACTAGCTGGAAGACTTAATCATCAGCAGTCCCTCTAACATTTGACTCAAAGCTGTTCAGCCATTACACACAGGAGGAAAAGATTTCAGGTCTAGTTTTGGTGCCTTGAAGTGACACTAATGTGCTGAGAGTCCCTCAAGGCCGACATTCACTGTTTCAGTTTTTCCTCGTAAATTTTAGAATGTTAAGTTTTAGGCATGTAGTGTATATAAAGTTGTTGGATCAGAGGACAATATCACTAAAAGTATTTGAACCCATGCTTTAGAAATAGGCTGAAATTTTAGATAATCTCATGATTTATAACAGGCTCAGATGGTAAAGCATCTGCCTGCAATGCAGGAGACCTGGGTTGGACCCCTGGATTGGGAAGATCCCTCTGGAGAAAGGAATGGCTACCCACTCCAATATTCCTGTGTGGAGAATCCCATGGGCAGAGGAGCCTGGTGGGCTGTAGTCCTTGGAGTCACAAAGAGTCAGGCATGATTGAATGACTTTCACTTTGAGCTTTCCTTGTGGCTTAGATGGTAAAAAATCTGCCTGCGATGCCGGAGACCCAAGTTTGATCCCTGGATCAGGACAATACCCTGGAGAAGGGAATGGCAACCAGTATTCTTGCGTGGAGAATTCCATGGGCAGAAGAGTCTGGGGGCCTACAGTCTATGAGGTCTTAAAGAGTCAGACTCAACTGAGTGACTAACACTGTGATTTATAACAGATGGTATAAAAATGAATTCTAATTTGTAACAGTTTTTATGACTAAAGTCTGAATACTGGACAATGTATTAAATTTAAGCGATGGGTGCCTTGTTAATGTGCCATTCTAACAGAACAATCAGAAATCTGTAGCTCTTTTCTCACTAAATTTGAACCATAATAGACTGTGAAAGATTGGCAGCAAGCGTGCAGCTCACCTAGTTTGCCTGTTACACGGCAGAGCTGTTTGTTGGGTGATATGCTCAGTTGGTTAACCTAGAGCCATCTTTAGATCTGTATTTCAGAAAACCTAGAAAGAGCTAAGGTATAATTCTCAAAAATCAAATAAGAGAATTCAGCTTTACAATATTGACTTCTGGTAGAATCATTTGCACTCAGATCATCATATGGAGATTCTAAAAGCAACATGTCCCCTCATTTTAAATATATTTAGATTTTAAATACAAGCCAATAGCTTGTTCCATACATTGGACATAGAAAGACCCTTTAACAATTTATTTTGAGAAAAATATTCAGGCCAAGAGTGTCTATGATAAAGTCCCCTTTTAAATTCAATTAACAAGACCTAAATAGCCCTTAAATGACTGACATGAGAATTATCAACCACGTTTTAATAGCAAAGGCATCGTAGATTTTGGTTGGGAACATTTTCAAAGTTGTTACAGTGCTTGATGCTCACATCATTTCACATCATCTTTTTTGGAGTTGGGTTAATAATTTTATTCTGAGTAGGAAGAAATTTGCTGAGGTTCACTTATGGTGGATCAAGAAACATCTGCAATATGGTGCAGCTAGATTAGTAAACTTGCAATTTAGGACTGAAAATATCGATTACATTTTTCTCCTCTTGCACTTTCTGCTTTCCTTTTTAATAGCTTCTTACTCATTATGTTTAATTTAGGCAAGGTTACAGCCACTGAAGGGTGGAGTAACCATTATCTTCAGAGACAGCATTCAACAGCATTCAAGTGAGTTCAAGTGAACTCACTTCTTCTTTACTGCAATTATTTATGTTTAAACAATATTTTGTCCTCTGGAAAGATTTCAAATTCATGCAAAGATAATTAGGAGTTATATGCATTCTGTTTTCTCTGTAAATTTTATCATTCAGAGATTTATACTACACCATTTTTAATTGCTTTGGGCTTTAACACAGCTTCTAAATGTAGTCAAATCACCCAGAGATGATATTTAAAAGATTTTTTAGCTTGAACTAGCAAAACATAAATGAGAAACATTACTTTGTATGATTAGGAGTGTGTTTGATTAAAAGAAGGAAAACAGGGAAAGAGAAAATAAACGTAACAGAGAATTCAATGGTTGAATAAAGCCATATACACAAAAATAAAAACATGATTTGGGCTGGAAATGAGATTCAAAATAACAGCCCCACAGTAGTGGGTTTTCCTGTCTTGGCATCAATTTTATCATGTACAGACACCCAGATTTGGAGTAGGAAATCACAACCCACTCCTGTATTCTTGCTTGGAGAATCCCCATGGTCACAAGAGCCTGGTAGACTACAGTCCATGGGGTTACAAAGAGTTGGACAAGACTGAGCTGCTAAGCAGAAGCCCAGATTAGGCAATTGTGTGATTACTTTCAGTGTCATTTATGTGAAAACAAAAGGTAACTAGTGTTGGAAGAGGTAGGTGTCCTGAAGGGTGATTTTTGCTCTTAGAGGAAAGAGAAAGCTGTTTAGCAAAGATATTTTTAGAGCCAAAGAGATATATATCATTAACTATTCCATTTTTATGTGTAATTTTAATACAAAAAAGAGCTTTTATATGTGTTAAATTTAAAGACAGTGGTCCTCAAAGTGGAATCTAAGGACCCCTAGGGAATTCTGAGATTCTTTCAGGGATCCACAAGCTCAAAAACATTTTTGTAATAACAGTAAGACATTATGTACTCTTTTAGTGTTTGAAATTTGCCATAATTATACAAAAAGCAATAGTAGATAAAATTGCTGCTGCCTTAGTACAAATCAATTCAGTGGCGGCAAACTGTACTAGTAGTTGTTATATTCTTTACAAAGCACTCATGGTTTAAAAAAAAAAAAAGACTTCTGGTTCCACACATAAGGAGCTTTTTGAGTTCACAACTCTTCTTAATAACAAGCAAAAAGATCAGCAAAGTAAAATATCTGCAACCCTTCTTGGATCTCTAAGAGAGGAAAGAACACAGGACAAATTACTGGCCTCAAGGATGGAGAGACAGACAAATACAAAGAGTCACAGCTTACTGGAGGAGAGGCTCAAGATCAGTGATTAGAACTGGGGTAGGAAAACCTGAACTGTAATAGATGAGTTGCTACAGGCTCAGTGTGGACCAGAGTTTCCCAGGTAGTGCTAGTGGTAAAGAACTCACCTGCCAGTACAAAAGATGCAAGAGATGCTAGTTCAATCCCTGGATCCGAAGGGTCTCCTAGTGAAAGAAATGGAAACCCCCTCCAGTATTCTTGCCTGGGAAATCACATGGACAGAGGAACTTGGCAGGCTACAGTCCATTGGGTCACAAAAAGTTGGACACGACTGAAGTGACTTAGCAATATGGATTACTCTGAAAGTGTGGGAGAAAAAGTCCAGGGGAACCCAGCAACAAAGAGGTCCTGCAATATTGTGAAAGTGACCACAAGAAGCTCAAAGAGGTTCTCAGCTAAATATCAGAGAAAAAAAATTTATTCATGCTTCAGGCAGGAGGGGAAAAAGAACAATTTTGAAAAACACAGGGCTCTCTTAACAAGATCAAACTGACCTGGGAAAATTGAAAGTGAAAGTCACTCAGTCGTGTCCCACTCTTTATGACCCATAGTCAATGGAATTCTCCAGGCCAGAATACTGGAGAGGGTAGCCTTTCCCTTCTCCAGGGGATCTTCCCGACCCAGGGATNAACAAGATCAAACTGACCTGGGAAAATTGAAAGTGAAAGTCACTCAGTCGTGTCCTACTCTTTATGACCCATAGTCAATGGAATTCTCCAGGCCAGAATACTGGAGAGGGTAGCCTTTCCCTTCTCCAGGGGATCTTCCCGACCCAGGGATCGAACCCAGGTCTCCCACATTGCAGGTGGATTCTTTACCAGCTGAGCCACAAGGGAAGCCCAAGAATACTGGAGTGGGTAGCCTATCCCTTCTCCAGCGGATATTCCCAACCCAGGAATTGAACTGTGGTCTCCTGCGTTGCAAGCGGTTTCTTTACCAACCGAGCTATCAGGGAAGCTGACCTGGGGAAGGGAAAACCCAACTCCAGCCCCCTCAAGCTTTCATGATGAAGGAAAGGAAATATCAAATTCCAGCCCACTCTAGTTATCCTTTCCCACCCAACAGGAAAAAATACCTGAGTAATATATTTCAGAAGTATAGGCTCAGTAAAAGAATGAGACCTAATCATCACATTGATTTATTTTCCTCGCCAGTACCTTACTGCCACATTACTAAAGGTTTATTTATAGCAGTTCCTTTTACCTGGTAGATTATGTCCAGCCAGCAAGAAAAATAATTACAAGGTATACTAAAAGACAAAACCCATGATTTAAGGAGATAGAGCAAGCATCAAAACCAGATATGGCAGGGATATTGGAATTATTAGACCAGGAATTTAAAACAACCCTACTTAATATGCTAAGGCCTCTAATGGATAAAGTAGGTGATACACAAGAACAGATGAAGTATAAGCAGAGAGGTGGAAATCCTAAGAAATAACCCAAAAGAAATGCTAGAGACCTAAAATATCATAATATAAAGAATGCCTTTGATGAGTTTGTTCATAGATTGGTGGACACCACTGAAAAAAGAATCACTGAGCTTGAGGATATATCATTAGAAACTTTGCAAATTGAAAAGCAAAGGAAATAAATACTGAAAAAGGTAGAATAGAATATTCAAATACTGTGAGACAACTACAGAAGTTTTAACATTTGTGTAATGAGAATACCAGAAAAAGAGAGGAAGAAATAGAAATATTTGAAGCAATAATGACTGAGAAATTTCCCAAATTAATATCCAAGATCAAACAATCTATCCAGGAAGCTCAGATAACATCAAGTACATAAATGCCACCCTCAAAACAAATGAACACATAGACATATCATTATCAAACTGCATAAAATCAATGTTAAATAGAAAATCCCTAAAGAAACCAGAGGAAAGACACATGACAGCAGTGATATAAGGGACAAGAGGGATAAATAGATTAATTTTGGTATTATACACCTGTGAAGTGGTATAGTGTTATTTGAAAGTGGATTTGTACTGATGGTAAATCTATGTTGCAAACTTTAGGGGAAACATTAGACATAGGAAAAAAGTATAATCGATATGCTAAGAAAAGAGAGAAAATTAAATCATAATTGTCAATTAACAATACAAAAGGTAGGGAAAGACTGAAAGACAAGAATAAGAACAAAGAACAAGGGCAACAACCAGACAATAATAACGAAGTATGGTAGGTGTTAATCCAACTATTAATGTATCAGTGGTCACTTTGACATCAATGGTCTAAATGTACTAATTAAAAGATTATCAAGAAGATCAAAAAATAAGACCCAACTGTATACACCTACAAGAAACCCACAAAACTATAAATATAAAGGTATATAAACATTAAAAGCAAGTATATGGAGAAACTTATAATATGCCAACACTAATTAAAACATAGTAGGAGTAACTATACAGGCATATATTGTTTTTTTGCACCTTGCTTTATTGCACCTGACAGACATTGCCTTTTTTTTGTTTGTTTGCTTTTTGTTTTTTACAATTTGAAATATTGTGGAAGCCCTGCACTCTCAGATCATGGTTAGCAATTTTTTTTTAGCAATAAAGTATTTTAAAGTAATATATGTACTTTTAAAAGTCATAATGCTATTGCATACTAATAGAGTACAGTATAGTATAAGGATACTTTTTATACGTACTTGGAAACCAAAGAAATTCATGTGACTTACTTTATTGTGGTAGACTGTAACCGAACCTACATTATCTCCAATATGTGCCCTTATTAATTCCAGAAAGAAAGACTTCTAAGCAAGGAAAGTTATCAGGGATAAAGAAGGGCATTGTATAATTATAAAGGGATTAATTCGCCAAGAAAACATAGCAATCCTAATGCAGATGCACTTAACAACAGATCATCAAAGTACATGAGACCATAAGTAATCAAATTGTAAGGATATATATAGATGAGTACACTTCTGTAGATGAAGACCTCAACACCCTTCTACCATAAATGGAAAGATTCAGCAGTCAGAAAATCAGTAAGGCCATAATTGAACTTAACACCAGCAGTCAAATGGATGCAAATGATATCTATATAGTACTTTGTCCAGGAACAGCAGAGTACACATCCTACTCAAAATCATATGGAATACTTATCCAAATAAATGAAATTGTGTGCCATAAAACACACCTTAATAAATTTAAAAGAATATAATGAAGTATCTGATTTCAAACTATAATGGAACTAAATTCATAATCAATGACTGAAAGATAACTGGAAATTTTTCAAATACATGGAGATTAAACACTTCTAAATAACACATGAATCTCAAAGAAGAACTCTCAAGAAAAATAATTTTTTAACTAAATGAAAATGAAAACAAACCTTATCAAACTTTGTGTGATGCAGTGAAAGCAGTGCTGAGAGAGAATTTATACAGTTGGGTGCACATGTTATAAAAGAAGAAAAATCTTTTAGAATCAATAATCTAATATTCTACCTTAGGACACTAGAAGAAGAATAAATTAAATCTAGAATAAGCAGATATAAAGAAATAAGTGTTTGAACAGAAATGAATAAAATTGAACATGGAAAGTGAATAGAGAAAATAAAACCAAAGCTTGTTTTTCAAAAAGACCAATAACATTGATTAACTTCCTGCCAGGCTAACTAAGAAAAAAGAGAGATGATACCAATTACTAAAACAGAAATGAAAGTAGGAACATTTCTTCAGATCTTATGAACATTAAAAGGATATTTAAATGAATTCTATGAACAACTCTTTTCTCACACTCTGATAGCCTAGAAGGTTAGCAATTTTTTTTTAGCAATAAAGTATTTTAAAGTAATATATGTACTTTTAAAAGTCATAATGCTATTGCATACTAATAGAGTACAGTATAGTATAAGGATACTTTTTATACGTACTTGGAAACCAAAGAAATTCATGTGACTTACTTTATTGTGGTAGACTGTAACCGAACCTACATTATCTCCAATATGTGCCCTTATTAATTCCAGAAAGAAAGACTTCTAAGCAAGGAAAGTTATCAGGGATAAAGAAGGGCATTGTATAATTATAAAGGGATTAATTCGCCAAGAAAACATAGCAATCCTAATGCAGATGCACTTAACAACAGATCATCAAAGTACATGAGACCATAAGTAATCAAATTGTAAGGATATATATAGATGAGTACACTTCTGTAGATGAAGACCTCAACACCCTTCTACCATAAATGGAAAGATTCAGCAGTCAGAAAATCAGTAAGGCCATAATTGAACTTAACACCAGCAGTCAAATGGATGCAAATGATATCTATATAGTACTTTGTCCAGGAACAGCAGAGTACACATCCTACTCAAAATCATATGGAATACTTATCCAAATAAATGAAATTGTGTGCCATAAAACACACCTTAATAAATTTAAAAGAATATAATGAAGTATCTGATTTCAAACTATAATGGAACTAAATTCATAATCAATGACTGAAAGATAACTGGAAATTTTTCAAATACATGGAGATTAAACACTTCTAAATAACACATGAATCTCAAAGAAGAACTCTCAAGAAAAATAATTTTTTAACTAAATGAAAATGAAAACAAACCTTATCAAACTTTGTGTGATGCAGTGAAAGCAGTGCTGAGAGAGAATTTATACAGTTGGGTGCACATGTTATAAAAGAAGAAAAATCTTTTAGAATCAATAATCTAATATTCTACCTTAGGACACTAGAAGAAGAATAAATTAAATCTAGAATAAGCAGATATAAAGAAATAAGTGTTTGAACAGAAATGAATAAAATTGAACATGGAAAGTGAATAGAGAAAATAAAACCAAAGCTTGTTTTTCAAAAAGACCAATAACATTGATTAACTTCCTGCCAGGCTAACTAAGAAAAAAGAGAGATGATACCAATTACTAAAACAGAAATGAAAGTAGGAACATTTCTTCAGATCTTATGAACATTAAAAGGATATTTAAATGAATTCTATGAACAACTCTTTTCTCACACTCTGATAGCCTAGACAGAATGAACCAATTCTTAGAAAAACATAATTTGCCAAAACTCACAAAAGAGAAAATAGGCAATGCATATCTATTAATGAAATTAAATCAATAATTAATAACCTTTCAAAATAACATTAGCTCCAGATGGGTGAGAGGGTAACAGGCAGGAAGGCCAGGGGTCTCCAAATGGAGGAAATAGGCTGCAAGTGTCGGACATTTTTTATCTCTCTTTTAAACAGCAGGAGGAAACAAATTAGTGTTATATTTTTTTCCCCTTCTCTATACAAATTTAAAAAGAGGTTTGTCTTAAAATTTTGTGTTGCCATAATGACACCTAGTTCCACCTGAACTTCAGTTCAGTCGTTCAGTCGTGTCCGACTCTTTGCGAACCCATGAATTGCAACACGACAGGCCTCCCTGTCCATCACCATCTCCCGGAGTTTAGTCAAACTCATGTCCGTCGAGTCGGTGATGCCATCCAGCCATCTCATCCTCTGTCGTCGCCTTCTCCTCCTGCCCCCAATCCCTCCCAGCATCAGAGTCTTTTCCAATGAGTCAACTCTTCGCGTGAGGTAGCCAAAGTACTGGAGTTTCAGCTTTAGCATCGTTCCCTTCCAAAGAAATCCCAGGGCTGATCTCCATCAGAATGGACTGGTTGGATCTCCTTGCAGTCCAAGGGACTCTCAAGAGTCTTCTCCAACACCACAGTTCAAAAGCATCAATTCTTCGGCGATCAGCCTTCTTCACAGTCCAACTCTCACATCCATACATGACCACAGGAAAAGCCATAGCCTTGACTAGACAGACCTTAGTCGGCAAAGTAATGTCTCTGCTTTTGAATATACTATCTAGGTTGGACATAACTTTTCTTCCAAGGAGCAAGCGTCTTCTAATTTCATGGCTGCAGTCACCATCTGCAGTGATTTTGGAGCCCAAAAAAATAAAGTCTAGCACTGTTTCCACTGTTTCCCCTTCTATTTCCCATGAAAAGGAACCATAAAAACATCATTTTAATAAATCTCAACTTTGAGCACCCATCTTTTTAACATTTTTGGTGACAAAATCAGATGTACACATAAAGTATTTCCACTGCATACTGACGTATGGTGGTTGGTTGATCTGCCAGTAGAACTAGCTGTTTTTCAAACGAGGTACTGTTTTTTCAACTCTCTTATCTGTGAGAGTCTATGTTTCCTATACCTACCTTAATCAATGCAAGAAATCACAACACATTGAATTCAGAAGAAAATAGAACTCTGCTGTCTTCAATAAGTTCTGCATAAATGGGAAATAATGGTACACTTGTGATTAAGTTACATTAAAATTATATTTTATAAAAATGTGTTCTTCATGTGACCATGTTATATAGCTGCTATTTAAATGAATTAAATGACCAAATATTTTTAAATTTCTCAGATTTTGTTTTAAAATCTGCTAAAAAACGAAGATCATGGCATCTGGTCCCATCACTTCATGGGAAATAGATCGGGAAACAGTGGAAACAGTGTCAGACTTTATTTTTTTGGGCTCCAAAATCACTGCAGATGGTGACTGCAGCCATGAAATTAGAAGACGCTTACTCCTTGGAAGAAAAGTTATGTCCAACCTAGATAGCATTTTCAAAAGCAGAGACATTGCTTTGCCGACTAAGGTCCATCTAGTCAAGGCTATGGTTTTTCCCGTGGTCATGTATGGATGTGAGAGTTGGACTGTGAAGAAGGCTGAGTGCCGAAGAATTGATGCTTTTGAACTGTGGAGAAGACTCTTGAGAGTCCCTTGGACTGCAAGGAGATCCAACCAGTCCATTCTGATGGAGATCAGCCCTGGGATTTCTTTGGAAGGAATGATGTTAAAGCTGAAACTCCAGTACTTGGGCCACCTCATGCAAAGAGTTGACTCATTGGAAAAGACTCTGATGCTGGGAGGGATTGGGGGCAGGAGGAGAAGGGGACGACCGAGGATGAGATGGCTAGATGGCGTCACGGACTCGATCGACGTGAGTCTGAGTGAACTCCGGGAGATGGTGATGAACAGGGAGGCCTGGCGTGCTGCGATTCACGGGGTCGCAAAGAGTCGGACACGACTGAGTGACTGAACTGAACTGAAATATAGTTAGATAAAATCCACATAAACAAAGGTCTTTAGGTGTCTTCAATAATTTCTAAGGGTGTGGAAGGATTATGAGACCAAAAAATTTAAGAATAGCTCTTCTATTTGGTCTCCTAAAAATTAATAGCAACACATCTGATTGCATTTTTTTCTGGAGCTGCCTTTTATACAGTAAAACTTTACCAGTTTCTCAGAACAAAACATTAGAAAGAACCACCTTTTGGAAGAGTCATGCCTTAACTTCTATAAGAATCCTAAGCTGTATAGAGGCTAATATTTTAGAATTGAGGAGAAGGAAAAATACTAGTATTATGCTGCTGATCTAGGAACACTTCGGAATCTTCAGGTACCCAGAATCTCTAATTCTTCCTTTGGGTTTATTTTAGTTTTTTCATCTTTAAAGTCATGAAAGCACCTGGAGGATTTTTTTTTTTTTTAAATGGAGCTGTGTGTAGTGAGTATGATTACTGCAAGGCTGCACAGTAGGAGGGCGAGATTGCTTCCTTTGATTCTTCAGCAATTCAGAAAAGTTCAAGGAGGCCTGAACAAGAAGTATATGAGCCACTGGATGCATTTGCTACCATCCATTCATCTTAGCTCTTGAAATAACATTAAAACAATAATAAAAGGTAAAACCAACCCGTGGAAATAGATGTAACGGATTGTGTGAATGAAGGATAACATATGTGTTATTATAGTTAACTACATGTGAAATGCAGTTAGGGCAGACCTTACTGCTAATTTACCAAATTCTACTGGGGAGTTGAATGAAAGGAAGTAGATTATCAGACTGCTTTGAGCTGGGAAAGATACAGTGAATGAATGGTGATTTATTGGTTTGTAAACCATTCCATACCTCCTGGGAGTAAATTCTGGTTGGGAGCACATCACAAATTATAAACCTGTCCTCTCTGCAATGAAAGCCTCATTTGTTAGTCTCTCTCTTCCTCTGTTGTTTTTGCAGAGTGCTTTATGATATGCTAAATTAAGCTGCGCTGGCTGTTCCCTTGATGGAGCTTGAACAATCCTTCACGAATGTTCCCAGCATAATGGTGGAAGTAGATAAAAAGTCAATTTGTAATACGCATGGAGTGCTTCTGAATGACAGGCTCTGAGATAGGCTCAGTGGGGGAGACTGCAAGAAGCCAGAAGAAACTGCTTTCTCCCATGTAGGGACTTGCAGCACATTTAGGACACCAGTGATGCAGCAAAGCGTGAGAAAGTGTAGCGTGGATAAATCCTTCTAAGGCAGAGCACACAATTATCAGAGGGGAAGTTACAGAGTAGTAATTGACAGCCTGAGTATAGCACAAAGACTTGAATGACATATTTTCAAAAAGCCTTTAAAAAAACTATAAAGTATTTTAAATATATTGCTCACACAATGATGTGCTAGACTTTGTTATTCCTCTGCACATTTAACAAATGTTAATATTCGGCTTTGCTTTATTCAAAATCTTGTCCCTCTCTGCACATGTGTTCTTGATTTTTTTGTAAAAATAGAACCCAAGTATGTGGTGACACTGTATAATTTCTCAACCCCAATCTGCTCCTCTTCAACTCTTCCTCATCTCTGTGAATGTAGTATCTTCATCTAGTAGATTCTGGTTATATAACCTGGAACATTGAGTCATTTTTAACATCTTTTTTCCACTGACCTAATATCCAGTTACCCCAATCCTGGTGATTTTATTACCAAAATATTTTCTAGATCCAGAAAGTCACTTTCAGCTATACAATTAGGGCTGTCAGTGATCACCTTACCGTCACGTTTTAGTTGGATTCCTATATTAACCTTCCAGTTGTTCTAATTCCCAGTCACATTTCTCCCTCCAAACTATTCCCCATCACTATAGTGATATTCGTGAACTGCACATGTGATCCTTTAACCATTCAATGGCTTCCCTTTACACTTCAGATGAAGATAAAGCTCTTTATGAGAGATTTTAAGACACCACAACATCTTACTTTTTTAGCAACATCTTGCAACACACTGTGCCTCAGTCTTGCTGTGCATAGCTGTGTATGTTACATACTGTACAATTCCAGGAAGTACTTGACACGTTTTATCCATGTGAAGAAATCCCTTAGCTTTTGCGGTATTGTGTTTCACACATCCACCTGCGGTAATACTGATTCCCCCACTCCTTTTGCTCTCAACTCCACTGGCCCTATTTTCTGTTGTGCAGTGTATCTTCCCCTGTCTCCTCCACCTTTTTTTAAAATCATAAGGTCTTTTTCTCCCATTCTTTTACCTTCCTCAATATTGTTCCATCCCCTCTTTTCCAAGTTAACCTCAAGTCATCCTTCAAATTTCTTCTTAGTCTTTGGACCTTCAGTTGGGTCAGGTATCCTGATTACACTTAGTAATCAGTTCAGTTCAGTCGCTCAGTCGCGTCCGACTCTTTGCGACTCTGTGAGTCACAGCACGCCAGGCCTTCCTGTCCATCACCAACTCCAGGAGTTCACTCAGACTCACGTCCATTGAGTCAGTGATGCCATCCAACCACCTCATCCTCGGTTGTCCCCTTCTTCTCCTGCCCCCAATCCCTCCCAGCACCAGAGTCTTTTCCAATGAGTCAACTCTTCGCATGAGGTGGCCAAAATACTGGAGTTTCAGCTTCAGCATCATTCCTTCCAAAGAAATCCCAGGGCTGATCTCCTTCAGAATGGACTGGTTGGATCTCCTTGCAGTCCAAGGGACTCTCAAGAGTCCTCTCCAACACCACAGTTCAAAAGCATCAATTCTTCAGCACTCAGCTTTCTTCACAGTCCAACTCTCACATCCATACATGACCACTGGAAAAACCATAGCCTTGACTAGATGGACCTTTGTTGGCAAAGTAATGAATGTCTCTGCTTTTCAATATGCTATCTAGGTTGGTCATAACTTTTCTTCCAAGGAGTAATCGTCTTAATTTCATGGCTGCAGACACAATCTGCAGTGAATTTGGAGCCCGCCCCCAAAAAAGTCTGACATTGTTTCCCCATCTATTTGCCATGAAGTGATGGGACCGGATGCCATGATCTTTGTTTTCTGAATGTTGAGCTTTAAGCCAACTTTTTCGCTCTCCTCTTTCACTTTCATCAAGAGGCTTTTTAGCTCCTCTTCACTTTCTGCCATAAGGGTGGTGTCATCTGCATANCATTGTTTCCCCATCTATTTGCCATGAAGTGATGGGACCGGATGCCATGATCTTTGTTTTCTGAATGTTGAGCTTTAAGCCAACTTTTTCGCTCTCCTCTTTCACTTTCATCAAGAGGCTTTTGAGTTCCTCTTCATTTTCTGCCATAAGGGTGGTGTCATCTGCATATCTGAGGTTATTGATATTTCTCCCAGAAATCTTGATTCCAGCTTGTGCTTCTTCCAGCCCAGTGTTTCTCATGATGTACTCTGCATATAAGTTAAATAAGCAGGGTGACAACATACCGCCTTGATGTACTCCTTTTCCTATTTGGAACCAGTCTGTTGTTCCATGTCCAGTTCTAATTGTTGCTTCCTGACCTGCATATAGGTTCCTCAAGAGGCAGGTCAGGTGGTCTGATATTTCCATCTCTTTTAGAATTTTCCACAGTTTATTGTGATCCACACAGTCCAAGGCTTTGGCATAGTCAATAAAGCAGAAATAGATGTTTTTCTGGAACTCTCTTGCTTTTTCCATGATCCAGCAGATGTTGGCAACTTGATCTCTGGTTCCTCTGCCTTTTCTAAAACCAGCTTGAACATCTGGAAGTTCACGGTTCACGTATTGTTAAAGCCTGGCTTGGAGAATTTTGAGCATTACTTTACTAGCATGTGAGATGAGTGCAATTGTGCGGTAGTTTGAGCATTCTTTGGCATTCTTTGGACTTCTCTTGTGGCTCAGATGGTGAAGCATCTGTCTACAATGCGGGAGACCTGGGTTCGATCCCTGGGTTGGGAACATTCCCTGGAGAAGGAAACGGCAACCCACTCCAGTACTCTTGCCTAGAAAATCCCATGGACAGAGGAGCTTGGTGCAGGCTACTGTCCATGGGATTGGAAAGAGTAGGGCACTGTCTCTTACATCATGTGATTATTAGACTAATGTTTGTCATGCTCACCAAACTGTGCAAGGTGGGCAGTGGGTGAGATTTGCTCATCATCATATGACAAGTAGGTGATACACAGAAAGGGCCTATGAGGCCTATTAAATGCTATCAGGGGTGAATTTATGATGCTTGCACCTTTTTTTTCACATACTGATCTATTATGTGTACTCTTGTACAGAATGTCTTTGCTAGTTGTGTGTTAGTTCACAATACACATACTCCATAGTTAGCCAATATCATTTGTTGGACATATCTTTGTTTCCAGTTTCCCAGTATTGTTCACATTAGCTCATCTTTTTTTTTCTTTAATTATTGTAGTATAACTGCTTTGCAATGTTGTGTTACTTTCTGCTGGACAATGATATGAATCAACTATATATATACACACATTCCCTTCCTCTTGGACCTCCCTCCCACCCCACCCTCCATCCCAGTCATCTGGGTCATCACAGAGTACTGAGCTGAGCTCCCTGTGCTTTATAGCAGGTTCCCACTAGCTGTTTTACACATGGTAGTGTATATATGTCAATCCACAGAGAGAGGAATATATCCTGGACTTGTGCAGAGATAAGAGAACCTTTTTCTAAATGAAAAGAAAAGCATGTTAAATGACATAGTTAGGAGGTAACAAGAGTTAGCAGGGAACCAGGCTTGGCAGAGTCAGAAACACTTTGACATGTAATCAAAAGTTAGTTTCTTATGAAGAAGAAATGAAGAGACAAATTACTATTAGTTGAAAGCCTTGAAGTTTGTAATGAAGTGTTTGGCTTTGGCTGTATTACTAAGTTTTACTAAGTTTGGCTTGAAATCAGTCTGATGAGTGCAGAAGTTTATTTAATAAAAAGACAATATTTTTAAACTTCTTTTCCCTTTTTTCAGCTTAATTGTGCAATATCATCTTGCCTTTTCACCTCTAATTCCTTGTCATGTCCAATTTAGGGCTACCAAAACATGGTGAGAATATCAAAGAAGTCACTGGAGAATATATAGTCAACATACAAATAAAGTTTGTGATCTGATCAGCCAAACATCAAACGCCAACACTATCATTGTGAGTGAAACAATATTGATTGGTAAAGATCAGAGTTGCATCAGTTGGTCAAAGAGAATTCAAAGTATCAGGATTTAATGACTATCTACAAACACTGGGTTAATGAAAATAGAGGACGCAAGACTCCCTGGTGTTTGATGGGACAATATCAGAGGAAGACTCTTGCCTCCATGAAGTGAAAGTTAATGGTGAAAACTACAGAGGACAGCTCAACAGGGAATTATTTATCCTACCACCAGTTGTATCAGTTATTTGAACTCAGCTGTTGTCGTAGGAAAGAGTATGTTGGCTAGCAGTGGGAATTAAAGGGATATTCTTTTGTACAAGTGTCTGAATAAGTTTGGCTGCATATTGAAAAAACTCAACTACAATTGCTTAACCCATAAAGAAATTCCTTACCTGTCATAACTAGAAATCCTGAGGTAAGGTAGTCTGCAGGGGATGTTTGTTCAGAGGCTCAGTGTTATCATCCAGGATCCATTTCTTTCCATCTTTCTGTCTCTGTAATCCCATTGCAAAATGGTGGCAGCAGTTCCACCACATCTAGATAGCATAAGAAGATACAGTGTATCTTTTTATGTGTTCAACAAAAAGGAGGAAGTATTTCGTAGAGTCTCATCCAACAAATTCCTAGTCATGTATGAAGAGTGCTGTGTACAAGTCTGTTCTTGGGCCAATTATTGAAAAAAGAATAAGCTTATTATAGTTAGCTTAGAGGAATGATCAGGGGTGGATTTGACATGGGGTAGTCAAACACGGTAAGCAATATAGCAAATAACATTTTATAAAAGTGTTTAAAAGGTGTTCAAGTATGTAAATTTGGATTAGTGGAGATGATTAATGGTAGAATTGATAAGAGTTAATTCATATATGTAGATTGCTTTGATATGTGGCTTGAGTTTTTATGACTTTTTATAATATAGATATTTTGACAGTGTTATTCATATTATTTCCAAACTTTCCTTATCATAATATGTTTAATCTACTATTAGGTCACTGAGAAAGTGGATTCTCATTCATTCATTTATTCCTAAATTCTAGAGATAGAATACTGGACAAGACAGAGAAATTCTTTCTGGAATTTATACTTAGTGGCAAGAAGTAGAAAATTACAAAGCAAAAAAATATATTAAAAAATAAAATTTCCAGTGTTGATAGTTATCTTTAAGAAATGAAAATTGTCTGTATCACTGCTGCTGCTGCTAAGTTGCTTTAGTCGTGTCCAACTCTATACTGAGATAACTACTTCTGACAAACATTTCAGTGAAAGTATATATCACATGTAATTAAATTACTGCCTTGATCAGCATTTGGTTGTATGGAACCTGTGGAACCCCAGCGTGCTTTGGCACATAGATTGAGAACCACTAGCTGGGTTACCTTAGGCTGATTATTTAAACCTTTTTCTATATTCCAGTTTTCTTGTCTTTAAGGTAGGATCGATCATACTCCCTATTTTAGGCATTTCTGTGATGATTAAATGAGATGATGTCTGTAAAGAGTTTAGAATGGTGCCTGGCACATGTAAGTGGAGTGTGTATAAAGTACAATAAAATTAATAAAATGTATCTTATGAACTGGGGGGGGGGACAAAATATGCCTTTACCTTAATTCTTTCCCTTTGTATAAGGTGGTTGTAAATGGATTTTAGAGTGTATTTATTTCAGTGTTTGAAGCTAAGAGAGGTGGCAGTAGTTCTGCCAGCACTGGGCCCAAGGTCTTTCTCATGCCTATCCAGTGCCGTTTCTAGTATTTTATTCTGTCATGATTTCCATTCACACATGCTTTTAAATACATACATCTTTAGGAATGCAGAAACCTGTCTTTATCTGAGGGTCACTTGTTGCATGCCTGTGTGCTAAGCTGCTTCAGTCATGTCCAACTCTTTGCAACCCAATGGACAATAGCTTGCCAGACTCCTTTGCCCATCAGATTCTCCAGGCAAGAGTACTGGAGTGGGTTGTCATACCCTCTTCCAGAGGATCTTCTCGATTCAGGGATCAAACCTGCCTCTCTTACGTCTCCTGCACTGGCAGGCAGGTTTTCTTAAGGAACCGTAAACTCCTTTTTCCCATAGTTGTAGTCACTACTTCACTTTTACCCTGGGGTCTGGATATGAGGTTCACTTGGTAAGAAGTGGGTGTTTTCAAAGTTAAGATTCTACGGTTACCTCAGTGAGGAGTTCACATGGTGGTGTTTTTGGTTAAAGTCCTCATTAGCCTTCCATAGCTAATAAGTTTGAGGGTTATAAATCTACTCATTATTTATGAATGATAGGGCCAATGCTTAAAATTTGCCAGTTTTGCACTAAGACATAATTATTTATGAAAGGCCTTGCCCTTGAAATGGAAATCATAATAATTAGATTTAATCTTTCTGTGGCTTATTTATTTCTTTCCCCAGGAAACAGATGTCTAAGGGGGTGCTAATTACTAGTATTGGAAAGTTTCCTACCCAAACAAATCAGAAAGTCAGGAGGCTAACTCTTGGAACTTTTAGCCACCATTTAATGGTGTGCCTTCCGAAAAGAAGCAATACTCTAAGGCTTTCTGTTTATGGCAGATTTGTGCCTGATAATGTCACCAGCTGAGAATACTTAGAACTTTGTTACTTCAGAAAACAATGAATGTTTTTTAAGGTGCTTTTCTTTTTTAAAAAATTGAAGTATAGTTGATTTACATGTTGTGTTAATTTTTGATGTATAGCAAAGTGATTAAGTTATGTATATATAGATAGGTAGATATACATAGATATGGATATATATATACACACACATACATTATTTTTATAGTCTTTTCCATTATGGTTTATCACAGGATAGTTATTATAGTTCCTTGTGCTGTGTACAGTAGAATCTTGTTTATCTTTATCCATTCTATATATATAATTGTTGGGGTCCTTTAATGGACTGGAACCTGGTGGTCTGGAGTTGATGATAAGAAAGTGAAAGAGAGAGCTGGAGGGAGGGAGAGAAAGAGAGAAAGAGAGAGAAAGAAAGAAAGAAAGAAAGAAAGACACGGGGACCCAAACTCTGATGGAGCAAAGGTATTTTATTAGCAGAAATGTAGGCTTATATATCTTTAGTAAGGTGATTACTCAGTTATTACACAGGATGAAATTTTATAAATAGCCACGATATGGACAGTCTAATACATACAAGGTCACTGACACTGAAAAGAGTCACTGCAGGGAGTTACTGAAAGGAATCCAAGCAGATACCGTTTCTCATGATCTCAGTCCTGAGAGCTGCGTGCAGCTCTACTTGTTCTCAGAATAGGACCCGATAAGGAACAGAGAATTTATGAGAAACAGCACGTAGGAATCCTCTTGTTAAACATTCCCTGATACATAATGGCTTGCATCTACTAAACCCCAAACTCCCAATCCTTCTCTTTCCCATTCCTCCTTCTTGACAACCACAAGCCTGTTCTCAATGCCTGTGAGTCTGTTTCTGCTTCATAGAGAGGTTCATTTCTTTCATATTTTATGTTTTACAAATAAGTGGTATCATATGGTGTTTGTCTTTCTCTTTCTGACTTACTTCGTGTGATAATCTCTGAGTCCATCTGTGCTGCCGCAAGTGGCATCGTGTTGCTGCAAAGGGCTTTACTGCTTTCTTTTTTATGGCTGAATAGTGTTTCACTGTTTATATGTATCACATCTTCTTTATCCATTCACTGATGGGCATTCAGGTTGTTTCCATGCCTTGGCTATTGTAAATAGCACTGCAGTGGACATAGGGGTGCATATATATTTTTGAGTTGCAGTTTTATCTGGATATATACCCAGGAATGGGATTGTTGGACCTCATGGCAACTCTATTTTTAGTTTTTTGAGGAGCTTCCATACATTTTCCAAAGTGGCTACATCAACATACATTCCCGTAGGAGGGTTTCCTTTGCTCCACATAAGGTGCTTTTCATAAATGGTAAAATAGATATAACAAACCTGTTTCTAAGAGTTTATTAACTTGGTTGAAACTGGACTACGAATAATGTTATATCAAGAAAAAATGTGGAAATTACCCCTTTTGGTCAAGATGCTGAGTTTTACAGTTAAGTATGGACTGGCCCAAGAGTTCTGCAGCTACTGACATGTCACAGACACATGGGTACTCAATTCTTCAGTCCAAATTATATCTATTCAGTTTTCTTGACTCAAGTAGTGTAACATGCATTCATTAAACTTAATGAAAAATTTAATTTAAAATCTTATTACTAAGATTAAAAGATATTGCTGGTGGTCTTTGTGGCTGAATATGTTATTTCTGGATTTTAATACAATAATACAATGATATTAGAACTGAAGTGATCTTTAGAGATAATCTGCCTAAATCAATTTGGTCTAGGGCTAGAGCCAACTCCTCATTTCAGATGAGGACACCAAAGTAATGCAATAGGTTACATGAAATGCTAGTCACTTGTTAGTGGCAGAGACTAGGGCATAGATCTCCTGGATTCTGGTTTAGTGTCAAGATTGCCAGGAGAAATATCAATAACCTTAGAAAGGCAGATAAAACCACCCTTATGGCAGAAGGTGAAGAAGAACTAAAGAGCCTCTTGATGAAAGGGAAAGAGGAGAGTGAAAAAGTAGGCTTAAAACTCAACATTCAGAAAACCAAGATCATGGCATCTGGTCCCATCACTTTATGGAAAATAGATGGGGAAACAATGTAAATAGTGAGAGACTAGTTTTTTGGGCTACAAAATCACTGCAGATGGTGACTGCAGCCATGAAATTAAAAGATGCTTGCTCCTTGGAAGAAAAGCTATGACCAACCTAGACAGCATATTAAAAAGCAGAGACATAACTTTGCCAACAAAGGTCCATCTAGTCAAAACTATGGTTTTTCCAGTAGTCATGTATGGTTGTGAGAATTGGACTATAAAGAAAGCTGAGTACCAAAGAATTGATGCTTTTGAACTGTAGTGTTGGAGAAGACTCTTGCGAGTCCCTTGTACTGCAAGGAGATCCAACCAGTCCATCCTAAAGGAAATCAGTCCTGAATATTCATTGGAAGGACTGGTGGTGAAGTTGAAACTCTAATACTTTGGCCAGTTGATGTGAAGAGCTGACTCATTGGAAAACACACTCATCTGATACTGGGAAAGTTTGAAGGCAGGAGGAGAAGGGGATGACAGAGGATGAGAAGGTTGGATGGCATCATCGATTTGATGGACATAAGTTTGAGTAAATTCCAGCAGCTGATGATGGACAGGGAAGCCTGTATGCTGCAGTCCATGGGGTCACAAAGAGTCAGACATGACTGAGCGACTGCATTGAACGAAACTGAAGTATACCTGAAAGCCATCAGATTGTCTTTAGTCAAAATATTCATCTTGCCTACTAATCCCCCACAAACTCTGTATTTATTTTTAGTTGGAGGATAGTTGCTTTAAAATATTGTGTTAGTTTCTGCCATACATCAACATGAATAATCTATAGCTATACATATGTCCCTTCTCTCTTGAACCTCCTTCTCACCTTCATCCCATCCTACCCCTTTAGGTTGTCACAGAGCACTGGGTTTGAGCTCCCTGCATCATACTGCGAATTTTCACCAGGTATCTATTTTGTATATAGTGTGTATGTTTCAGTGCTACTCTCTCAATTCTTGCCTCACATTTGCCGTCTTCCCTATAATAGGGCTTTCTGCGTATCCAGGCCAGGTGACGAAGGATGCACTTGCAATTTCATAGAAATGTTTTTAAGTGTTAATAGTGCCCCTAAAAAGAAGTGTGCAATACATATGCCTATCTGCTTCTTAATTATACTCTATTCTGTTATCCTTGGTATCCTAACTTAATGGATAGGAATGTGGATTCTGAAGTCTGACTGCTTAGGTTCAAATCTCACTGCCATCATTTATAATTTTTGTGACTTTGATTAAGCAACTCTCTGCTGCAGTGTTCTCATCTGAAAAAAACCTCAAGATATTAATAGCAAATACCTCACATATTTTTCACAGATAAATTGATATTCATAAAGCATTTTAAAAAGTGCCTGACACACAGGCACTTTCTTAGTGTGTACTTAGTAAATGGTGGCTTCTATTTTTTTTATAGTATTAGGCAGAAACAAATCAATTTCTAAAGTCATGTGGATAATAAATATATTTAGCTTCCAAGTACGATATATAAATAAGCCCTCATATTAATTAGAATAATCACAACATCCACAAATTAGATATTAGCCCAATTCAATAGACAGTAGAGCCAAGACTCACAGTGATTACATCACTTGCTCAAAGCTCCACAACCAATTACTGATGGCTGTTCCATAACTCAGATTGTTGATACATTTGAATCTCAAGCTTTTGCCTTTCTATTGATCCAGATTCCAGAGGCCAATGATAGTTCACTGGGTTTTCTAACTAAAAATTATTTTAAGCTTTTTTATTAAAAAAGAAAAGAATCATAATTCATTGACAAGTAGTTCTAGCTGAGCAGGTCTTCCTGGGACCTTTGAAAAGGCTAAGTTTGTGTTACGGCACAACTCTGGGAGTTGGTGATGGAAAGGAATGCCTGGTGTGCTGCTGTCCATGGGGTTGCAAAGAGTTGGACACAACTGAGTGACTGAACTGAACTGTGTTGTGGAGGCTGCAAGATGTTATTATAATGTTTCAGTGGATTCTTAATTTCAGAGGGGATCACGTTATTCAGCACTGGAACACACCTGGTCTAAGGGATGGCAGAAGATGGGTCAGAATTGAAATGTCAGCCATTTCCACCTCCTGACCCGGGCCATCCTTTAAGGTCCACACCAACAGGGTTGCTCTCTAATAAAGATCACCCACAGAATGACACCATCCAGCAAATGTCAGAGGAGAGGTGACAGGAGGAACAGCTGCTGGACTTCAGCTGCAACCATCTGCCTCATATTGAGTGACTTGAAAATGAATGGGCAGGCAGGAACCGGTGCTTCCAGCTGAGTAACTATTCTGTCATTCCCAGCTCTGTCTTATTTTAGATTTTCTATAGAGATATTCACTCCTTCAGAGTTTCTTTGCATCCTCATGTATACTTTTTATATGTGGAAGTCAGATTGATGCCTCTAATTCCCAGATGTTTTGACATTTGCATGGTTTCTTCACCTCACTTACTTCACTCCCCAAAACCAAGTCCCAGTGTCTCTATTTCAGCAAGTAATAGTCTAATCTGCCAAGGTGGGCAAACCAGAAATGTGTATGCTATCCTTCAAACTTTCCTCTTCCACGCTTTATAACTCAGACTAAGCTGGATTTCTTTTTTGTGCTCTCATAATCCTTTGATTTTTCCTTCATAGAATTTATTGAAATTTTTGATCACTTTTATATTTGTGAATATTTCATGGGAAAAAATACACATGTAACTTTACTTGCCTGAAAGTACCATGAGAGTAGGAATCATGTCTATATTTACTCATCATAGCTTACATATTTGTTTATGCTTTAACTACACAGTGTTTGTCACATAGAAATGCCCCAAAGTTAATTGCTTAACAAACCTTGAACCAATCTTCAGTCTCCTTGTCTCATTATTTTCAGTGCCATGTCTTTAGAAAAGGATTGCTGATAATGTTAACCATCAAATGGGAATGAACCAACCCTGGCAATGGTGAGATCACCACCACTGGTTTTCGTGATGGTCTGGATCATCCTCAATTTAGAAAAGTTTGTATTAGGTGATCTTTAAGCCTACCCCTAACACCATGGTTTATCACTCCATTGTGCTCTAATGCCTTTTAAATTGGTATACTGATATCTTGCATTATGGTGTCAGGAAACTCGGCTATCAGTCCAGATCTCAGTGACCTTGAACAACTCTTCAGTTCAGTTCAGTTCAGTCGCTCAGTCGTGTCCGACTCTTTGCGACCCCATGAATCACAGCACGATAGGCCTCCCTGTCCATCACCAACTCCTGGAGTTCACTCAAACTCATGTCCACCGAGTCGGTGATGCCATCCATCCATCTCATCCTCTGTCATCCCCTTCTCCTTCTGCCTTCAATCCCTCCCAGCATCCAGGTCTTTTCCAATGAGTCAACTCTTCACATGAGGTGGCTAAAGTATTGGAGTTTCAGCTTCAGCATCAGTCCTTCCAATGAACACCCAGGATCATGTAACAAGTGTTTGAGCTCCTTCTGTTTGTTAGGCACTGAGCATACAAAGGTTAATGAGATTTAGCTCCTGCCCCCATGAGAGCTCCCAGTCTGGTTACGATGAGAAACCTTTAAAATCTGACTGCTGGAGCAACCACGACAAGCAGCAAAGGGAGTTGAGAATGAAAGCCTGGAAAATAAAAGCGCTGCAACTCAAGTTATTAATCAAACGGATAACATGAAAGGTCTCTCCCTCCTCTGCCTCCCTGATAAAGCTTTTGGAGGCCAAAGCTGGGAGAATGGATCAAGGCAGAGAAGATTAGCCAGGCTTGGATTGAACTAAGATCATGAAACCTGCCTGTGAAAAACAAACAACTATGGATAACGTGGCCCATCAAGGCTGACTCAGAAATCCCAAATGTCCACTCTGCCAAGCAGTCTAGGAGGCGAACCTGCAAACCCTCATGTCCCCATGAGGTGACCTTAGCCCAAGTAGAAGTGATGGCAACTGTGTCCTGGGGACATATCACAAGGCCCCTTGGTTAGCAAAGCCAAACATGGATACTTTGTCTATGGTCGCTGTGCTTCTCCCTGCAACAGCTGAGTGAACAGAGATGGAGGAGTAAAAGGGAGATCATAGTGAGTAATAGTGACACGCAAGTAAGTAACTATAATGCAATGCAATGTCGAAGCACTGACTAGAGAGCAATGACTTCACCTCGGTCCAGGGATCAAACACTCACAGAAAACTCAGGAGACTTGTCACTTGGTGATACTTGGAGGAGGATGCAGAGATTTCATGAAGCTGGTGTGTGGAGCAGAGAGCCAAGGAGAGAGCATGCATGTCAGTGGAAGAGCAGGAGGTAGGAAAATGATTGAGGTGCTCTGGGAAAGATACACAGTTTAGCATAAGGTGAAAGTGAAAGTGAAGTTGCTCAGTCGAGTCCAACTCTTTATGACTCCATGGACTGCAGCCTACCAGGTTCCTCCGTCCATGGGATTTTCCAGGCAATAGTGCTAGAGTGGATTGCCATTTCCTTCTCCAGGGGCTCTTCCCAACCCAGGAATTGAACCCTGGTCTCCTGCATTGCAGGCAGACGCTTTACATAACTAGAGTGCAAATGCTCTGTGTGCAGGAGAGGTGAGGGCAGGGTGTTGTAGGGGTAGCAGTGAGGAGAACGAGACAAAAAGTTAAACCCACACTGGGTATGGCCTTTTACAAATTTTGGGGGGCTCCAAAATCACTGCAGATGGTGACTGCAGCCATGAAATTAAAAGATGCTTACTCCTTGGAAGAAAAGCTATGACCAACCTAGATAACATATTGAAAAGCAGAGACATTGCTTTGCCAACAAAGGTCTGTCTAGTCAAGGCTATGGTTTTTCCAGTGGTCATGTATGGATGTGAGAGTTGGACTGTGAAGAAAGCTGAGCACCGAAGAACTGATGCTTTTGAACTGTGGTGTTGGAGAAGACTCTTGAGAGTCCCTTGGACTGCAAGGAAATCCAACCAGTCCATAAAGCCTGGCTTGGAGAATTTTGAGCATGACTTTACTAGTGTGTGAGATGAGTGCAATGGTGTGGTAGTTTGAGCATTCTTTGGCATTGCCTTTCTTTGGGATTGGAATGAAAGCTGACCTATTATCTGCAATTCTGTTTCCTCATCTTTATAGTGGAGTGCATTAGTAAGGATGGGTTAAGTTATTCAGAAGTAACAAGTAGGCTTATTAACTCAAAGTGTAGCACAACAAAGTTACCTCTTTGCTTATTTTGTATGTCCCAAGTGGGTGAACAGACGCGTCTGCTCCAGAGTCACTCAGGGGCAAAGAGATAGCAGCTGTCTTGGAGTTGAACTTTTGTGAACAGGAGTGCTCCCCATTTTCCATCTCATCTCATCAATAGAAGAGAGACAGTGGGAAAGTGTGTATAAGCTTGTAACTCCCTCATCCTAGAGGTGACATATTTCATTGGTAAGGAACCAACATTGGTCCCCTATGTGAGAGTTGGACTGTGAAGAAGGCTGAGCGCCGAAGAATTGATGCTTTTGAACTGTGGTGTTGGAGAAGACTCTTGAGAGTCCCTTGGACTGCAAGGAGGTCCAACCAGTCCATTCTGAAGGAGATCAGCCCTGGGATTTCTTTGGAAGGAATGATGCTGAGGCTGAAACTCCAGTACTTTGGCCACCTCATGCGAAGAGTTGACTCATTGGAAAAGACTCTGGTGCTGGGAGGGATTGGGGGTAGGAGGAGAAGGGGATGACCGAGGATGAGATGGCTGGATGGCATCACTGACTTGATGGACGTGAGTCTGAGTGAACTCTGAGAGATGGTGATGAACAGGGAGGCCTTGCGTGCTGTGATTCATGGGGTCGCAAAGAGTCGGACACGACTGAGCGACTGAACTGAACTGAACTGTAAAAAAAAAAAAAAGCTGAGAAATAGAGAAGAGCTCATCAAATATTGATGTGTGTGACTTTGTCTTCCTTATGAAGTGATTTTGATTTTTTGTTTTATTTCTTAGCCAGTGGAAGTATTTCTTTAAAAGAAATACATAGACATATAAAGCAAATAAGAGTGAAACTGTACTAACGGAAGCAGGACTGGAGAGGCCTGGGTTGCTGCCAGCTTGTCTTACACTTTGTAACAACTGTGCCATTTAATTATACCCAAGGCACTTCTGTAGACCTGTGATGGTTTTGTTGTGCACAGTGTGAAAACTTCTTGGCTGGCTGGTTTCTAAGGTCACTTTTAACTTTTAAAATTATATTTGCAAGTGAACTTTTCTTCAAATTTGTTATACAACTGTATTGTTGTCATTGTTCAGTTGCTAAGTCTTATACGACTCTTTTTGACCCATGGACTGCAACTTATAAGGCTTCCCTGCCCTTCACTATCTCCCAGAATTTGCTCAAACTTATGTCCATTGAGTCGGTGATGCCATCCAACCATCTCATCCTCTGTTGTCCCCTTCTCCTCCTGCACTCAATCTTTCCTACATCAGGTTCTTTTCCAGTGATGTCTCTTTGCATCAGGGTGACCAAAGTATTGGAGTTTCAGCTTCAGCACCAGTATTTCCAATAAAATTCAGAGCTGTTCCTTTAGCATTGACTGATTTGATCTCCTTGCAGCCCAAGAGATTCTCAAGAGTCATCTGTAGCATCACAATTCAAAAGCATCAATTCTTTGACACTCAACCTTGCTTATGGTCCAACTCTCACATCTGTACACGACTACTGGAAAAAAACATTGCTTTGAGTATATGGACCTTTATTAGCAAAGTGATGTCTTTTCTTTTTAATATGCTGTCTAGGTTTGTCATTACTTTCCTTCCAAGAAGCAAGCTTTAATTTCACGGCTGCAGTCACCATCTACAGTGATCTTAATCCCAAGAAAATAAAGTCTGTCACTGCTTCCTTCTATTTGCTATGAAATGATAGGACCAGAGGTGATGATCTTCGTTTTTTGAATGTCAAGTTTCAAGCCAGCTTTTTCAATCTCCTCTTTCGCCCTCATCAAATGATTTTTTACTTCCTCTTCACTTTGTCCCATTAGAGTGGTATCATCTGCATATCTGAGGTTGTTGATATTTCTCCAGGTAGTTGTGATTCCAGCTTGTGATTCATCTAGCCTAGTGTTTGGCACGATGTACTCTGGATAAAAGTTAAATAAGCAGGGTGACAATATACACAGCCTTGTTGTACTCTTTTCCCAATTTTGAACCAGTCTGTTTCCATGTCTTATTCTAACCATTGCATCTTGACCTGGATGCAGGTTTCTCAGGAGGCAAATAAGTTGATCTGGTATTCCCACCTCTTTCAGAATTTTCCAGTTTGTTGTGATCCACATAGTCAAAGGAGCACAATCAGTGAAGCGTAACTAGATGTTTTTCTGAGATGTCTATATTCTTGTATATATTTTACATAGTTCCATTTATGTGCAATTTTGTATTTTTTATTTCACATTTTAATATATTTTCTCAATTCTTTGTAATGATTATTTTTATATATAAACTATTATTAACTAAAGCAATCCTAAATGTAATAATGAAAGTCCTTAACTCAGTGTATGAGAATTTTAGTCTTTAAAAAAATGGCAGTAATAATAATAACAGCAGGTTGAGTTTTTAAGGGGAAGTTAAAAAAGAATTATCTGAAGAAAATTAGTGGAGTAGTAGACTCTGTATAAACCAAACACATTATCAGATCTACAACCAGAACTACGTTAATATTGCTGAGAGTATACTATGCATTGGGCATTGTATAAACGTTTTCCATGAGTTGTCTTACTGAATCCTTGAACAACTTATGAACAATAAGTAAAAGTTTTTCCAAATCATTTTATAGAGAAGACTGAAATTCAGTTTGTTTGGCAATCTTTCCTGGGTTTACTTATAAGGTAGTGCTTTATCCTGGACTCCAATCCAGGTCTATCTCCTAAGCCTAGGCCCTTGCCTCCCATTAAATGAGATATTTAAAGCAATGCTTTATACCCAAAACTAACATAATATTATACATCAGCTATACTTCAATAAAAAATAGAATAAGTAAAACTTCAAAATAAAGTGGAAAAAGAGGCAACTGTCTATGGTAAGGGTAAACTGGTGAAGAGGTGTTGCAGTGCTCTTGCCATAAACTTCCCCAGTCCTACTCTGTTTTCCTTTTTAAATTATCAGCATTTAAAATTGCATTAAAATTTAGTTTGAATATTTAAAATGTAAATAAAATGTTTAGGAAGACTTTGAATGCAAACAGACTTTAATGTAGTTCCATGGTTCATTTTACCTTAGGATTAATGAGACTATACAAATGACAGATTACTCTTTTAGTTATTAATTCTGCCTCTTGACCTAGTGAAAAATATCTATTAGATTATATAAATCAAGCCCAGTAAGAAAACAGCTTATTTAAACTGACTTCAAACCAACGTGCGTGCATGCTGAGTGCTAAGTTGCCTCAGTTGTGTTTGACTCTGCGACCCTATGGCCTGCAGCCCACCAGGCTCCTCTGTCCATGGGATTCTCCAGGCAATAATATTGGAATGGGTTGCTGTGCCTTTCTCCTCAAACCAGCGTATACAATAGTAATGACTCTAATAGTGTTGCAAAAGGAAAAAGATTATCAAAAAATATTGATTATTAATTATTCAAATATTAACAAAGTCCATTCTGAATGATCTTGACCTCTATGTAGTACTTAATAAATGCATGTAGGAACAAAACTATAACCAAATAGGTACTTTCTTTTTAATGATGTGTTTATCCTCATGCCAGTTCACTTAGAAACATTTTATTTAAAATCTGCCCCACAATATTGATCTCATTGATAACATCTGTCTCCTAAAGCAGATCACACATTTTGTCCCCAAATCAGGTCAAGATGTGCACCATAGACATGTTTTGTCTGGCCCAAGTGGTGTTAGTAATTATCAATACTTGTCAATATTTTTAACTTGAGCTTGTGGTAGGAAGTGTAATGGCTCCCCAAGGATGTTCATGTCTTATTCCTTAGACTGTGTTTGTTTCATTACACAGCATAAGGGACTTTACAGATATAATTAAGTCCTGGTTATGGACCAGGACTGAAAATAAAGAGTTTATGGTAGACTGCTCAGCTGGCCCTATCTAATCACATGAACCCTTAAAAGCAAAGAACTTTCTCCAGCTAGAAGGAAGAGAGATGTGGCAGCAGGGAATATCTGAGACAGTCAAAGCTTTGGAGAAACTCAACTCATTGTTGCAGGAGGAAGGAAAGCATGAGAAGGAATGTGGGCAGCCGCTAGCAGTAAAGACCGTCAGAAAACAGGGACTACACTTTTACAATCAGAAGAAATTGATTTTGGTCAAGTCTGGGTGATCTTGGGAGCTTAGCAAAAAACTTGCTCTAGAAAAAAACTTGCTGACACTTTGAAGGACACAGTTGAAGTAGGCTATAATGGGATTTCTGACCCCCAGAACTGTGGGATCATAAAAGGGTATTGTTTTAAGCCCCTAAATTTGTGGTAATTTTTTTAATGGCCGAAAGTAAACTAACACAGATATTTCACTTAGAAATTTATGTGTTTATAGTTTTTGTTTGCCCACACTGGATTAGAGTTGAATAACAGAGGCCCCATTTGGTTGAAGCCTGGGATTCTTATTTATGCAAGTTACTACCTGGCCTGGTTTGCTCATTTATCCTTTTGGCATTTGTATTTCAGACACTGATCTGAAAATTAAAAGGAACAGAACTAAATAGGAACACACATGGGGAGCTTGGGGATTTTTCCATCCCTCTTCCAAGGACCTTGACTCACAGTCCTAATTTTTTGCCTAATATGCTATTTCATCTCTCCTTCACTTCCATCTCTCTCTGTTTCTTTCTTCATTTTTAATAGAGCTTAGTGGTCCCAATGAAGTTGGTTGCTGTAGAAATATGATCCTTCCTTTTCACATTTATTTTTCAGAAACAAATGTCAACACATACTTCTTTTATCAAGTTTCACTTGTAACCTCGATTGCTATTGAATTTCCCTCCTCCATTTATTGAACCATGTTGGACAAATGTTTTACTGTGAAATTCAAGTAAAGGCACTACTCCAATATTTTAAATTTAATTGCAGTTGCTACACATGAGGACAGTAAACTAAATTATTTAGAAAGAATAAATAAATAAACCTTGTCCTTGGTGTAAAATTATTTTTCACCTGAAGAAAACACGTCTAAACCATGAAACAAACATCTGCCTGAGTAATCGTTAAAAGAATATGAAGCTCTACATATTTAGATGCTTCTTGTTCCCATGATGGGAAATTTCAAAAAAACTTAATCATCACTTACATATTCTCATCATACCCATGTATCTCTCCATTTCATCATGTTCTATAACTGAAATTTAATATTTGTTCATTTAGTAATTTGGTCTCTCTTTTCTATTACACATATATGCTTTCTGATGGCAAAGTCTCTCTATCTTCATTCCCATTTTATATTATTGCAAACTTTCAATAATTATTTCCTAATGAAAGATATATTCACTAGTTATTATTTGTGTGGGTGGAATTGAGTGGACAATATCTCATTCTGAATCCTAGCATTACAAAGTATTATAAACAAAACATTTAAGTCTAAGCATGATTCAGAAGCCATTTGTTCAAGAAGTTTGAAAGAATTCAACTTCCTCCATCTATCCATATTAGAGTAACACCTTGCCAAAGAACTGAGTCTGTTCCATATCCTGTTAAATAGCAGCCTGATAGAGTCACATACAAGATGCCAGGAAAGTGAAGGAATACAGGTAGTTAACAATGGCCTACAAGAAAGCTGACTACAAGAGCTGACTGTGGCTCAGATCATGAACTCATATAATGAAAGATATATTCACTAGTTATTATTTGTGTGGGTGGAATTGAGTGGACAATATCTCATTCTGAATCCTAGCATTACAAAGTATTATAAACAAAACATTTAAGTCTAAGCATGATTCAGAAGCCATTTGTTCAAGAAGTTTGAAAGAATTCAACTTCCTCCATCTATCCATATTAGAGTAACACCTTGCCAAAGAACTGAGTCTGTTCCATATCCTGTTAAATAGCAGCCTGATAGAGTCACATACAAGATGCCAGGAAAGTGAAGGAATACAGGTAGTTAACAATGGCCTACAAGAAAGCTGACTACAAGAGCTGACTGTGGCTCAGATCATGAACTCATCGCCAAATTCAGACTTAAACTGGAGAAAGTAGGGAAAACCACCAGAACATTCAGGTATAACATAAATCAAATCCCTTAAAATTATACAGTGGAAGTGACAAATAGATTCAAGGAATTAGATCTGATAGAATGCCTGAAGAACTATGGACAGAGGTTCGTGACATTGTACAGGAGGCAGTGATCAAGACCATCCCTAAGAAAAAGAAATACAAAAGGGCAAAGTGGTTGTCTGAGGAGGCCTTACAAATAGCTATGAAAAGAAGAGAAGCTAAAGGCAAAGGAGAAAAGGAAAGATGTACCCAATTGAAAGCAGAGTTCCAAAGAATAGCAAGGAGAGATAAGAAAGCCTTCCTCAGTGATTAGTGCAAAGAAATAGAGGAAAACAGTTGGATGGGAAAGACTAGAGATCTCTTCAAGAAAATTAGAGATACCAAGGGAACATTTCATGCAAAGATGGGCACAATAAAGAACAGAAATGGTATGGACCTAACAGAAGCAGAAGATATTAAGAAGAGGTGGCAAGAATACACAGAAGAACTGTACAAAACAGATCTTCACGACCCAGATAATCATGATGGTGTGATCACTCACCTAGAGCCAAACATCCTGGAATGTGAAGTCAAGTGAGCCTCAGGAAGCATCACTACAAAGAAAGCTAGTGGAGGTGATGGAGTTCCAGTTGAGCTATTTTGATTCCTAAAGGATGCTGTGAAAGTGCTGCACTTAATATGCCAGCAAATTTGGAAAACTCAGCAGTGGCCATAGGACTGGAAAAGATCAATTTTCATTCTAATCCCAAAGAAAGGCAAATGCCAAAGAATGCGCAAACTAGTGCGCAATTGCGGAGAAGGCAATGGCACCCCATTCCAGTACTCTTGCCTGGAAAGTCCCATGGATGGAGGAGCCTGGTGGGCTGCAGTCTGTGAGGTCGCTAAGAGTCGGACACGATTGAGCAACTTCACTTTGACTTTTCACTTTATGCATTGGAGAAGGAAATGGCAACCCACTCCAGTATTCTTGCCTGGAGAATCCCAGAGATGGAAGAGCCTGGTGGGCTGCCTTATATGGGGTTGCACAGAGTCAGACAGGACTGAAGTAACTTAGCAGCAGCAGCAGCAGTGTGCAATTGCACTCATCTCACACGCTAGCAAAATAATGCTCAAAAATCTTCAAGCCAGACTTCAACAGTATGTGAGCCATCAATGTCCAGATGTTCAAGCTGGATTTAGAAAAGGCAGAGGCACCAGAGATCAAGTTGCCAATATCTGCTGGATCATAAAAAAGCAAGAGAGTTCCAGAAAAGCATCTACTTCTGCTTTATTGACAACGTCAAAGCCTTTGATTGTGTGGATCACAACAAACTGTGGAAAATTGTGAAAGAGATGGGAATACTGAAATACTGACCTGTGCCTGACCTGCCTCCTGAGAAACCTGTATACAGGTCAAGAAGCAACACTTAGAACTGGGCATGGAAAAGACTGCTTTCAAATCAGGAAAAGAATATGTTAAGGCTGTATATTATCACCCTGCTTATTTAGCTTATATGCAGAGTACATCCTGAGAAACACTGGTTTGGATGAAACACAAGCTGGAATCAAGATTGCCAGGAGAAATATCAATAACCTCAGATAGGCAGATGATACCACCCTTATGGCAGAAACGAAGAAGAACCAAAGAGCCTCTTGCTGAAAGTGAAAGAGGAGAGTGAAAAAGTTGGCTCAAATCTCAACATGCAGAAAACTAAGATCATGGCATCTGGTCCCATCAATTCATGGCAAATAGATGGGGAAACAGTGGAAACAGTGAGAGACTTTATTTTTTGGGGGGTTCCAAAGTCACTGCAAAAGGTGACTGCAGCCATGGAATTAAAAGATGCTTACTCCTTGGAAGGAAAGTTATGACCAATCTAGATAGCATATTAAAAAGCAGAAACTTTACTTTGTCAACAAAGGCCCATCTAGTCAAGGCTGTGGTTTTTCCAGTGGTCATGTATGGATATGAGAGTTGGACTATAAGGAAAGCTGTGCACTGAAGAATTGATACTTTTGAACAGTGGTGTTGGAGAAGACTCTTGAGAGTCTCTTGGACTGCAAGGAGGTCCACCCAGTCCATCCTAAAGGAAATCAGTCCTGAATATTCATTGGAAGGACTGATGCTGAAACTGAAACTCCAATAGTTTGGCCACCTGATGCAAAGAACTAACTCACTTGAAAAGACCTTGATGCTGTGAAAGATTGTAGGCAGGAGGAGAAGGGGACAATAGAGGATGAGATGGTTGGATGGCTTTACTGACTCAATGGACATGAGTTTGAGTAAACTCCAGGAGTTGGTGATGGACATGGAGGCCTGGCTTGCTGTAGTCCATGGGGTGGCACAGAGTCAAACACAACTGAGCAACTGAACTGAATTGAATGTTTTCTTGTTGTGGGTGCCAAGCATCCAACAGTCTCTAAACATCGCTGCTCAGAATCTTTAAGTATCCAGTTTGCCTGGTAATTTACTCATTTGAAGATCTTTGTAGCTGCCGATTGCAAAAACTTTGGACCTCTTTCCAGCCTCAGTGTGTCTCTGCCATTTTAATTTCTATGTGCCTTGAATCTTTGTTGATCTTGTATTTTATCTACCAATCTGTTTCATTGGGTTGCAGTTTTGTTTCTGATCTTCCACACAATCTGATGTTGCTCATGACCACATATGTCATTTCATTTTCAACTCAGAGGAGAGGCATGCCTGCAGCTTGAGACAGATGCTTTTCCTCTAAGAAGAGTTCTCAAAGTTAATCCTAGAAGAAGAAGTCAGTTTTTAGGGTTTGAAAAGCTGCTAATTCCTCATTTTCAGGAAAGAAAGAACAATTTAAAAAAATTCACCAAAGAGCTTTTCTCTTAAAATTAATGTTCAAATGTTGATACATTTATTTTCTAATTTTAAACATAATGCGTATTTATTACAAAATAATTGAGATGATAGAAAATTGCTTCTTTTCCTCTACTGCTTACTTAATTATATTCCCCAGATAGAACAATTGTTGATGTTTGGCACATTTCAAACGTGTTTTTCTTATCCAAGGTCTGAATTTGATCTGATCCAGGGTAGAGCTCAAGTTCTACCATTGCCTTACTGAGTGAAGATAGAAAGATCATTTAATTTTTCTGAGCTTTAGTTTTTTCACTTTTAAAATAGAGTTTCTAATGGTGCTGACTCAACAGGCTTGTTATAAGGGTTTAGTGAGGTAAATGCACATGAATGTTGAGATAATGCACATGGAAAGTGTTTGGTATTCAACACTGCCACTGGTATTAATGGGCTATTGCTGTTTATTCATAATATTTTACTAGAATATTTAATGGAAATCTTTCCAAGTGAATATGTAAACATCAAAGTTTTAACTTTATAAGTGGCTTCAGAATATACTAATTGGTGGATTTATCATGATTTCCCTAATGATGAAAGTTTCTCTCAGTTTTAATCTGTCTTTCTGTTCAAGTTGTTTGACTATTTCTTATAAGATTGAGATCATTGAGAAATACCCTTAGACCAAGCCTCAGAGCTTTGCTATTGTCAGTTAGAGGCTCTGAGTCCACTACCCACCTGATTGAATGTAATAAACTGTCATTCCAGCTTAGATGATATCTTATTGAACACTAGTGCCAAATTAGAGATATAAAATATCTATCAATAAGCCGTTTTGGTTACTAACAATTATGAAGTCTGAAGGGAAGGGAATTAACAGCCAGCTGGCAAAATTAAACATTGCATGTTATTTGAAAACATCATTTGGTATTATTCCCCAAGAAAAAAGTAGACAGTTTATATCATCTGCCTTCTCAAAATGTCAGGGTTACCATAAAATATTTATGGTAAATTCACATCCAGTTTCTCAAGTAAGTGCTGATTAGCAGGCATCCATCCAATTGAATAGTTGATGTTAATGTACATCATTTTACATATACTTGAGATATAAGTTTTATTTTTTTTAAAAATTAGTTGAAAGTGTGAACTGATGTTAGCATGTTTCTGGTTAGTTTGGACCTAGGTAGTGACGTATTCATGGATCTAAAGACTAAAATGCTTCTGGAATCTGTATAGGATGTAACTTCCCTGAGAGGCCTCTTTGCCCAAAGTAAATAAGTACATAAATTTATAAGCAAAAAATTGTACAAATTTATAGATAAGCAATGATAAGATAAGAGAAAATGGAATTTTGAGTGAAGGGTACTATAGTTCACCATAATAGCAGAATAGCTGCATTTTTGTCACCAATGGTCGCACCTTGCCTGTCCACAACTCTTTTCTTTCTCCTATTGCCTGCCTACTCTATTTGATGAAATTCTAAAAGTCAAGGTATTGAGAGAAAGACTATAGATTCACAATGGTTCATTAGCTCTAGGCCCTCTTACCATTAACAATTTTCGTTGTAACTTACTCTGAGCACTAGTTTTAAATGATAGATTTTTTTTACATGTTATTTTTTTTAAAGAGAATTCATAGAATAGAATTTTATGTGACTCCATATGCTTTTAATTCAGGTCAAAGTGTTATATAAATCCAATTAACTGGTCTGAAACTGTTGGAAATACTTGGTTTGCTGGTTTGTGGCCAAATGCATATAGCTTCACTTTCTTCTTGTTCTTTTACTATGATGCCATCTGGAATACTTTCATAAAAAATGTTTCCTAGTGTCAAAAATATTACTACAGACTTTCTAATATACATAAAGCTCAACTTTGGCTAATTGCCAGTCTTTAAATTTCCTCATTTTAAAATTTCTTTGACCAAACACTCCAAGCTGAGTTGTTCTTACTCTGGGTTTTGCTAGGATTCTATATCCCTTCTAGTTCTTCTTGGCTTTTGGTTTTGGTTCAGGCTATATTTTTCTCCCAGAGACTTAATTTTCTAATAAAGAAAAATCATGGACTTATTATTTCATTCATTCAATACCTATGTCCTGAGTGCCTGTCACATACTAGGCACTCTTCTGGGTGTCGGGAAATAAAACAGATAAAGATCCTTATCTTCATGAAGCTTACATTCTTATAATAGAAGAGAGATATAAACAATAAATATAATAAAGAACTAAATTACATAGCATATTGGAAGAGGATAAGTGTCATGGAGATAAAAGGAAAAAGTAGAGCAAGAACTGAGAATTGAGTGTGGGGGGCAAGTTGTGGTGGTTGGGATAGTCCTCCTTGAGAAGATGGTGTCAAGCAAAGATGTGAAGAAGATGTGAGATTAACTTTGTAAATATTGGGGAAGAGCATTCCAGGCAGAGGAAACAAGGAGAAGATATGAAGGTTTTTCAGGTGAAAATGTGCTTGCAACATTCAGACATTCAAAGGAGAATACCAAGGCTGGTGGGGAGTCAAAGAGGAGGAAGAGAGAGGAGGAGGTGAGTTCAGAAGCAAGATGGGGTTGTATGACTTTGGAGAGGCTGCAAGGGAGCAGATCACACAAGGCCTTGAAGTTTCCTTTAAAGAGTTTTTTTGGACTCTGATTGAGGAGGAGCCTTGGCAAGATTTTGAGCAGAGGGCTGCCAGGATCTTCCTCCCATTTCAAAGGGATTGCTCTGGCTGTGGTGTTGAGAATACCTTCTATTATATCCAGTCTTAGGCTACAGTCTAGTATCTAATTTTTTCCGTATATCTATAATCAATTTTACCTCTGGGTACTTCACAATATATAGTTAAAAATGTGTTGACTTCCTTCTGTTTTAAAATAGTGAAGTCACTCAGAACAATGAAAACTAGAATTTCTCATCCCCAAATCCAAATGTAAATTGACTAATTTAAGAAAACTTTCTCTGACTACTTATTACCGCTTTTCATTTGAGATGCCTCAGGCAAGTTGTGCAGATTCTACACTGTTTTTAAAGTTCATAATCAGCTTCTCCTAAGATTATAGGAGTTAATTAATCCTTAACAGTTTTCTGCAGCTTACTCTGAGTACTAGTTTTAACTGATAGATTTTTTAAATGTATTTTTTAAAGAGAATTCATGCAATAAAATTTTATGTGATTCTATCTGCTTTTAATTCAGGTCAAAGTGTTACATAAATCCAATTAACTGGTCTGAAACCCTGCTGCAAAAGAGATATTGATTAAGTGAAGGTAAATAGGTCTGTTCACGGGTTCCTTGTTTTGACCAGTAGGTGAATTTATTTTTTCACTCTTTTTCCCCAGTAGTTTTAAATTTTAAGAATTCATACAGAGACAGACCCATTGTGAATATGATTATCTAAAATATGATTATGATAACATAAAGACATATATAGCTTTATTCAAAGCACTACTCAATAACATTTCAGTTTTTATTGCTAGAAAAATTATCCTTTTGAGTTATATAAAATCACTTAAGATTCGAATTAATGAAAGTTTAATTTGATTGCACACTATCCCTAGAAAACTGATTTTTATCCTAAAGAACTAAATTATATGACATGTTATAAGTGCTGTGGGATGTTAATGGTATGCAGCCCTATATATGCTCAGGAATGCCATTTTTATTACCAAACGGTTTGTGTCCAATAATATTCTGAGAGTTTTCACAGGATAATAGGTGACATTAATCAGCAACACTGAACTCCAGTAAACATATTAATGAGGAATACTGAGGGTACTAATGATGGATTCTTCAAAAGTTTTAAGTATGGTCTTATATCTAGATGAAATAGTTTTAAGAAACTGCTGAGTCACGAGATCTAAATTCAAAATACAAACTGGAATAAACCATGTGATAAGAAAACATATGAGCAGCAGTTTCCCTGCTCTCTCATTCCAGGTTTCCCATGCTTTGTAGAATAAATCTGACTGAGAAGAAACTGGAGAAAGTGACTCTCATTTCATCATTAGTTTTCACAAGAAAATTTGGTGTTTGCTGAAGGGTGAATTTCTCACCACACAGTGTATTTATTTAGCAAATACCTACCATGTTCCTATCATATTCTAGACATTGTGGTAAATGTTGAGGAAACAATGGTGAATGAGATGTTTGTTCTTCACCTTCAGGAAAATAATATTCTGGAGGGAGGAGAAGAGAGATTAAAAATAAAGAGACAGATAAGTTAAATAATTGCTCACTGTAGTAAGAGTCATGCAGGAAACAAGGGACTTAGGTAATAATTAAGAAGAAGCTATTTTTGGCAGGTTGGTGAGGGGAAACTTCTCTTCTTTTTTGTCTGTCATTAAATGAAACCCTAAAGAATGAAAACCAACTGGTCACACAAAGGGAAATCAGCTGAGATATAAGAGGCAGGGGAAAGGGAAAAGCATAACAGGCAAAATTAAAGACAGTTTTGGCAAAACCCAAAGAGGAAAATGAGATTGGTCTATTCCAGGATCAAGACTCCCAGAAAAAAGTGATCAAGGAGTTGAACCAACCAGGGTGAAGATGGAGAGGCACCCATGGTAAATCATAAAGGATTTTGCAGAGTGTGGTAAGCAGTGGGCCCTGGAAATCCGATGCAGGGTTTAATCAAAATAATGACAATCTTCTTTATATTTTAAACAATTTATTCTGACCGGAATGGATCCTAGTTCAGAAAAAGAAGGGATGGAAGGTGTCTACTGGAATAGTCCAGGCAGGAGCTGAAAGTGACTTTGACTAGGTAACAGAGATGGCAAAAAAATGAATGCATTCAAGACATTTTAGAGGTGGACTATGGTGACCATTATGAGTTGGATGTTGAGGGTGGGTAGAAAAAGGAGGAACCAGGAATTTCTCGTTTGAGCACCTGGATGAATTGTGGCACTAGAAGGAAAGACTTGAGGGGGAAAATCAAGTCACCATGGTTTTGGACATGTTGAGGTAGAAATGGCTGTAAAGTATCTAAATGAAAAATAGGCATACGGATCCACACTTCAGAAGGAAAGTCTGGGCTAGATCTGAAAGGATTAGATTAAAAGAAATAATTGACTGCCTCAGTGGAGGACTGTCTTAGTAGCTTGCCTGCTTTAGCAAAATACCATAGACTGTGGGGCTTAAAACAGCACTTTTCTCAGAGTTCTGAAGGCTGGCAAGATCAAGGTGCTGAGTGAATGATTTGGTTCCCAGTAAGAGGTCTACTGGGGCTTCCCTGGTAGCTCAGATGATAAAGCGTCTGCCTACAATGCGGGAGACCCGGGTTCGAACCCACTCCAGTACTCTTGCCTGGAAAATCCCATGGACCAAGGAGCCTGGTAGGCTACAGTCCATGGGGTTGCAAAGAGTTGGACATGACTGAGCGACTTCACTTCACTTCAAGAGGTCTATTGCAGACAACTGGCTTCTTGCTGTATCCTTACATGGCGAGAGAATCTCTCTCTTTCTCTCATCTCTTTTAGGAGGGCATTTATCCCATCCTGAGGTCTCCACCCTCAAGACCTTATTTATTTACTCCCCACATTCTTGTCCAAACACCATCACCTTAGGGATTAGGGCTTCAAAAATGAATTTTTAGTGTACACAAATATTCAGTTTATAGTGAGAGCTAAGTTGGCATTTATTTACAGAGATTTACCTCCTCCGAGTGTTTTCTAAGCTCCTTTCTGTGGCCTGGCTCTCCTGCAGGTCCAGCTTTACCCTTTAGCATAGGACCCCACCACAGATCCCCCTTTGGAGATATGACTGGCTCAAACTGATATCTTTCCTTTTGCTGTACTATTTAATTCTCTGCTTTCTTGAGCCTTCTTTCTTTAGATAGTAGTGCTATTGAAATACCACACCGTTTTCCTGTGATATAATACAAAATGTGGAAAATCCTTAAAGAATGAAAGTGAAAGTGAAAGTGAAGTCGCTCAGTCGTGTCCGTGTTCGACTCTTCGTGACCCCATGGACTGTAGCCTACCAGGCTCCTCCCTCCATGGGATTCTCCAGGCAAGAGTACTGGAGTGGGTTGCCATTTCCTTCTCCAGGGGATCTTCCCAACCCAAGGATCGAACCCAGGGCTCCTGCATTCCCGGCAGACGCTTTAACCTCTGACCACCGTAGCCTTAAAGAATATTTTGTCAAAATAACAGCCCCACCCTCAGCAGCACCCACACCTGTTTATAGGTGAGAAAATAAGCAAAGAGAGAGTAAAGCAGTTTCTTCAAGTTCTAATAACTGTTAAGGGTTAAACATGGTTTTAAATTCAAGTCTGCTGATACCAGTATATGTTTTTCCTTCAGAATTTTCCTTGTTTACTTTTTGTCTGTGAAGCTGGTTTTCACAAATTAAAATAGTGGTGATGTGATTTCAAAACAGAGATAATCTAAAACATTTGATTTTCTAAGCTCTGCTATAGGTTAAATTCCTCTTAACCTCTGTATAAGTAAAGAGTGCTTTTTTAACTTAAATAAGATCATAATATTTTAGAGCTAGAGGTATTTTAGAGATCAATCCTAGTCAAGGCCCAAGGAAATTATGTTATCTTCTCCAAGGTCATGCAGCTTGCTGGAAGAATAGCCCAGGCTGGAAACTTTTCCAAAGTTTTCTCCAGAGCTTTCCTCCCCAGCCTTTTAGAGTAACAAGCACTGTGCAATGCCTGGTAACTTTTGTAAAGCTATTCTGTGGATGAATTACTGCTGACTCATTGTCAGATATTTAGTCCTATTTTATCAGCCTTCTCAGAATATTAATTTTCTTTTTATCAGAGACTTGGTACGAAGAAGATTTTCAGTTTATATGAAATAAAATAATCTCTATGCTAGAACACATAACCTCTATGCATTACTTTTGTCAAAATTATTTTGGACTTATTTATTGAATAAGTTCTGTAAACAGCTTGTAAAAGAAAATCATTAAAACACAAGCTCCTTCTTCAAGGGCTCTTCATTATGGTGACAGAACATATAGAGAATAAGAATATGAAAGGATTTAATCACATATTAGACTGTTCAATACAGATTATAAGCAGTGGTTGGGTAGGTCGGAGATGAGTTAGGTTGGTTAAGACATGTGAGAAAAATCAAAATTGAAATGGAGCTTCTCTGATGGCTCAGACATTAAAGAATCTACCTGCAATGCAGGAGAACCAGGTTTGTTTCCTGGGTTGGGAAAATCTGGAGAAGGGAATGGCTACCCATTCCAGTATTCTGGACCAAGGAGTTTGGCTGGCTACAGTTCATGGGGTTACAAAGAGTTGGACATGACTGAGCGACTAAGAATTAATGCTTTTGAATAAGAGGGAATGATTCTTGTGAATTTAGTTTGCAGATATAATTTAATTTTTGTTAGTCTTTAAATAATTGGTTCACTATATTGTATATCCACCTTTCATATTTTGGTGATTTCCTACTGTTTAAATATTGTTAGATTACATATATAGTTAATGCAACTTAGGTTACTCATCAGAATACACTTTGAATAAAAATAGCTAATTTAAACGTTGCCACATCTAAATTGAAAAATGGAAAGTTTTAAATATTATGTGTGATTAAGCAACTCTCTCACTAATCTTTAAATGTTATCAATCCCTGTTTAATCTAAACCTGGTCTGATTTTCAAGCTTGATTCCTATGGAGCTCTTTGTCCCTTTTCAGAAGTCGGTGTATATATCTTTTTTCACACTTTTAAGGGAACTGTAGGGTATAATGGAAAGTGTGCCAGTTAGAAACACATAGATTCTCATCCAAACTAAATCACTGACTTGCTGTGTGATGGTGAGCAATTCTCCTGGAATCTTATTTGATAAAATGAAGGGTTATAGTCAGTACTCTAAGAGCATTGCCATGTCTGGAGATTCATGAATATAATATTATCTTTTCCCAACTACACAACTCTTCGTTTTCAATTGCTTAATTACAAAAACAAAAACAAAAATGTATTTGTTAGGCTCTTATTCTTTCTCTGGCAGGAAATTGACTAGTGGTTATAAGAAATGAATCCCTAGCTAAAGCCTTGCACTTCTACTAGTTTCAGGCAATTTTTGGAAAATGGGCCTATCCATTTCCACAAACCATAACATCCAAAAACAGCATGGTGTTTTATGAATGTCATTTTCCTGGTCTTAATAATGTACTATTATATGGTAAGATATTAAATAGGGGAAACTGAGAGAAGGCAATGCAGGAGATCTCTTGGAAAAAAATTTCACAAATCAATGTATAGGGAAGTCATTCTGGTTTATACATGACTTCAACTTTATGCTATGTAGAGCAACCTGATTTATGGCCTATTGATCATGCATTTGTACATCTGTTTTAATCATTAAAGAAAAGAATGTATTCCAAAATCTAAGTGAAGTAGTGTAGTTTAGGTATCCAGAATGGAGCTGGGTGGCTACTGTGGACAATGCTTTCAGACATGTTCCTACATCACTGAGAACTTAGATTTTCTGAACACTATCAGACTCAAGGACACCACCAGCTATTTGCAAAATAATATCTGCTAGCTGCAACCAGCTACATTATTATGGGCTCAAGGTCTCCCCTTGAAACTATGCAACCATTTCAGACCCCAAGCGGCCCTTGTACCCCTACTTCTTGCCAGCTCCAGTTTTAAACAACTTATGTAATTTTTCAGTTTTTGCCTTTATTCCCATTTTGTAGCCCACAAGAGCACAATTAAGTGCTTTTGAATCTGTATCTCCCCAGTTACAGTCCTCAGTTTGGCTCAAATAACATTTTTTTTCTATTCCTATTATAGATTGTTTAACTCAGGTGGTAAAGAACCCGTGTACCAATGCAGGAGACATAAGAAATGTGGGTTCACTTCCTGGGTTGGGAAGATCCCCTGGAGAAGGAAATGATAACCCACTCCACTATTCTTGCCTAGAAAATTCCTTGGACAGTGGAGCCTGGGGGGCTATGGTGCATAGGGTTGGAAGGAGTCAGACACAACTGAGTATGCACACTGTATTTGCAACTTGTCCTGAGTCTAAAATTATCCCCCCAAAGTTTTATTGTTTTTTAGGAGGCATGAATGATATAAGAATTTAATTTTAAAATTACCTTCAATAAACTTGACTAGAATTAGTTTAATCCAACTACTTTCTATATGTTTTTAGTTATTTCATATGCATGCATTATTTTTTTAGAAAGCTGAATGCCTAAGAATTGATGTTTTTGAACTGTGGTGTTAGAGAAAACTCTTGAGAGTCCCTTGGACAGCAAGGAGATCCAACCAGTCCATCCTGAAGAAAATCACTCCTGAATATTCATTGGAAGGACTGATGCTGAAGCAGAAACTCCAATAGTTTGGCCACCTGATGCAAAGAATTGACTCATTTGAAAAGGCCTTGATACTGGGAAAGATTGAAAGCGGGAAGAGAAGGGGACAACAGAGGATGAGATGGTTAGATAGCATCACTGACTCGATGGGCATGAGTTTGAGTAAACTCCAGGAGTTGGTGATGGACAGGGAGGCCTGGCTTGCTGCAGTCCATGGGGTCACAAAGAGTCAGACATGACTGAGTGACTGAACTGAACTGATTTTTTTAGGATAAGGAAACATTCAGTTCAGTTCAGTTCAGTCGCTCAGTTGTGTCAGACTCTTTGCGACCCCATGAATCGCAGCACGCCAGGCCTCCCTGTCCATCACCAACTCCCAGAGTTCGCTCAGACTCATGTCCATCGAGTCAGTGATGCCATCCAGCCATCTCATCCTCTGTCATTCCCTTCTCCTCCTGCCTCCAATCCCTCCCAGCATCAGAGTCTTTTCCAATGAGTCATCTCTTCGCATGAGGTGGCCAAAGTACTGGAGTTTCTTCTTTAGCATCATTCCTTCCAAAGAAATCCCAGGGCTGATCTTCAGAATGGACTGGGATACGAATCTGAGATGTGCTTCTGAATCTGAGATCTGCTTTCCTTTTCCTTCTGCTCCCGAGTGCTCATTGGACATCCACTATGTGGTTGTATGTAATAATGAAATGAAGAAAAATTCTGAAATCAGATGATTTAGGATTAAATTCTGGTTTGTGATTCAGTTTCCTCTTTTGGAGAAATGGATATGATAACACACATCTTGAAGGGTTGATGTGCAAATCAAATGAGGCACTATACATAAATTGCCCTAGAAAAGTTTTTGGCATTTAGCAAGCTCTTATTAGAGTGAGCCAGGAAGTACCATGCATATACAGGAAGGGCTTTCTCAGGTTAAGAAACCAGACTAGACCACACCCAGATTTTAAGTGCTAATCTCTTATGCTCCCTGATGATGAATATAAATAGAGAAAGAAAGATGAAACTAACACAGTTAGAGTGATTCAGTGAAAGTATTATGGGGGAAACTGAATTCAGCAGTTATTATATGGGGTTGGCAACAAAACAGATCTCCTTATTTAAATCTTGCCCATTATTGTTATCTTGATCTATCCCATGGATGGAGGAGCCCGGAAGGCTGCAGTCCATGGGGTTGCTGAGGGTTGGACACGACTGAGCGACTTCACTTTCACTTTTCACTTTCATGCATTGGAGAAGGAAATGGCAACCCACTCCAGTGTTCTTGCCTGGAGAATTCCAGGGACAGGGGAACCTGGTGGGCTGCCATCAATGGGGTCGCACAGAGTCAGACACGACTGAAGTGACTTAGCAGCAGCAGCAGCAGAAATGATATCATTTGTAAATTGCCTAGAATGTTTTGATTGTTAAAGTGCTTCTATATAAAAAGTGTAATATTGTATCCACAAGTTTCATCTAGAGACTCCCAAGAGTTTGAATAAATGTTTGTGCTAGAGGCTCTAATGTTAGCTGCAGGAAATTAAAATGGCTGATAATTATATCTATTTATAATAAACCTTGAAGACAGATCCATATTTTGAGCAGTGACAGAATTTTTCTAACAGCAGAATATTTATTTTTGGTAAAGGAAAATTGATGTGTCATATTCTATGTATGTGGTTTTTATGTCAATCTTTGAACTTGTAAAGTTGAACTCAAAACTTAAAAATTTACTTTCAATTGACTCCTTTGCCTTAGATTATTTTTAGGTGTCCAAAGATATGTAAAGCAAGGGAAAAAAGCAAGAGAGTTCTAGAAAAACATCTACTTCTGCTTTATTGACTATGCCAAAGCCTTTGACTGTGTGGATCACAGCAAATTGTGGAAAATTCTTAAAAAGATGGGAATACCAGGCTACCTCCTGTCTCCTGAGAAAACTGTATGTGAGTCAAGAAGCAACTGGGCATGGAACAGCCGACTGCTTCCAAATTGGGAAAGGAGTACGGCAAGGCTGTATATTGTCACCCTGCTTATTTAACTATTATGCAGATACATCATGCGAAATGCTAGGCTGGATGAATCCCAAGCTAGAATTAAGATTGTCTGGAGAAATATCAACGACCTGAGATATGCGGATGATACTACTCTGAGAGAAAGTGAAGAGGAACCAAAGAATCTCTTGATGAGGGTGTTAGAGGAGAATGAAAAAACTGGCTTGAAACTCAGCATTCAAAAGTTGATATCATGGGCATCTGGTTCCATCACTTCATGGCAAATACAAAGGGAAAAAGTGGAAGCACTGACAGATTTTCTTTTCTTGGCCTCCAAAATCACTGCAGATGGTGACTGCAGCCATGAAATTAAAAGATGTTTGCTCCTTGGAAGGAAAGCTATGACAAACCCAGACAGCTTATTAAAAAGTATATACATCACTTCACTGACAAAGGTCCACATAGTCAAAGCTATGGCTTTGTGAGAGATGTGAGAGTTGGACCATGGATGTGAGAGTTGGACCATAAAGAAGGCTGAGTGCTGGAGAACTGATGCTTTCAAATTGTGGTTGCTGAAGAAGACTCGTGAGAGTCTCTTGGACAGCAAGATCAAACCAGTCAATCCTAAAGGAAATCAACCCTGAATATTTAATGGAAGGACTGATGCTGAAGCTCCAATACTTTGGCCACATGATGCAAAGAACCGACTCATTAGGAAAGAGCCTGATGCTGAGAAAGATTGAAGGCAGAAGGGGATGACAGAGGATGTGATGGTTGGATGGTATCACCCATTCAATATACATGAGTTTGAGCAAGCTATGGGAGATGGTGAAGGCAGGGAAGCCTGGCGTGCTGCAGTCCACAGGGTTGCAAAAAGTCAGACATGACTGAGTGACTGAACTCACCCTGTGCAGATGTGAGTTTAAATAATAACAGCACAGATTCACAAATGAGACTATCAGTTTCCTCTGCTCACTGTTGGAATAACAATCTCTAGATTATTATTGCTTGTAATTCAAGAAGGATTTCATTTTCAGAAGACATGAATGAATATTTTACAATGGCAGTAAAATGATTTTTTGGCGGTATGAATTTGCTTTTATTATGCTGTGGTACTTCTACTGATACACTTTTATTCACAGATTATAATTTTGAAAATTTCTTTATATGCATCTTGATAGCTATATTTTTACTGAGCCCTTTTTATTTTCCATACACTGTAATACATACTTCACGTGCTTGCTTGGGGTCATACAACAATAAGAGGCCCTCCATGTCTGCAGTTCTGCATCTGTGGATTCAGCTAACGTCAGATCAAAAATATTACTTAAAAATCTAGAAAATTCCCCAAAGCAACAATTTACATAACTTTTAATTATATTTGCAACTACTTATGTAGTATTTACATTGTGTTAAGTATCATACATAATCTATAGATGACAAAGTATATGAGAGAGTGTGTGTAGTTTATATAACAGACTTGAGCCTTAGCTAGTTTTGGTGTATAGTGGGGGTGGGGGCTGTGCTGGAACCAATCTTCTGTGGATATTGAGAGATGATTGTTGTAGCTATGGAACTAGAAAATTTGTGTTAAAACCTAAATTGTAAGCCCATGCTATTATTCTAATACTTCAAAGGCAAATACTTAAAGAGTTATATTTTCTATAAGACCAAAACTAAATCTTTTCAGAGGCATCAGTCAGTTCAGTTCAGTCGCTCAGTCGCTGACTCTTTGCGACCCCATGAGTCGCAGCACGCCAAGCCTCCCTGTCCATCACCAACTACCGGAGTTCACTCAGACTCACGTTCATCGAGTCAGTGATGCCATCCAGCCATCTCATCCTCTGTCGTCCCCTTCTCCTCCTGCCCCCAATCCCTCCCAGCATCAGAGTCTTTTCCAATGAGTCAACTCTTCGCATGAGGTGGCCAAAGTACTGGAGTTTCAGCTTTAGGAAGTGTATAGGTATTCATATTTTAAGCTACCTTTGAAAATAAATTATAAGAAAATATATAATTTTGATCACATCTTATTAAAGAGAATACCAGTGAAAAAGTGTCAGTGCATGTAATTCCAGATTATTTGATTTTTAAAGGATATTTATTTTAAAGCTAATGTTCTGTGCTTAGTTGCTCAGTAGTGACCAACTCTTTGACCCCATGGATTGTTGCCTGCCAGGCTTCTCTGTCCATGGGATTCTCCAGGCTAGAATACTAGAGTGGGTTGCCTACTCTAGTATTGGGAAGATTGTCCCCAGGGGATCTTCCCAACCCAGGGATTGATCCCAGGTCTTGCACATTGCAGGTGGATTCTTTACTGTCTGAGACACCAGTAATGCCCATTAAAAATACATATTATTTAAAACTAATAATAGATATTTAATAGAATGTTCACTATAAAAAGAGCCTCCCAGGTGGCTCAATAGTAAAGAATCTACTTCCAATGCAGAAGATGTGGATTAGATCCCTGTGTCACCAAGATCCCTAGGAGGAGGAAATGGCAACCCACTCCAGTATTCTTGCCTGGAGAATCCCATAGACAGAGGAGCCTGGTGGGCTATAATCCATGGAGTCGCAAAGAGTCAGACACAACTGAGTGACTGAGCATACATGTATTCTCTCACAGATCTGGAGACTACAAACCTGAAGTCCTTCGAAACAGCTTTCCTTCTGGGTTGTAGGGAAGACTATTCCTTGCTTGTTTCAGCTCCTGATGGCTGCCTCAGCCTTCTTGGGTTTGTGGTAATATCAAGGTATTACCTGCCTCCAGTGTCTCCTCTGTATGTCTGTGTGAAAGCTCCCTTTGTCTCTTATTTTACAAGGACACTTATGATGGCATTTAGAACCCACCTGGATAATCCTGGGTAATCTTGTCTCAAAATCTTAATTTAGTGAAATCTTGCAAACACCTTTTCTCTAAACAGGGTAACATTTACAAATTTCAGGAATTAGAACTTGCTATCTTTGGGTGACCATTATTCAACCTAGTACACGCATTAACCTACTTTAGTGATATTTTGGCCTTGAGTATTGCAAGGAGATCCAACCAGTCCATTCTGAAGGAGATCAGCCCTGGGATTTCTTTGGAAGGAATGATGCTAAGCTGAAACTCCAATACTTTGGCCACCTCATGAGAAGAGTTGACCCATTGGAAAAGACTCTGATGCTGGGAGGGATTGGGGGCAGGAGGAGAAGGGGATGACCGAGGATGAGATGGCTGGATGGCATCACTGACTCGATGGACGTGAATCTGAGTGAACTCTGGGAGTTGGTGATGGACAGGGAGGCCTGGCGTGCTGCGATTCATGGGGTCGCAAAAAATTGGACATGACTGAGTGACTGAACTGAACTGAACTGATTGCCATAGAGTAGTCAGAGGTAAATCAATTTTTCTTTAGGGCATTATTCAGTTTTCTTGCTTATATGCATATGAGATTCGTTCTTTATTTTTGATGTTCAGTAATGTTGTCTCATCATATCACTAGAACACTGTGTCACTATACGGGATAATCTTTTAATCTACATATCATTATCTTTTCTATATTTCAAAGAGTATTTTATTGTATCTTGAATATATATGCTTTTGCATTTTGGACTCTTCATGTATGAATTGCATATCCTCCATATTTATCATTTTCTCTGTGCATTTTCATGTATACATCTTGTGATGGTTTGTTTCTTGTTACTATTTACTCCTTAAGAAGGCTAGCTGCTTCCATAAAATAAGGAGGGGGTTAGTGCAAACTGGACTTTCCTGGTGGCTCAGAGGTTAAAGTGTCTGCCTGGAATGCAGGAGACCAGGGTTCGATCCCTGTGTCGGGAAGATCCCCTGGAGAAGGAAATGGCAACGCACTCCAGTACTCTTGCCTGGAGAATCCCATGGAGGGAGGATCCTGGTAGGCTACAGTCCATGGGGTCACAAAGAGTCGGACATGACTGAGCGACTTCACTCCACTTCAGTGCAAACTGGAGCAGTCTATGGCTCTAACATTGGTCTGTTGCCTTATATAATTTCTCATTAAATCTGTTAATCTTACTGTAGTTCCTCTAATATTTTGTTGTTCAAGCAAAATCCTTGAAAGACCCTCAGTCTATTGTAGTCTTGAACAATAATTTCTGTTTCTCCTTAGCCCTACTTTTCTTCTTCTAGGAGGCTTGGTTATAGAGCAGAGTTTTCTGTGACTGCATTATTTCTTTACCCATCATTGAAATATATGTAAATAATATTGTCTGCATGAGTTTTACACAGTCATTTTCTTTAGATCAACTCATTTCTGTAATTAAAATCAGTTAGTCTAGGAAGGAGACCTGCATCCTTATGATGAATTAAACACTAGGATCATTTGCCATAAAAAAAAAACACAGTAAAATAATAAAGTGCAAACACTTCAGTTCTAAAAGCCTGCTGACCCTTTGTGAGATGAGTGTGACATATTTTAACAAGATGAGAAAGAAATACTATTAAAAACGAAGAGAATATCTGAGTCTACTTGGAAGGACTGAAAAGACTTGAGGAAAGAATAACTGTATGATCAACTAGAACAACCGCACTGTTCAGCCACTTTATATACTGTATTTTCATGTACAATTTGTCTCAAGACAAGTTTCCACTACTAAAAAGATTTAAATTCACTGTTCTAGATTACAGCTACAACTTTGAAAGATGAAAAGAGATGAAGCCAAAGTATGCCAAATTCCTCAGTTTTCCCAAAGATGTTCACTAAATACCCTCTCTTAGCAATATATTTTGGAGAAGGCAATGGCAACCCACTCCAGTGCTTTTGCCAAGAAAATCCCATGGACAGAGGAGCCTGGTAGGCTGCAGTCCACAGGGTCGCTAAGAGTAGGATATGATTGAGCATCTTCACTTTCACTTTTCACTTTCATGCATTGGAGAATGAAATGGCAACCCACTCCAGTGTTATTGCCTGGAGAATCCCAGGAACGGGGACCCTGGTGGGCTACCATCTAATGGGGTCTCACGGAGTTGGACATGACTGAAGCGACTTAGCAGCAGCAGCAACAATATTTTTAAAGAAAAATGTGTAGAGATGTATATTTTTGAGAACATAAAGGTAACCATAAAAATTCAGAATATGTATATATATATATGTATTTAACTTATTAAAAGTCAAAGATTTTTAGTTTAAGTAAAAGCCATCTACTCTTAATGTTACATGATGAAGATGGCACTTTAGCTCTGTAAGCTCCTCTCTAAATTCCATTACTCTAGTCCAATCAAAAGAAATATGGCAGACAAATCCCAGTTGAAGAACATTCTACAAACTACCTGATCAGTACTATTGAAAACTCTCAAGGTCATTAAAAGATAAGAAAAATCTTAGCCAAGAGGAGACTAATAGGGATGAAGATCAAATCTCATATGGTATATGGGATGGGATCCTAGAACAGGAAAAAGATATCATATAAAAATTTAGGAAATATGAATAAAGTATCCAGTTCTTTTTCATTTCTCTTCTTATTGACTACTTTGTGTATTAGCCTTCTCTCAAGCTGTCTTCCCTCTAGGTTACAAGATAGCTACCAACAGAATTGGTGTAACAATTGGTATAACATACTCAGTTACTCAACATGGGATTAAGATTATCCTTTCTGTGGGATTGGGAAAACCATTAGTACATGTATGCGTGCTAAGTCACTTCCATCTTATCCAGCTCCTCGCCACACTATGGACAGTAGCCCACCAGGCTCCAATGTCCATGGGATTCTCCAGGCAAGAAAACTGAAGTGGGTTGCCACACTCTCCTCCAGGAGATCGTCCCAACCCAGTGATCGAACCCACATCTCTTATGTCTTATGCACTGGCAGGTGTGTTCTTTGCTACTAGTGCCACCTGGGAAGTCCAAATCTTTTGTAATATGAGGATAAATGCTCTCTCAGGCTTTTGGCAAAGAATGAAAATAAATGGCAAGGATTTAGAGAATTTGAAATGTGAAATTATTAGATTATATATAGTATTTAAATATGAAACTTTAGTGTTCCAGAGAATATAAAAATTTAAAAATAAATGTTGACTGTTGTTGGAAAGGAGGAAATTTTCCTCTCTACCCATCTTGAGTTCTTTTTGTTGTTTTTCAGTCGCTATGTCCCATCTGACTCTCTGTGCTCACATGAAGTGCAGCATACCAGGCTTCCATGTCCTCCACTGTCTCCCAGAGTTTGTTCAAGTTCAGGTCCATTGAGTTGATGATGCTATCTATACATCACATCCTCTGCCACCCTCTTCTCCTTTTCGTTCAATGTGTATTAATTACACTTGGGTTCTTAAGGCTGGACTAATGATAACAATGACACAAGACTGATTAAAAGAACAGAAGCAAATGTAATTCATGCTAAAAGAGGTCTTGAAGAAATGGGACCTAAGAAGTGGCCAAAAGAGGAGTCTTTTATACTTTGTAGACAAAGATACAATAAATTTGAGAGAAGTTGACAGGCCAAAGAATATAAATTTGGGTGCTTAATTAGTAAAGAATTTAAGCCAAATTTGGGCTTCAGTAGTAAGTTAGTGAAGAAGTAACAAAGTTGATTTATACAGGCTTCTTAGCCCTGAATTCCCTGTTTCTGGTGGTAAAGACATCTTCCTAACTCTTATTACAGAAAAGGTACCTTTCCTGCTGGAAATTTATTTCTTGCTTTCAGAGAAATGAAGAAGAGTCTCAAAGTGTCCCTCTAACAGCTGTTTTTTTAAAGTTACTTTAATTTAAAATAATATGCTATTAAGAGAGATGGGAATACCAGACCACCTGACCTGCCTCTTGAGAAATCTGTATGCAGGTCAGGAAGCAACAGTTAGAACTGGACATGGAACAACAGACTAGTTCCAAATAGGAAAAGGAGTACGTCAAAGCTGTATATTGTCACCCTGCTTATTTAACTTATATGCAGAGTACATCATGAGAAACGCTGGATGGAAGAAACACAAGCTGGAATCAAGATTTCTGGGAAAAATATCAGTAACCTCAGATATGCAGATGACACCACCCTTATGGCAGAAAGTGAAGAAGAGCTAAAAAGCCTCTTGATGAAAGTGAAAGAGGAGAGTGAAAAGTTGGCTTAAAGCTCAACATTCAGAAAACGAAAATTATGGCATCTGGTCACATCACTTCATGGAAAACAGATGGGGAAACAGTGGAAACAGTGTCAGATTTTATTTTTTTGGGCTCCAGAATCACTGCAGATGGTGACTGCAGCCATTAAATTAGAAGACGCTTACTCCTTGGAAGAAAAGTTATGACCAACCCAGATAGCATATTCAAAAGCAGAGACATTACTTTGCCGACTAAGGTCCATCTAGTCAAGGCTGTGGTTTTACCTGTGGTCATGTATGAATGTGAGAGTTGGACTGTGAAGAAGGCTGAGCACCGAAGAATTGATGCTTTTGAACTGTGGTGTTGGAGAAGACCCTTGAGAGTCCCTTGGACTGCAAGGAGATCCAACCAGTCCATTCTGAAGGAGATCAGCCCTGGGATTTCTTTGGAAGGAATGATGCTAAAGCTGAAACTCCAGTACTTTGGCCACCTCATGCGAAGAGTTG